>JANPWX010019370.1:732349-909994 GCA_024734555.1 Trochalopteron elliotii | reverse complement strand
CTACTATGCTTTAATTTGCACGAATTTATAGTTACATCTATTACAGAAGGGAAGGGACAGGGGGTGGGCAGAGCCTCCGGGGAGGGGAGTTGGTCGCTGCCGGAGAGGATGAAGAGGAAGAGCCGACTAAGAGGGGACCTCATCAATCTGCTCAAATATCTAAAGGGGAGGAAGGGTTGCCAGGAGCCTGAACCGGGCTTTGCTCGGTTGTGTTGGAGCAAGAAGAGAAGAGGCAACGAGCAGAAAGTAATGCAAAGGAAGTTCCACCTAAACATGAGGGAGAACTTTAAGGTGCAGTGGTTGAGCACTGGAACAGATTACCCAGAGATGCTGTGGTATCTCCCTCTCTGGAGATACCCCTTTGGACACAATCCTGTCTCGTGCTCTGGGATGGTCCTGCTTAAGCAGGAGGGAGGTTGGACCACATGACCCACAGTGGTCTTTCCAACCTGACCCATCCTGTGATCTGCTCGAACAGGCTGGCTGGGGCTGGGTGCAGCACTGAGGTACCCTCAGAGCCACCTGAGGGACAGACATGATATGCTCTGCAGCCCCTCAAAGGCACAGGATAGCCCCAGGGAGAGCAGTGGGAAGCGGCTCTTGTTCTGTAAGTCACCCTGGGCAGCTCACTGCCCACCTGCCTGCTCTGCAGGGACAGTAGCTCTGGCTGGGCCCTGATGACAGCATCTATTCGGGTGCCCGGGATCCTGAGCCTGCCTCTCCTTGCTCCGCTCAGAGCCCGGCCACCGCTGGCCCGCTCCCATTGCTTCTTCAGCACTGTGATAGATATGATGGTAAATTCGTGCAATTAAATAGAGGAGATATAATAAATGTAGTAGATGATAGAATGTATGTTTTTGTAACCCTATAAATGTAAAACTAATCCTGGTCCCTGGAATGGAGAGGGCATTTTCCAAGTACCATGGCGCACTTTGTGAACTGTGAATGGACAAGTTAACACCTTGATTTACACCAAAAAGGAGGGTGGCTCGCCAAGATGTGGCTCCTTGAGTTAATCAGATCTTGTACATCTGGACCATCAACTCATCGATACTAATCTTGAGGGTGGACCCTGAATTTGAAGAAATCAACATCCCAAAAGAGGATTCCCGGAAAATCCTTTCAAACATGTTCCAGTGTCGGGAAATCTGTTCAAAATTCATCACCGAGTGAAAAGACTGGGTTTGAATCTAAAGACACAATACCTCTGCTGCCGGGAGGCACAATATACAGTATAAGAACCCGGACCCAAACACCAGAAAATCATGGAACAGGACGAGGTAGCAGCCCTGCTGGCGGTCGTTTGTTTCACCCAACATTCGAATGTTGCTTTTGTGGCTGACCCAGATAGATTTTTAAAATGGAAAAATAAAATTTGTTCTTTCTATCCAATTGGCTAAAATTCATTTATAACAGGCACTGTTCCGAGCTTTCGCTGCACTGTAGCCCCGTAGCCCCTGCCTGCCGAGACAAGCTGCCATCCCAGCTTGCTGCTCTGGAGAGTCCTGCTGGGGGACCTGCTGGGATCGGCTGCCCCAGGGGGCTTGTAGAGCAAAGCCTCTTCCATCCCTTCCCATCTCGGCCGAGCCACCGTTACCGCGGGGGAATCACCGCCCCTGCCCTGCCCGCCGGGAGCCGCCAGCGCCCCCGCTGGCTGTGACCGGAATTGCACCAAAGGGGAAAGTGCCTGTGGCCGAGAAGGGGTCACAAGGTTCCTGGTGCTGCTTGTTGTTAATGCCAGAGTTGTTGTTTGTTTGCTTTTGTCTTGCTTTAGAAAGACAGGTGTCTGCCAGAGAAAGCTGGAGCTTCCCTTAAAATGGAGAATGTAAACCCCCTCCCTCCAAATTATTATAATTTTGCAATTAGGGGCTTTCAGGCAAAGATATGGGAATAGGAACAACAGTTCTTTACTAGTATGTATAACAAAACAAACCAAACAACAACTACTACAGCATTAACAACAAAACAGAACCAGGAACCTCGAGGGCTTTGCTTCACAAAATCCGCGGCAGTTTGGTCTCGGTGCCCCTGCAGGACTCTGAGAGCAGCAAACTGGAATGGTGGAAAATCCGGGTTGGTGGATGAGATAAATCAGAAGCTCCGTGGTGATAACTGGAACGGCAGGATGTCCCCGGCAGGCAGGGGCAGGGTGTCCCATCAGGGCAGGGGAGTGCAAGGTCACACTGTAGCAAAAAGAGCAGGGCTGAAGAAACGGCAACGGGAGCGGGGGGGTGGTGGGGCGAGCAGGGCTGGCCCAGCTCCAGCAGGGCCGGTGGATGAGCTCAGAATTCCTGGACACACCAGATGATGGTAGATTTCCCAGGACCAGACTTGGTGGTGACAGTAAACTCCTCTCACAGCAAGCAAACAGCCTGGCCATCCTGTCTCCAACGCCGAGAGCAAGAGAGGAGTAGCTGCCTCTCTCCCTGTCCTTTACTGCCCTCAAACCTCACAGCATCTTTTTTCCCTCGGAGAGAAAACTCCCAGAGACCAAAAAAAGGTGTAGCCTGGTGCTTCACTCTTCTTTAGCTTCTTCTTAGTTTTCCTCAAGCACCCGTAAGTACTCAGTAGTTAGTTTCCTAGCAACTTAGGGGGAAAAATTCTATAAATAAAAAAGAAAATCTAACCCCCAACAGCTTTATTATACATACTAGTAAAGAACTGTTATTCCTACTCTCATATCTTTGGCTGAAAGCCCCTTAATTTCAAATTATAATAATTCGGAGGGAAGGGGTTTACATTTTCCATTCCAAGGAAGGCTCCTGCCTTCCTTAGCAGATACCTGTCTTTCAAACCAAGACAAAACGCTATCTGAATATTTTCCTAGATAACCTACTCCAGATGACTCTGCTTTGGCAAGGGGCTTAGACTAGGTGACCTCAAGAGGTCCCTGCCAGCACTAACAATCCTGTAATTCTCTGATTTTGTGTGTAGTGATATAAGTCAAAACCAAGCTTACATCGGGATCCTCCAGATTGGAGCCCCTCAAGATCTGAATAAGGCTTTGAGTCACACATTGCAATTTTTTTTTGGTTGTTCATTTGTAACTGGCTGGAGGACAGTTATGATGATGCAGTTGCATTGTGAACATTGTACACTTGGTTAATCTCTCGTTTCAAGGAAAAGAGAAGACAATTCCAAGGTGAATGGACTGGCTGAACAAAAACCACCAGAACTGAAGTCAGCAGGACTGAGAAGTATCTAGGGGAAAAGTAATTCCAGGAGCGGGTGATCATGTCCCATTAACCACCTATTCAAAAGAGATGCCAGACTCAACTGGAAGAACTGCACCTGCACTAATAACCATGAGAAATGAGATATACAACCAGCAAATGGCAGTTTGAGTACTAGTTCATAAAGTTATATAATCTGTAACTAATTAATGTTGATGCCTTTGTTTGTTAAAAAGTATAAATAATGTAAAGCTCTGATTATCAGGAGGCCAGCCTTTTGTGAGTTAACACCCAGCTCCCTACTCTGCAGAAATAAGAATAAATAAACAGAAAAACAGGAATAGAAATGCCTCACCTCAGTGTGCAAATTGCACACTGGGTAACAAGCCTATGTTCAGGACAACATGGGCCACATGGGGACTCCCCTGGCATGCACAGTGCCTCTGTTCAGAGCTAAGGTGTAAAAGCAGAATAAATAATCTTTGCATGGCACTGGCCTGATGTGACTGCTGTTTTTTCAAAATCTGGGGTGACACTCCAGTGTGACTGTATCAGGTTTTTAACTCAATGAGGCTGGGTATCTCTTAAGTGGTGTGTCTGTTCTGCACAGCATAGACATTCACAAAATGTCAGAGGAAATACTGGGACTGGGAGAAAATTTGGTTTCCAAAGGGGTTTGCTTTATAAATGATGTTTGCTGCCTAGACTGCACTGACTCTCTGCTCTTCAACTGGTCCAGCATCCATTCTGGAAAGCTTCACTTGTGGCAGAGGCACATGGTACAAGAAAGGAAATCCACCCTCACCCTCTGCTTTCCAAATGAAGATCATGTAAACAGGGTTTACATCACTGTTGAGGTTTAACCCCAGCCAGCAACCAAGCCCCAAGCAGCTGCTCATTCACTACCCCAGTCCCCAGGATCAGGGAGAGAATTGGAAGGGTAAAAGCTTGTGGGTTGAGATAAAGAGAGTATAATAGGGAAAGCAAAAGCCACACACAAAAGCAAGGCAAAACAAGGAATTAAGTCACCGCTTCCCATGGGCAGGGAGGTGTCCGGTGATCTCCAGCAGAGCAGGATCCTATCCTGCATAATGGTTACTTGGGAAGACAAACGCCGTCACTCCAAATGTTCCCCACTTCTTCTTTTCCCCCAAGTTTAGATACTGAGCATTATGTCATATGGTCTGGAATATCTCTTCGGCCAGTTCGAGTCACCTGTCCTGGCTTTGCCTCCTTCTAACCTCCTATGCACCCCCAATTTCCCTGCCAATGTGGCAGTTTGAAAAGCAAAAAAGGCCTTGGCTCTGTACAAGCACTGCCCAGCAACAAGAGAAATATCTGTATTATAATCACTGTGTTGAGCACAAATCCAAAACATAGCCTTGTACTATGCACTGTGAAGGTTAACTGTAGCCTAGCTGAAATCATAACAGCAAATGAGGAAATTCTCTATCTTCTTGAGATTAAGGAGCTAGCGCCTAGCCACCAGCAGGGTTCCCCAGGGCTCAGTTTTAGGGACAGTGCTCTTTAATGTTCTTATAAATGATCTGGTTGCTGGAATTAAGTCCAATTATATTAAACCAGGGGGAGCTGTTGACTCCCTTGATGGTTGAGGAGCCTGTACAGAGATTTGGACAGAGAGCTGATCAATCACCAATCATCTAAAATCTAACAAGTGCCAGATTCTTCACCCAGGACAGGGAAATTGTGGTTGCACAGAGAAATTGAGGGATGAGAGGCTGGATTGAAGCTCCATGAAAAGCAATCTGAGTTTTTGGGCTGATGTGCCTAAAGTGGCAACCAAAAGGGCCGACTGTGTCTTGGAGTGCATCAGGCACAGCACTGCCGACCAGTCAAGGGAGGTGACTATCCCATTCTACACTGTGCTGTGGGGTTGCACACCCCATGTTGAGTCCTATGTGCAGTTTTGATACCTCAACTTAAGAAGGACGTCACACTGTTAGTGTGTCAGGAGCAGGGAGGCCAAGATTAAAGATGTTGAGGTGACTTGGCTTGTACAGCTTGGGGAAGGTGCAAGGAGAGCCTCAGGCTGTGGACACGTTCCTCATGGGGGGCAGCGGTCGGGGACGTGCTGATCTCTCCCTGGCAACCAGCGGCAGGACAGGAGGAGACGGAATGAAGCTCTGCCAAGGGAACTTGAGGTTGGACATCAGAAAAAGGCTCACCCTCTGAGAGGGTGGTCGGTCCCTGGAAGAGGCTTCACAGGGAATTTCTCACGGCACCAAGCCTGGCAGAGCTCAAGGAGCGTCTGCACAACACGCGCAGAAACGCGGTTTAGTTTTATGTGGTGTTGCGAGGAGCACGAATTCCGACTCCACGACACTGTCGCGTCCCTTCGCTGGGACGGAAGCTCGACTGTCCCCGCCCGGCCGCTTCCTGCCGGCGCTTGTTGTGGATCCGGGGCAGGCTCAGCATGGAGGTGGCGGCCGAGGGTGGTGAGCGGCGGGGACACCGGGGGTGAGGCGGGCCCAGCTCGTCCGCGGCCGCCGCTCACCCCCGTGGTTTCTTTTCCCTTCTCGTTCCAGATGCAGAGATGTTGGGGACACCCGACCCGGAGCTGGCGGCCACCATGGGTTTCTCCGGCTTCGGTGCGTGGCGATGCGGCCAGAGGGCCGGGGGATGGCTGACGGGGCGGGGCGGGGGGCGAAGCCGTGGGCCCTGTCAGCGCCAGGTGGGCTTGTGTTCCAGCCTCCGTTTGCTTCATTTCCAGGAAAGAAGGCTCGGACTTTCGACCTCGAAGCGATGTTTGAGCAAACGAGAAGAACTGCAGTGGAGAGGAGCCGGAAAGTCTTGGGTAAGAAATGCGAGCATAGTCTGCTCTTGCATTTTAAAATTCAAAATCTTTTGATTTGCTCCCTCAGGGAGGTGTCTGAAGTGTCTCGGACTGGCTGTGTAGAGAAAAAAACAGAAACGCAGTTTTGTTTGAGGAAGGCAGTTCTGAACAGCTTGGGCCTCGATGAACAGTAAAATTATTATTTTGCTGATGTTTTCTGACTGTTTTAGAGTAGTGTGCATGTGCAAAGCTTCTGTTGTGAGGCATACCTTGCAGATACAGGAAAACCACACAAACTCTTTACTTTCTTCTTTTACTTAGCTGTGTATTTATTTTGGAAGAGAAATTGGTAGAGACCGCTTTAATCTGGAGGCAACAGAGTAGTGAAGAAGAAATGTGTGTCTTAGACCATGGAGCAGATTATATAGAGGTCCACAAATGTGTCACTGCCTTCTGTTGTGCTGGGAATGGGCACTTTTGAGGGTGCTGTTTTGAGAGTGGGAGATGGAGAAAATTGTATCATTTGCTGCTGTCATCAAGTGGGCATCAGTTCAAACAAGGTCTCTGAGAACAGTCATGCGTGTTCTAGAAATCCCTTTGCCAGCCCAGTTATTCGTACTTTCTCCTTCCCCTTGGCCAGTTCGTGAAGAATGTATGTCTTTTGTTTCATTATGATGCCATGTTTTTATTGCTCTGATTTGATACAGAACCAAACCAGACCTCTTCGGAGGCTCATTGACTTTTTGGACTTTAAGACACTATGAAATTCAAATATACAAGGGATTCCAAAATTCATTTCAGACTTTTGTTGTTGTTGTCGTTGTCTGAATCTAAACACATCAACGTATGTGCATGTTGGAAACCCTTTTATGTTTGGTACTTGTTCAGGCTGAAGTATCTTTCCTTATGAGGAATTGTTTATTTACATAATATTTTTGTTTAGTAGGGAAATTCAGTAAGTGATTGCAAAAATCACTTTTTTGCAGTCTTTTTACAGTCAAAATATCCTGACCTGCATCTTGAGTACATCCTCTTTCCTGCCCTGCAGCAGACCACATCCCATCACCACCCCCCTCCAGATTTCTAGGCTTATACTTGTAAAAGAAACACACAACATTTTGTTGTTTATAAAGTGGATAATTTTGCTTAAAATTACAAAGCTTTGTATGTAATTCAGCTGTTTAACTTAGAAACAAATTTTAGTATTGAGAGTATAGCAGTCAAGAATGTGTATGTGTTGTAGGCGTGGCTTAATGTGAGCACTTACTTTCAGATTTCTTGAGTTGCACTTCTGCTTTTTTAACTTTTTGGAATGACCGTGATAACTTGGATATATCTCTCCTACTACCTGATTTGTGGAGCTGAGATCAAAATGTATTTCCTGGTTCTGTATCTTGCAGCTGTTTGTGTTTCTCTTCAGTGGAAAGCGTTACCTAGCTTTGCTGAAAAAATGTTTTTCTTTCTTGTTTATCTAACAGAGAGCAAAATAGAACACAATGTTTTTTTGTGTTGAAAGAAAGATTCCTTTTCTCTCCCTAATTGAAATTATTTGAGAACTTTTAGCAACATCATAGCTGTACCTGTTACCCCCATCCATACTTAATATGAGATGCAAGTTTTTGTTTGCTTTGATCCTGTTGCAGTGTTCCATAGGTAAGAGTAGGTAGTTAATGAGGTAAGAATGAACTACTAATGTAATCAACACTTTGTGTTTATTTTCCACGTTTAAAATTCACCTATTTACACATCTGTGTACTTTAACTGCACTAATTTAGTTCCCTGTGCTATGAAAACATCAATATTTCTTTAAAGTGTTTTAGTATAATGTTGAAAATAATTGAAATATCGGCATCCTTATATGATCAACTTATCTTTGATAACATGTACAAATGAACAACTGGGAGGTGTTTACATTGTTCCTTTGATGTTCTGTTAAGTGATCATTGCAGAAGCAATGGAAATTTTATATATATGAAACAGTATTTTCAGTTAAATCCTTTATTTGCTGTTGCCTTTGCAAGTATCTAATCTAGGTCTGAAAATGAAAAGAACTATCTTAATGTCCTCAGCAAGCCAGTAAGTTTAGTATTTTCAAAAGGCTTGATTATTTGTTATTTCTGTGCTCTCTCTATTCAGAGGCCCGTGAAAGAGAAAAAGAAGACCAGACTGAAAAGGAGTTTAAAATCCCATGCACTGATTCATCAGTTTCAGCATCCAGTGCAACAGGACCTGGGTCCTCATTAACTGGAAGGTACTTAGAAATGGTGGGAGAGTCCATGTAGCAACTTTCTTGTCTGAAGAGGGTGTTTTCTTGTTTTCATAACATGAGTATTATTTAGCTTGTGTGAATATGTCTTGTTATCTTTAGTATTTCAGTGGAAATACTGATTTTAAACTTTTTAAAAAAATTCTTTCTCAAAGATATGTCAATATTTGCAAATGTTGATATTATTTATATTTAATACGCAATTTTGCTGCTTCCTCCTTGATTCTGTTCTGTGTACTTTTTAAAAAGTAAAAACAATGTTGTTATTCATGTATTTTCCAAAAATATTAGGGTGAATAAAATGACAACATGTGATGACTTTATTAGCAGCTATTGTGCCCACCTGTAGATAGAATATTCTTGTTCATGCTTGATGAAAAAGAAGGCAAAGTAGGTGGACAGCCTCTGTGTGTGGATTTTATGGACTAATGGTAAGGTAGAGAAAGCTTTTTTTTTACTTTAGTCTGAAGTTAATTTTTAAACTTTTGTGTGTTACTGACAAACAATATATGCTATGGATTTCACAGTTTAAATCCTGAAATTCTGGGAAATCAAAAGTAGTTGAGGACAATTGGGACCACACAACTCCATTGTGTGGTAGGGCTGGCAGACGTGAGTGTGCTTTTAGGTTTCTATATCCATGGAAGTTTAACAACTCATACAAGACTCTAGTAGACCTCTCTATATGCATATTATAGGCTGATAGTGCCTGTATGTGGTATAGATTATTATAGACAAACTTGTAGAGTTTCAGACTGAACCAACTTTTACTAGAAAATTTTGGTTTTGCCTGTTGGTCTTTGGACAACCTGGGCACTCTGACTGAAACATTTGGTTGCACAATATACTACTTGCCATATCCTATATTATGTCATGTGCTCAAGGAAAAATATTCTGTGCTTCCGTTTGCTTCTGATGATCTTCTATACCCATTTGGTGGTATAGGGAAGGATGACAAAAACGTAAATGTAACATGATTGTGTATTGTAAATGGTAAAACACCAATATACATAAGCAATTTAAACAAGTGATAGATAAGGTGAAGAGCAGCCAGGCAATACAAAGGCTTTCCATGTTTATCTCATTCTTCTAACTGGCTTGACAAGAGTGACCTCCAGGGTCTTAATATAAAAGAAGATAACAAATATGTTTCAGTATGCTGAGTTATTAGGTAGTCTTTAATAACTCATGACAGATCTGCTCACAGTGAATTTTCTTTGTTTTTCTTTTTGTTTTTTTACTAAGCATTAAGAGGGAAGGGCTTAACATATGAAAAGCTCTCCTAGCAGTTTTATATTTCCATGTTAAAAATGATATGCAGCTTAGTTCTTAAAAGCAAAAAGCGAGAAATCAGAGAGATGTGCCCTTGTGACTCAGTCTTAATTCAGAGGAACAGTCCTGCAACTGACAATTTTAGTCTGAAATACAGGATTTTCTAGTTTTTTTTATAACAAAGATTTTAGTTACTATAAATTGATCTAATGTGCATAGCATCTTTTATTCTCTGATAATGGCAACAATTTACTGAATTTTAATTTTTAAAAAATTATTGGAGTTTTTAAAAATTATCAGAGTAGCCCTTATACTAGTATTTCAGTTGTTAAAAAGTCACTCCAAAATGATGTGAAATACAGTGAATGATTATTTTTTCTCCTGAGCTATTTTGCTGTAGACAAATGTTTAAAGTAGTTATGGTACTTAATTTATGCATAAGTATAATAATTACAGCTTGTGAAATGACAGAATCTGTTAGTATATGAAAAGGAAAAGCTTGAGAAAATTGAGTGATATGCAGAGAATGAACACATGGGGGGGATATGCCCACAAAGCTGCACAACTCTCAGAATGTTTTTTGTTCTTGCTCTTCTCAGTGTGCCATCTGTGCTCTATTAGATTTTTCTTTTTTTTTTTTTTCCTCTTACAGTGTGTTTCACTTACTGAAGAGGTAATGAGGGAAAACAAAAAACTTCCTTACACTTTTCTGAATCCTAGGAAAGGGGCTGGCAAAATGGTTCTTCTTTCTTTCCAGCCCCTGGCAGAGTAAGATTGTAAGACTAGAAATTGAGGGAAACACCACTTGCTTTGTCCTTTCTGTCAGCACCACTCCCAGCAGCTGTCAAAAAGGTAGATGGACTTTTGGTCTGGCTGCTTTGGTGTGTTACTATGTTTGACTTCATCCCAGTCACGACAGAGGATACCTGTAGCTGTTGCTGGAGTATTTGGCTGTCCCTGCTGTGCTTGGAGTGTGATGAAAAATTGCTCTGCAGCTCTGGCCATGTCACATGCAGAATGGCTGTGCTGCCCCTCAGAATACTGAAAGGTTTGATTTGATCAATTTCCTTCCCAGCAAAGTCAATTAGGAAGAAAGGTAGATGCTGTTCTTGAGTGTCTGTATAAAGATCTGAAAATTTGGGACTCAAGGATTGGAATGGCTTCTTGAATCATTAGGTTTTATATGTCCTTCTCACTGGCACAGTGTATATTTGGTTTCATTCCAAAACTAGTTAAATAGTTTGACTTTTGGGGAAAAGATGTGTGGTTTGCTAGTGTAGGAATGCATATTAACTTTCAAAACGCAACTCTTGCATATAGTATTATGAAGTTAGTTTTGAGGATAGCTTACTTTTAGATCTTTGAAGATCCCAATCTGTGCCTCACATGCTGGAAAGCCTTCCCTTTGGTAAAAGGATATTGATTGCCCCATTGTTGTAGAGTAAGAAAAGCTCTTTTTATTTGAGTTAGATTTGTTAGGTAATCATATTCTGATTTAGGACTTTAAATTAGACAAGCTATCAGGCATACAAATCCTGCTTTTCACTCTAACATCTGAGGACCTAAGTCCTGTTGGTTTTAATTTATTATCTTTTCTTCCTGAAACACAGTTTCAATTACTTATCCAACAAAATCTTTTTCCTTGCAACTTAGTACCTGGTTGTAGAGCTGGTTCTGGAGGCAAAGCAGGGCGTCATTCTCTGTCACAATTACATAGGTTAGAACCCATTTTCGTAGTCTTTTATTGTGTTCCTGAACTTTTATGTTTGTCATTATAATTTTAAAGTGATAGTCTGAACTTTAAAAAAGCCCAAACAAGACAATACCTCTGGAGTTTTAACAAAGAAAGAGGAAAAGAAGACTATTTTTTTTCAGCCTGCACACTTAAAAATTCTGAAAATATAAGCTCCCAAATGAAGTCTTGAAAGTTGAGCTTCTCTCTCTGCATAGACCTTCACCCCGTTTGAGCGGCGTGGCTTGGGAGCTGCCAGCAGAGGGAGCGCAGCTATTTTGAATGAACTGCACGAACATAGACACAATAACTCAGCTTTTCAGAAATTTCCATATGCCAAAAATAATGCATTTGTACAACCGATTCGGGCAACAGCAGAATGGTAATTTAATGTAACTTTTGAAACACTTGTGAGTATTTCAAAAGATGATGGTGGGCCTATGCTCTTGTTAATGAAAGTTAGTCTGCATTTTGCTGCGTTTTGGTGTCTGCTGATTTACAAGAGTACTCAACATCTTTTACCTGAAAATTACAGTGGAAGTGACAATGTTCTTCAGATAGTAATGTTTTAAACTTTTCTTGCAGAGAGGCGGTGTGTAGTGAAAGTGAGGATGACTCAAATGAGGCGTTAAGTGGTCCTTCTATGCAATCCCAGAGTTCTGCTAAAGGTCCAGCTGAGGATACTGATGATGATGATGATGATGATGATGAAGAATTCATTGGGCCACCACTTCCCCCTGGATTCAAGGATAGTGATGATGACAATGACAATGATGATACAGAGGAGGAAGATAATGTAAGTAGTTTGTTTCTCTTTAATGTTTTAATCCTTTGAGTGGACTCTGATTTGTATGTGTTACTCCTTTTTGAAGGAATTTCCAGATAATGTTCAAAAATGCAGGTTTTCTGTTTTTCTTGCAGTTTTTCTGTTTCTCTAATGATAATTCATCAAATGCAAATAATTATTTTCATTTAAAAATATCAGGATTTAAAACAAAATTATGCATGTGAGTCCCAAAGGAAATTCAAGATCAGTTAGTGTATATTGTTTACTCTTTTGTTTTCATGTAGTGAAAGAGCTAGATAAATAAATACTTAACATGGCTATTTTAAATGGTTTATTTCCCAAAGCATGTGTAGAATTTTGTACGAGAAAGAGGAGGCTGAGGTGGGCTTGAATCTAGAGAGAACGGTTGTGCCAGAATTGTTTTTAGGAAATTAAGTCTGGTAAACAAGGACTTTTTGGTTAGTTGGTTGATTGGTTGTTTTTGTTTACTTGTGTTTATTTTGATTTGCTTTTCTCTAAATAAGTGCCAGACTTGTTTGTTGTTAAGAATACATATTTCTCTATCTCTGTTGAAATCAAGAGAATCCCTAACAGCCTAACTTTGGTGCCACAGATATTCAGTTAACCAGCCTTCCTTTATTTAGTTAAAAGGCATCTGGATCTAACACTGGGTGATGTGGTTTAGTAGTTCAAGGGTTACAGTGGTAGTGCTGGGTTAGACTGAATGATCTTAAAGTCTCTTTCAACCTTGATTATTTGATAATTCTGTGAAAAGATTAATGGTGTGATGTTTGTTCTTCAAAACTGCCTGGATCAAATATTTTGTGGCGTTGGGTTTTTTTGTGATGGTTTCCATGTGTAACAACAATGACAGAAGTCCTGTGAAAACAGCTTTACTTATTGCTGTTTTGAACCATCTGGTAACAGAAAAAGACCTATATGTCCTGTTACACAAATGTAAACCAAACTATAAAAAACCCTGAATTTCCAGGCGTCTCAGGGTTTCCTTTTGATTTTTCTTTTGTTTTTACTGGGGATTCAGTTTGTTTGTGTTTTTTTTCTATAACATCTCTTACCTTGCATGTTTTGAACTTAGATTTTAAAGTTTGGAGAATTCATTTTAAATGCTTGAGAGGAACTTCTCAAGCCATGACTTAACTCATTTTTAGAGTGAACCCAAACTTATGTGATGACAAAGATTTCTTTTTTGTTTTTTGTTTACCTACAGGGGATAAGTGGTGGGAAATTCAGGTGTCTTAGGTATTTGTATCACTTTGTCTAATTCACTTGATTCACTGTTGTCTATGGATTTCTTTTATTATTAGACTGTACCTTTTAGTCCCATATCTTTTGTGATCGTATCCGTACCCCACAGATGACTTGTTCTGTCTCAGGGAGCCACACAGAGATAAATCCACAAGTTTCTTTGATAACGACATAAACCCTAAGTTTACTCGCTGTTGATCTGTGTCAGGAGTTCCCTTAACTTTTAGCTGCTAGCACACTGTGGAGTTGGTCTCTGTTCCTGAGGGCGTCATGGACTCAGTGGGTTTCAGTTGCTGTGGGCCATGTTATATTGAAACCACTATTTCTTTTCTACCAACTTCTCCAGAATGCCAAAGGCAAAACAATTTGCAGAAGCAGCTGACTTTACTTTAGCCTGTCTTTCTCAGTAGTCACTGTGCTGATTGGCTGTTTTAATTTCTCACAAGATACTGGTATTTATTTTTTATTCATACGTATTTGAATAATGCTACAACTGGCTTCATGAAGTGAATTTTCTGGTGACCAGAGTTAAAAGACCCTAGTGAAAAGTTTCAGACAGAAAGGTAACTTGCAGTCTGGTGTGATTTAAGTTTGTCTGAACTTAAGACAATAGTTACAAAACAGTCTAGAATAGATTTGGTTGAGAATAAGCAGAGCAGCAGAAATATGAGACTTGTGGGTTTTCAGTCTAAACAGTTAATTTATAACTGGGGAGATTTTGTGTCAGTGTGAATGCCAGAGGCCTTTGGGGTCTAGAGCCTTCCCTTACTGCTGCTCGTGAACTCAGCTATTTTCTTTCCTGTGAAGGGAATCAGGAAGCAGCTGTGCTTTCCTGGTTTCCTGCTGATCGATTGGTGATCACAGTATGATCTTGTGAGCCCCAAGGAAGGCACGTGTTGAGAACTCTGTGATTCCTTTCTTTAGCTTGTACATAGCCTGGGGTTGATATGCATGGGTGTAGAACTGAGACGGGAGAAGCTGAAAGCTAAATATTTTTTTTCCCCAGATGTAGTGTGAGACTGTCTCTGTTTTATTATCATATTTTGCTGCTGAAGTAGTTTCGTGACAGCACAAGTATCTGTGGTTTTGATCCTAAAGGAATCAATTTTTTCTTTAGTAGTTCTAGCTGTTGCAGTATATGATTTGTAATCTGAAGTCTTGTGAATTTTGTATGACAGGTAAAATACACCAAAATACTGGCTTCACCCTGACATTTTCCCACTGTCTCTCAAGCCTCACTTTAGATGTGGGGTTTTTTTCACTATTGCTTGTTCAATTGTTTTTGCTTTCTTATGATGGACTTTCAGTAGATACATTTGTCAAATTTGACTTGCTATGAGGCAGACAACCTTTGAGTCCAGGGTTGGCCCAGGACTGCCCAGCTCACACGATTTATTTTGGTAGATAAACATTAATGTGAAAGGAGTAGCTGGTGGTTATTGTCTTTGATGGGAATTTTTCATACCTTCTTTGTGATTTTTTGGGAAAATTACTATCAACTGTTAATTGCTGAATGTTTTGAAGTGGCACTGGTATTTTTTGAATATTATGCATTTTTGTAATTTGCATAAATCACTTGTGATACAAAGCAAACATAATTTTTTTAACAGAGCCTTAGGTATTGTATTAAATGTGTGAATTCTGACTTGAGGTACTTTTTTGCCCAGATTGAAGTAAGTTCATTTGATATATGCAAGTCTTCGTGGTGCTGTTTTAAAGGATTTTTCTGTGTTTGTTTAATCTGTGTTGATACTGATGATTAATTACATTTAACAAATAAATGTTTAGATGAAATGACTTGCTAATTTAGTATCATTCACTTCCATATGTGTCAAATGTGATGATTCTTAACAAACCACAATATGGTTGTGAGTATCCAAATGTGTTACAGTGCTTGTTTTGTAGTAGTGTAAGGAATAGTGCTCTGTCAAGTACATTTTAAGGACAATAGGTACATGTGGTACTAATTCCCTCTGATACTTACCTCTTGGTTCATTATCCTGTTTTACATAAAAGGCTTGCATTAATCTGGGGAGCGAGGAAAGTTAAAGCTTTATTTGAGTTGTGATCAGCACTTGCTTTTCTGTAGTGCCTTTTCTTCTAATGGTGTAAAAACCTGCTGGGATCATCAGTGTCCATTTTCACATGGTCGTAAACTGAGAGGGGGAGGGAGGAGGCAGGGCATCTTCTGTAGTGTGAAGTTTTTCAGGGTTGATCTATCCTGTGATCTAAACTTTTTTAGAAAATTTCAGAAAAATCTTTAAAAGAGAAAACGTTATTTTACAAGAGGGAAAATGGATAGTGAGGGCAATATTGCACGTGGTAAATTTTGGATTGGGAAATACGGTAGAGGCTTGGCCAGCTTTTTTTTCCCCTGGTGAAATGCATTGGGACTCTGATATCTGTGCACTCAGTCTGTCTGAAGAGGGACAAAGACTAGCAAGAGAGGTTGTGTCAGGAATGGTAGGTAGACAGATTTAATCTAGGACATAAACATTTTTCAAGGGAATGGATGACATGTGTTAGAAGACTTTAGCAACAGAGTATTGTTAATGCACTCCTCTACATGTTGTTAGAAAATGTGTTGAGATCTTTAACAAAACTTGAAGTACTGTTAGCATCTTGTGACACTTTTTCTGGCTTGAGGCAACAGGTAGGAGTTATTGTTGAAGAATTTGCCAGATGAATTTGCAAGGATTTACCTTCTATTTGTAGCTGAGTTACAGTTCATTCTCCTTTGGAACAGAGAAATGTTTCTCCCTGCAGCACCAAAGGGACACTAATCATATTGTAATTATGTCCCTGAAACAAGTACAGCCTTGGGCCTCTTCATGGCCCAAGGCTGTACTCTGTTTTGGTCTGTTTCCAAAATGATAGCATAGCTGTATTTCAGGTTTTAGAATTATTTGGAGATATTTTAATTATTTTTTTCAGAAGTTTAACAGGACATACCAGTAATATTGTCCAGAATGGAATGAAGCCATTTCCTGCTGATTTGGATGGAGAATTTAAGTAGACAGTAATTGCTCCAATTAGAATTTGGCTATGGTACCAGATTAAAAATTATGGTGTTGTAAAAATAAATAAATGTTATGGGAATTTTTAGTCATCCTAAGGATTTGTAAGATTTAGACTGAGAATTGTCTGTCCTGTAACTGCTGAATCTTATTTACCCAGTCATGTTTTGTCTTGTCTAAAGAGGAAAAAGTATAGTAAGCTGAATGAATAAATTTTTTGTATGCAAAGAGACAGAAAAGTGTGGTTTTGAGGGCAAGGCATTATCTTGTAAGGATTTCTAATTATTGAGAAAAAAATAGGTAGCAGTTAACCATTACTTTCAATTTTCCTATGTGTTACCTTCCTATATAAACATGAAGCAAATGGTTTTTTCATCTATATGCATGATACGTTCTTAGGTCTTAACAATGAAAATGAGGTAAATGTATTTTATTTATATTAACCTTGGAACAAGTTGTGGCCTTTTTTTAAGGATTATTGATGTGGTTACTGATGGTGCAAAGATTGAGAAGGATTATATCCAAAGTGAGTTAAAACAGATTTGCAACCTTTGCAAAAATTAGAAGAAAACAAAATAATCAATCTCTGTCTTCCAATGTGAGAGAATCAAACAGAAGCTGTAAAGAAAGGAATACTCAACTTAAGAAGCAGAGATCATCATATAGAGACGAAGCTAACAGGATAATTGCCTTAGGGAATGTTGGTCTTTGATAAAAAGGCATTTGCTCATCTCCTGTTCAACAGAGTGCCCCAGAATTCATGATTACTAGTTGTTCCTAGAGTGTACTCTGTTGTTCCTAGAGTGTACAAGCAGGATCTCTTGATTCTGCAGAACTGCAGAAAGGCCAAGCTTTCTCTGCTGTATATCACACCATACTTTTTGGTGGATGATATGGATTTTAATTAATTTTTAATATGACTGAATACAAAAAGTTTTAGAATGTTCCTTCTACAACTAGGTACTTAGGGTCCTGTGAGTTTGTTTCCAGAAATATTTTGTGAGAACATTAAGAGGCATATATTTATGGACTGTGAAGCGCTTCAAGGTTAGAAGGAGCTGATTTTTCCAGCATTATATAAAATGTGATACAGAACATAATTATAGTTTTGACTGCCCTTTTAAATGAAGTTCAGAGATCTTCTTATATCCTGTTTTTACTTTTTATCAGCTCCTTTAGAGACCCTTTACCAGGTCAGTTTTAGCTGACGTAGCATGTAGAAAGCCTTCCTTAGGAGCTGCTGGTACCACTTTTGCGTTTGAAGAGGGAGCTGTTAAGAGTGATGCAGGGTGTTCTTCTCAGGGCCAGCTATGCTGTGGCTGTAAACCTTCCACAGTTAAAACATGGGATCCTCATGCTCATCCCTCCGAGACCCTTGATTTCTTTATAGCCAGAAGATTTTGTGAAGCTAATATCCTCTACAGTGCTTGGAGGGATAGTAGACTTCTAAATTTTTTCTGCCAAGTACGTTTAAGGCACCCGTAACCTTGAGACTGTACAATTCTGTGACCTACCCCTTAAGACAAAAAAATAAATCTGTCTTTCTAAGTACATATTCTGCATGTTTCTCTCAGTCCTAAGACTGTACTTTTGATACAGTATTATTTAACAAGAATGGGTAGTTGAAACGGTACATGCAATGATATGTGCAGTGCAGTGCTGTACATTGGTATATGCAATGCTATATGAACATTCTATCTTGAATCTTACTTTCTTTACTTCTGGTAGAAGTCGGGATCTTTGGAGGTGAAGATACTGAAATTATTCTTTGAGAACAGAAAACGCAGTCAAAATGAAGTGGTGACTGCCTCTTTACATGATGCTTGATGCATTTTTTGGCAGTTGCAACAAATTTCCAATATACTTTTTAAAAAAGCACAAATAGCATATTGTTTCTCTCAGTTTTAAAATATATAAAATCTACTTAAATTTGGCCAGGGAACTAACAGCAGTGGTCACACTGTGTTCAACCTTGTTGGCATTGTTATGGAAAACACAAATTAAAGGTAGCAGGTTTTATCTGTATTTGGCATGTGAGTGTTATCGTTTTGAAAAGTTGTTTGTGCTCTAAACAGAATAATGAGAAATACAGGTACAGAGTACTCTTGCTTGAATCAAGAGGAAAATGAAGTGGATGATAACAAGTATTTGAAATATTTATGTTGGGGATGAATAAATAATTTAAAAGGATTGGATTTGAAGGAAGAGCGTAAGTGACGTGCAGTTACACTTCCTCTCCAAAACGAGTCTTCACAGGATTTTTGATGAACGAATGATTTATGTTAAACTATTGGAACTACAGACCACTCCAGTAGAATCCTTGGAGAGCAATTTTGTTGACTCTAGGAATGTCTGCTGTTTGTTTAAAAGACGGCTTTGGATCTTTATGAATGTGAGACTACCACACGTATTGTTTTACGACTGCTGCAATGGCATCTCTTAGTTGCAGGTGAGCACTTAGCAGTATACAGGGACTATATATACTTAATGCTAACAATGTCCAGATCACACAACAATCACACTGAACTTCCTTCCTTTACTCCTGCTTATCCTTTTCTTTGTATTTTAAAGCTTAATAAAATTATTTTCAAATTCCTAGGATCTTAGATAGTATTTTTCTGCATTACTTAGTGTACTATTCATTAATGTTTATTTGACATACCATCTAAAGATTAATAAATATTCAAATAACCAAATATGGAGAGAAGAAAGACTTTTTTCTGATTTCCTTTCGTAAACTAATATAGTTACTTTCTCCAGAGGATCTGAATAATCATAAAAAATCAGTTGTATGACTTTCTACTAACCATGGCTTTTTGTGAAGTTCTGAGGCTTTTGAAATGTGCTTTTGTAAACTATTTATTCCTTTATTTTACTTAGGGGTATTTTAATTTTGAACATTATCAATTTTAAATTTGTTGGTACTGTAGAAAAACTTCTTGAAATGTCTCACTTAATGACAGATTAGATAAACACTTCTTTTTCATTTTTCTTCTAAGATCCTGTATCTGTTTATTAGTTTCTTAAGCAAAAGTTACGTTCATATAAGCATCATATGCAAGAATAGCAAAAGGGTCATATGTTATGTAACCTTTACTTCCCAAAATAAAATAAATAGTTCAGACAAGACCTTTAGGAAGTAGTATTAGGGAGCTTCCTGTTCAATTTTCTAAAATAGGGCTTAATGCAAATGGCTAATAAATTGCCATCTCATGAAGCTCAGGTTCAGTGTTTAAGGTTGCAGGATTAGACTTCAGTGGCACCGCAGACGTGGACCTCCAGTTTTGTAAGTGGGACTGAGCATGCCTACTCACTGGAAGTTCAAGTGGTGTACCTTTGCTTTTACACTATTCATGAGAAAGAACACACAGACAAAACATAGCTTGCTTCTACCAGAAAGAGACTTTCATTTTTATTTCCAAGTTTATTTGGTTAACCAGTGTTTAATAAGTGAAAGTGCATAGTGTGTTGCTGCAAAGTGTGCTCTCAAGATGGAGATAAATTCATAAGTGGAGCAGTATTCTTAACCCTAGTACTGCCAGCTGACATCAATACACTTTTTTGTTTGTTTGTTTTTGTTCCCCACAATTGCATAGAGGGGCAGTGGAAACACTACAGATGCATACCAGCCTTCCTGGAACTTTTAGTTGTCTTGCTTAGTTTCTGCAGCCCTCTTTAGCAGCTAGCTTGGAACCAGTTTTTAGAGTAAGTAGTACTATGTCAAGATTTTGATTTGGATTATTTGGAAGTGTGGAATTAATTTCAGTGAGCATTCTCATGTGGTGAAACACAAGGTCTTAAATAAGGGTTGAATTCAGTAAGCCCTAGTGACCTTTTGCAATACAGAGGCCCCTTAGGTCATCTTTCATACAATAATGAGTATGAACCATGTCATGGTTTGGGAATAGTATTCCCCAATTTAGTACTTCTATTAAAAAGAAGACTATGAGCTGCTCCCCTCCTGCTCTCTGGTGGGAGGCACAGAAGGCAGACAGAGATCAGAGGGGTTGAGATAACAACAATTTACTGGAAACAGCAACGGATATGAAAACAAAGAGTAAAACAGCAAGAATATTAACAACCAAAGTGTGCGAAGAGAAGGTGATTCACATGGAAAATGGTCTCCATGCCTGGGACAGTTAAGCAAAGGTGAATGGCTTCTGGTGGCTGGAAAAGGAGCACCTTTCTTCTTGGAAGAATCCTTTTTCCTTGCCCCTGGCACTGATGTGAGATGTAACTGAATTGTATAGTGTCTTGTCCACGCCTTGTCGTGCTGAGCTGGGCTGGAGCCAGGACAATGCAGGAAATAAGTTCTGGAAGAGCTGTAGAAATCAGGAATAGAACTTATTTTTCTACATACGATGAAAACTTTTGTTGTGGAAAAAAAATGGCTTTGAAGAGTTATCTTAATTCAAGTTTCAACAATGAAAGCAAAATCTAGAGTTCTAATTGAGATAAGTTATTTTCATGGAAATGTTAGAAAGTCTAGCTTGTTTTTTTCAGCCAGATATTTCACATATTTTGCTTATATAGTGATATTTCCCCATCACTTACTGTAGGGTGTGTATTTCTAGATTAATTCAGTCGTCAGAAAGAGGTTATAACCTTTATTAGAGTTGAAATGTCCTATAAGTGAGGACAGCTTTTTAATTAATGTCTGCCTCTACTAGCTCGTGTGAGTTAGCTGGTCTTTTCCTATTATGTACTACAGGCAAACCATGGGACCTAATACTTTTATTTAAAGAGGGAAAAAACAAAACAAACAAACAAAAAATACCACTAAAAAAGATAAGTTATACATATAGCCTTTTCCTTTTTTCTCTTGTGTTATTAATCTTGAAAATTTCATGCATTGTCTGGATTTATAAAGGTATCCTTTTCTAACCAGGCTGCTGCTTGGAGTGTTTTGGAACATGCTGGTCTCTGCAAAGTGGCATCTCTGGGCATCAGCTGACTTTCAGTGCCACCAGATTTGTAACTTTTTGCAGTTCAAATAGTCAGTGTATGTCTCTTGCAAAACTGATGCCATGAAGTAACTGCTCTTGTCTAAAATATAAGAATAAAAGTATTTCTTAGTGACATTCCTTCTTGAAGTTAATTTGCTTCCTTTTCTACTGAGTACCAAAAATGTCAGAAATGGAAATTTAGAAGAAAATTTAACCAGCTTAATCATCCTCAGTGTCTACAAACTGCACATGCCTGTTTTACAAGATCACTGTGACAGAATGCTGAATCATTTTAAAGACAACTTCTTCTTAGTTTACAGTGCCAAGTCTTGGTCTTTATGAGCATTCTATGCCATTCTAGATGCCTTAAGACCATCTAAAAATAAATTGTCTTTTATCTCCATAAATTTTTCCTATCGAAAATATTAAAATTCTGGAGAAGATGTAAACCCCCATGTACTGGTTGCTTTTCTTATATCACTTGTGGTTTTCTCCATATATTTACTTTTCCTCATGTTTAAAAAATGCTGTCTTATTTCAATGGCATGCATGGGTATAAAGGCACACAAGGTTAAATGTTGGGTCACGCATAAGAGTGTGATAAGTTTTGACTCATTAGAAGTGTATCATCCAAATTTAAATTAGAGAAATAACAGTGCCAGAGTAAACTTCACAGTATATCTCAATAGAAAATAGTTTAAAAATTCTGATGTGGATTTCTTTCCTATTAATGGTATAATAACTACTTGTTTTAATAACTTCATTTGTTTTAACTTGGCATTTATTACATTTCTTTTCTCAGAGTCCTTCAAAGTTGTTTCTCTGTTCTGTGATTAAATGCTGCCTTATCTAGCATTTTCTTTGGTGAGGGCAGCCAGTTGGTTTGGGGCTCTTTCTTTTTTATTTTTTCCTTTTTTTTCAGACCAGTACTCTTGTCATAATTGATTGCTTTTCCTAAGGTGCCTTTTAGGGATCAGGCATTCTGTTTATCCTCTCTGCCCCATTGCTGCTTGTATCCCTGTCTCTTGTGACCCTCATATTTTTCTCCTTTCTGTGAAGGAATGAATTAAAAAATATTTTTAAAATAACAGATTTCTATATTTGTGACAGTGTGAGCCTGTAAGTAGTAAAGTTTTTGCACTGGACAACTGCAATTTTAAAGGTAGATCCTTTCAATTATCTCTAAATTAGTGGTATAAGGCTTAGTCCAGTTGCTGTCCATAAATTTTTTTTCTTAGGGAAGACAATTATACATTGAATAGACACTGAATTTATGAGAAAGCCTCATGGTAGTTTCCTGTGATTTCTTGAAGTCGTGTTGTCCAAATAAGAAACTGCATTCTGTTTTTCAATGAATGAGTAGTAGTAAAATAATTCAGTGCATTTTCAGCAGAAATATTAATTCCTCTGAGTTAAATGAATATCATTAAATCTAAATCAGTTATAACTATGCTTTTTGTAAGGCTGTTTTAAATAAGCATCTGCCCAATTCACATGATAGTTATGAAAACTGGTCCTATCCTGCAAAAAATATAATAGCTATCAGCTGTAGTTTAACTCTGTAGTTTAATGCAATTTGCATTAGTTCACCTCTTGAGAATTGTCTCATAGAGTACGAACTAATGGAAGCTGCAATTCTGTCTGGTATTTTTAGGGAGTATCCTCATGATGGACTCTGCAACCAAGTTTGAGTGGGTGGGAAAATAACACAGAAGTTACCCAAATACTCTGGTGAAGTTTTCTGTCTAGCTGCAGCTTGTGGGTGGGTGTCTGAAGAAGAGTTAGCGTTACTCTGAGTAATACTTTAAAGTGTTGAAAATTTCACTAGTATGGTGACAAAAATAAATTAAAAGTATGGTATTGCAGATTCATGTTTCCTTCTGATGGTTATGTATTTATCAAACCTACTTGGTTTCCAAGTATAGTAAGAAGATTTTTTTTTTCTGGAGTCAACATTGGCACTTCTTGTGTGTTCACTTTTTGGGAATATTAGTTAGTGATATGTATATATATTTGAGGCATTTTAAACCAAATTTATATGTGAATTAAAAAGTATTTTTACACTGTGTTTTCTGTTATGATTACATAGCTGCTAAGGTAATTGGCTCGTTTCAGAACTAAGTTGAGCAGGAGAATTTCCCAGTAACTAGAACCTCCTGGTTTTTCCTTTGGTTTTGGTTCAAAGCTCCTTGTAGGTATTGAAGTTTTCATAAGTAAAGAAAATTAAATCAGGAGTGATTGAGCCACAGATCATCTTAAAGAAAGATCATTGGGTAGGTTTAGGCTTTCTGTGTTAGGACGTTTGTCTTGCAGGCGAGGAGATGATGAGAATCCAAATGTGTGCAGAATGTTTCTATTTGGAGTAAGTTGAATAAATAATATTAATTTATCTTTAACCTGTAACAACTCATCTTTCATCAAAGAAAATAACCCGGCTTTAGATTTTGTAGGGGCTTTGAAAATACTGTGTGGCAGCCCCTGACACTGCACTGCCTGACCTTGCTGTGTGCCATTCTTGCTGAAAAGGCATCCAGGAGGCACTCTGACAATAATCTCAGCTTGGCACTTTTACAGTGAGAAGGGCTTACTGTGTAAGCATGAGGCTTAACATACCATACCTTGTTGTAGTTGCAAGTTCTAAGAAGGTCATCTCAGGTCTTTCATCCTTTGGGGTGGATAGGTTAAATTGTGTGTAGTTCATGTTATGGCTTATTGGTTGAGTTCTTTGAGTGCAAGTTTGTGGACACTAGAACAGTAAACATAATTTGGAGCAAATATGTAACCTTATGAAAAATTCCAGTGTCTTAGTCAAAACTCTTCCACTCCCTTTATTGTGGGAGGCACAAATTTTTAATAATGCAATTTCTTTTGCCCAGTCCCTGTCAATATTAATAGATACTTGTAAGTCCTTGATAGCCACAGCCAGCTGCAAAAATCTATTTATATGTATTTGCTCACTCTTTCTAGCTTGTTCCCTCACCTATAGTCCATGCTACTGGAATTGTTCAGTATCATAGTGACTGAGGATTTCAGAATGCATGAGTAACTTACAGTAGGTTTTAATAATTTTTGTACCTGTTTGTCTCAAGTTGATGATTTTGTTACAAAAGCAGGATTCTTTTACCTTCTCTATTTCTTTAATTTTGTATTACACTGAAATTCTAAGGTGCAGTGGTTCACAGGTAGGAACAACTTACCCAGAGTCAGGATTTCTGCATTTTAAAGGTTTTCCCATTTTAATAGATTGCCCTACACAGTAATTTCTGAAAGAATTGATTTACATAGTGAATGCTAATCTCCCTAATTTTACCCACTCAATAAAATGAAGGCGGTTTCTCTCTGTCTGTAGGGGTTTATGAGATCTCATAAGAAGAACCTAAAGACAAGGGGTTGCCATCAGTACCTACATGGAGATCCATTTTTGCTGTCTCAGACTGGATGTTACTTGTGGTAGCTAAATGAACTGAGGATCCAGAGTATCTGAAATGCATGATATGGAAGGCCAGGTAAATTCTGAAAGCAAGCATGTAAAGAAAAGTGCCTTCAAATGACCTGTACTTTGCCATTTTTCTGTAAACAGAATAATGGCATTGAAAAACTCACTGTGAAACACTTTGTTTTGGAAGCATGTCTATTGTCCATTTTGTGTGGCTCCCAAGAGGTGAAATGTAAATTCTTAAGAGGCTTGGGAAGGAGTCAAGTCTGGGACAGCAGTAGGTGTTACATGAGATAGCATTAGTTTCAGAACTAAACCATGTCATTTCGTGGATCACACATTCAAGGGGGATGTCAAACATGAGGTTAATGTGAAGAATTTGGGCTTACAGAATGAATTCCAGGAACAGGAGTTAAATTCTGCCCGAGTGCAGCAAACTATGCGAGATTGGGAATCCTTGTTTTGGCTTCCTTATGAGTTGTCTGAAATATGTTCATAACAGGGAATTTGAACAAATGTGAGCAAAAAATCTTGGACTGCATTTGATTCAGATTATTTTATGGGTCATATGTTCCTTCCCATCACTTCAGCCTTTCCTGTGAAAAGCCAGTAAGTGTTTATAAGCTCTCTGCTTCTCTCACGCACATTTTTGGCATATTTTGTACTTTTGTTTCTTTTTTGATAGAATGGCATGTTAGACTTCCTTATTACAGGGAAAGATCTGTTAGAGGATTTTTTGAGCTTGCTTTTTTAATGGAAACAGTAGTTATGGAGTCGTGCATTCCCTAGGAACCTCACCAGTCAATATCATATCAGATCATGTGGATCTGTTTTCTCAACTACAGCAAGACTGCACTTCTAGCATAAGCTTTATACACAGAGCTCATTATTTTTTTGTCCCCTTAGTTTGAGGGGGGTGTGGGGGGGGTTGTTTGTTTTACATCCCTGGAGGACAAAGGTGTGGAGTCCAACCCTGCCAAGAAGAACTTGGGAATGAAGAGCTGGAAATGACCTTGCAATGTGTGCTTGCAGCCCCAAAAGCCTGGGCTGCACCCAGAGCCCTGTGGGCAGCAGGGGAGGGAGGGGATTCTGCCCATCTGCTCTGCTCTGGTGAGGCCCGACCTTGGGCACTGCATCCAGCTCTGGGGTTCCCAGCACAAAAAGAAGGACAGGGACCTTTCAGAACGAGTCCAGGGAATGGCCACAAAGATGCTCAGAGGGCTGCATTCCTCTCATATGAGGAAAAGACTGAGAGAATTGGGACCTGAAGAAGGTCTTGAGGAGACCTTACTGCGGCCTTCCAGTGCCTGAAGGAGCCCCACAAGAAAGATGGGGACAAACATTTTAGCAGGGTCTGTAGTTATTGGGCAAGGTGTCATGGCATTGAGCTAAAAGAGGATTGATTTAGCTTAGATACATGGGAATTTTACACTGAGGCTGATAAAACATGGACAGAGGTTACCCAGAGAGAGATGGTATGTGCCCCATCCCTGGGAATGAAATTCAAGCCCATATTGAGCAGAGGTCTGTGCAACCTTATCTAGTTGAAGATATCCCTGTTCATTGCAGGGGCATTGGACTGGATGGCCTTTACAGGTAGGTCCCTATCAAGTAAAACTCTTCAGTGATTGTAAATAATAGGCATTAATAATGACTTCTGTCTTGCTGGAATCTGAGTGGCTCAATGAACAAATCTATTATATTTACTGGAGTATTAGCATAGCACTGCAAGGTGGGACATTTTATCCTTTTTAAAACATACAAGCACAAAAGCCAGTGTCATGGAAAATTTTACACCAGATATATCATAAACATGTGGTCTGAAATCTGGAGTTCTTTATATCTATGGACTGTGCTTTTCATTCCTGACTCTTGCAAAGAAAGTGATTGTAGAGTTTGAATATATGAAGTTGCTGTCTTAGTACTGGATTGGTATTAACTAAAAATATATTGGTAACTGTTAGGACCAAGTTGAAGATGCATATTGTTGTTAATCCTTTTTTTGCTAGGTTAGCAAGTTTATTATTTACACAATTAATATCAATTTCATTTGAATCATATAATCCAAACTTAAACTTTAGATTGTAAAAGGAGGAGGATTTTTCCTGTAACTCAAGTAGTCTTTACATAGTATGGAGTATCATCAGCAACTCCTTCTGAAGATCAAGAAACCTGTTGAATAAGGAGAGACATCATAGGTTGTATCTAATCTACATTTTCTGTGTGTTGTGAGGGAAGAAAGATGTATGAGATCTTAAATAATGTCAGTAAAAATCTGTGAAATGAGGCATTTCAGTAAGGTATGATGTTGACTTTTTGTGTTCTTTTTCTGTGCACACAATTAAAATGTTGTCTGTTGCCAAGGCAATGGATCTTTATCTTAGTCTGGGTTAAAAAGTGAAAGCATTGCTTCTGTCTACTCGTATGCTTCAGGCTCCTTAAGGAATGATATTATTATATTATTATTTTATATTATAATATTATTATTAATAATAATTTCTATAGTAAGTGTTGGATTTAACATGGGCAACATTCTGCTGAAATATGTGTTGAGGTCTTTGTTCTTTACCTGTATAACCCGGAGCTGAGCCATGCTGAACAGTTATAGTTTTACTGCTTTGTAGAAATCAGTCTCTGTCTGGTTGTGTGTCCTGTCAGATTTAATTGTAATCATTTGGAATTTTCAGACTATGTTACATGTATGGAAGTCAGTATTTTTGATACGATATTCTGGAGGGATCTCAACATGTATAGGTACTGTAGTAAAATATACCATATAAATGCATGGAAGACAAGCATGTTTCCTAATTGTTGGACACCACATTTTACAGTTATTTGCTTTATGATTCCAAATAAAGCCAGGATATTCACACTGGTTACTGTTTTTAACCTAGTGCTTAGTACTTGCCTTAAACATCTTAAAAATTATTGCAATGTTGTTGGGTGTTGCAACCATTTTAGCAATATGATGTACATAATCTGACCCTAATACTCTGCTTTTTTCTGCCATAAACTTTACGTAAAAGAATATACCTGAGTGAAGCATGAAAGAAGCTATATTTCTACCAAGCATGAACCTCAAGTCCATACAGTATAAATGTATCTTTTCCTCTTTCCAGATGCATAGTTAAGGTCACTTAGCAATTTATTCTCATGTCACATTACATAAAATTGTGCTGCTATAAGAGAGCTTAAATATTAAAGTTTTGAAGGTAATTTATGGGTGGCATAGGAGAATTAGTAATCGAAACAGTAATGGAATTGGAACCAGCTGTGGAAGCTACATAGGAAATTGTTCTTCCTTCCTGCAGTAACAGAGACATGCTGTAATTTTTAACCCTTGTGTCCCTACCTTCACCCTGTGGTTGCAGATCTTTGCATGACTAGCTGACAGACACACACACACACACACATGCACACACACATGCTTTTAATTCCATATCCTAATTTTTTGGTAAATTTGTAGACAACTGCAGTCATTGTCACTAGGTGGGATATTATACATAAATTTCTGTCTCCCAAGATCCTAAAGTAAAACTTTTGAATGAACATGTTTCACAATAATAGTTGTAGGACTGTTGAAAAGTCAAGTCTGTGGACATCTCTCTCTCTCTCTCTTGAGCTGTGATGGTTTAGTTTGCTGATGGTAGTATGTTTGCTAAGAGCAACACCATCCTTTGGGAATGTGAAAAACTTCACCATCATTGCTGAAAATCTTAGAGCAGATTCCTTGAAATAGGTATTATTTTTTCCCATTTTCAGATGAAGAAACTGAGTTATGTAGAAGTAAAATAAATTGCACAGTCAAAGGTCAAGGATTGGTCTACACCAATGGTGTATTGTTTCAATTTTGGTCATTAAAACACAAACAATTTTGAAGACTTAATTGTCTTTAAATAGTGGGTTGCTGATAAGGTTGCTGTTGTATTGGTATAGAGCTTGTATTATCCTGATGCTTGCGAAATTCTATACCAACACGTTCACCAGAAGTCATAAAATCAGCATAAGCATAATCTTTTTTGATAAGAGGAAAAATGCATTTCAGTTGTAACAATACCATTTCTGTTTTATGTATCAGTGCCAAATATTGATCATCTATTGGTTGCGTTATTTTTTTAAGTTTTGATGAGCCCAGGATTGTATTGCTTTTGATGGACTTAATTTCATTGCTTACACAACTTGCAAAAGAAGCTTTAATACTTATTCTACTGCATATGTAATTACTTCCATGGAACTGCATGTAACTAAAATTGGGTTTTGCTTCATGAATTACAAAGGCTTAATAGTATTATTGACTGTTGAAATATATAGAGGGGAGGAATTATTTTTTTGAAAAAACGTGTTTAACTTTTTACATGTTTCTGAATTGTAAGGTACTTCATAAGTACTTTTATTTTGACAGAGGTTAAATCTAGAGAACAGTAAAACTATTTTAAAAAGTGAAAAACATCTAAGTGTTCATGGTTTATCCTGGTGAATCAGGTGGAAGAATTCATGCACTTTATTCCCTAAAGTTTGCCAAATGGTGGTAATGATAAAGTGTCTGTATAGTTTAGATAAAAGATGTTTTGTTGCAAGTTTAATGTAAATAATTAAGTGAACTGGCTAGCAGGTTGAAAAATGTTACGCATTAATGAATGTTAAGTTCAGTCTGGTTGTGCATCCTGTGTTTTGGTTTTGGATTCTTTCATGGGTGTCTTTTACGGCATATTCCATGTGGTGGAAATCCCACATGGACTCTGTGCTACAAAATTCTACACAAGCTGAATGTAAAATAGGTGAATGCCTGTTTGCATCTGAACTAAACATTTGGCACTTCTACTCCAAAGACTTGAAAGTTCACAATTATTTGTCCTTTCTGATTTCATAATTAAGCTATGGTTTGGAAACCTACCAACCTGAACAGAGCTTTCAGAGTTTGTTTTATTTCTCCTCATTGTCAGCTGATCTATGGTTGTCTGAGCTGTTTTACTGTTGCTGAGTAAATGGAAGTATTCCATTATGTTAAAACAAAATACTCTATTCTGCTCTAGGGAATGACCTTAATAAAGGATATGCCTGACTGAAAATGCCAGATATATTTTTCATTCCTAACATGGCAGGTAGCAGTAATGTTTTGTATTTTTTTTACTGTAGTAAAACTGTGGCTTGACTGAACATGGGTATTTTTGGTGGTATGTGGCAGTTGTACATACAGTTTCAGCAAATTTGAAGTATTTATATTTATACCCATTTGAAACTGAGAAGATAAAGATGAAGCAGATGGGTGGTTATATGAGTGGAATGTAACTGGAATACTCAGCTTGAGTAAACCTGTCTCCCAGAAACTGCAGAAGAAACTTGAATGACTCCAAGTGATTTTAGATTCAAATCAGTTTTATCAATGATTATAACTTGTTTTAGAAAAGGCTCAAGAGAATTTCTTTGGTATACATTGTGAAAACAATTCCCAGGTCATAATCGTTAATATAAACTATGACTTCATAAATCAAAGGCTTATTACAAATTTAGAAACTTATCTGAATGAGATTTTGGAATCTAGATGAAAAACAGCAACCTCCTGAAATCTGTCTAAAATAGCCCCCAGAAGACAGATCAAGCAGGTTTTTTGCTGTACTTTAGAAATAGGATGTTTATGTCTAAAAATGGCACTTGCAAACATGCTGAGATTCTATTTGTAACACCTTTTCTAAACTGCTAAGCCCTTGGAGTCTTTTCTGAAAGGGATGTGCTGGTAAGTAGCATGGAAGGGAAAGAGAGTTACTTGATATTACCTGTTGTGTCATGGCACAGTCTCTGAGTTACCATTTGACCCAAAACCTAATAAAATATGTTGTATTTGGACTATAATAACATTGAAAATTTATTACTTTTAGACAGTCATGTTGGAATAAAGATTTAATCTAAAGTCTTTTCCCTTTCTGGTTGAACCTGACAAAACAGTTAGGTTCAGATTATAAGAGGAAAATTACACAGATCTGTGAATTAGATGATGTTGGAAGAAACCAGACACAGTACTACTTCCATGTTGAATTATTAAATTTACTTCCTGTAGGTATTTGCATGGAAGTTAGGCTGCTTAAAGCACCTTTTAATTCTTGAGTGCACACTGAAGCAATACCTCTTAGTTCACTAAAGGAAAGAATAACATTTCCTTGATCTTCCTCTACTTAAAATTCAAGATGTAAATTCTGTGCTGTTTTGACTTACCTAAATTAAAGGTAACTGTAACTGGGAACTGGGAACAATATAATTTTGTATGGCCCTTCTGATATTTCTGTTAATTTTGAAGATCTTCTGCATTCAGTTATAGTTATCTATGTTTTTCCATGAGTAATGGATATTTTGGGTGTTTTGTGGGAATGCCAGCCAAGATAATTCATACCAGTTGTTGCATGCATCCTCCTGTTTCCCTTTATCTTCAGACCAGAAATTTAGATAATACAGACACACATGCCTTAATTCATCCAACATAATCAAGGAACATACGCTAGGAATTCAGATGCTTTGCACTTTCCTGAACAATTCACAAAGAGGAGAGGTTTCAAAATAATTTTGTTTTTTTGGTACACTGATTCTTCTTCTTGAATTGGTTGCTTATTTTTGAAGGCTCTATAGGAAGTCTGATGAAAGTTGTTTCCATATTTAGATGTGTCACGTTTAGAAACTCAGATTATATGAATCTGGGCCAAGCTGAGTTTAATAACATGCAAGTTTGCATGTGAATATATCTGTCAATTCCTACACCTAAAAGAGAGGAAATTAAAAGTTGTTGAAATGTCCTTTCAAATTTGTATGCTTCCTTCTGTATGGAAGTTTGTGGGTAATGCACTCCTGTATACTCTCCAAAATTTATGTTTCTCTATTGCTGTAGAACAGCATCTTGCCCATCTCTCATATTGTAGGTTTTCATATTCCATCTTTCTCTTGACTGTTCACTTGTGCAACCTTGGTGCATATCTTACGCATTTATTTTCAGTTTAATTTACAGAGGAAAAGAGTGAAAAACTGTGACTTGGAAAACCTGCCTATTTTACAAGTAGTGTGGTTTTAATCAGTGCCTGATTGTGGAACAAAGCATGACATCACTGTGTGTTTGTTTGAAAAACTGGTTTAAAAAAGAACAGAAAAAATAAATCAGAACACTTACTACTGCCTTCACCTTTCACTGCTGTCATGGAAAATTCATCTGAGTGCCTAACAGCTGAAAATATTTATCTAGTTTGAAAAGAGGAATGAGGGATGTTTTCTTCCAGATTTGGGAAATACGCCCCTTAACCTCCTTTTAGCCTTCTTCAAATAATGTTTCAGACTTGATACTGAAGAACAGAACAGGGCTCTGTCCTCTCTGTTCATTATCACTAAAATCGTCTCTCAATTTCCTTCACTTGCATATTGAAGTTGGATGTGAGGTAGAAAGGAAAAAACTGCTTGATTGTGGGTCTGGTTTATTCCAATGCAAGAAAGTTGTGCAAGTGTCCCCTTGTGAAGTTTTTTGGACTTCTAGAGTTTCTTTACACTGCAAAAAAGATTTTAGATTGTATTTTGAGTGATGTGTGAGAGAGAATACTTGACCTATAAACCAAACACATTTTGATACAGACAATAGCAAGCGACAACAAGCATGAGTTGAAGTCTTCTACTATTCGTATAACCTATGTTTGTGCCTAGATACTGCAGCAGTTAAACCAGATTTCTTTGGTGGCCGAGATGAACAGTGGCTTATCTCCAGAATTCACTGGTTTTCTGTGGTATTTAATCGGTCTAAACATTACAGGCTGCCCATGGAGTCTCCGTCTCTGGAGAAAAAAATCCCACTTTGGCTGAATTCTTGTGTCAGCTGCTACAGGTGAACCTGCCTTGGCAGAGGGGTTGGACTGGATGATCTCCAGAGGTCCCTTCCAACCCTGACCATTCCATGATTTTGTGAAGAGCTTGTTCTGTTGTACCTGTCTGCTTTGGGAATTACTGTGTCAGATATTCCATCCTTTCTGTTTTGATTGTTGATGAGTTGTCTGCCCATATTTTTGTGCTTAAAATGTTTTACTGGCATTCTCTTTCAGTAATGTAACATAATTTATATATGAACATTTTTAGAAGAAGAGATTACTTTTATCTTTTTAACTCTTTCCTGTCATCTAGATTACTCTTAATTGCACTTATAATTTTGAACGCTTTGCTGAAGAAAACAGAAGAGAGAGAAAATTGGTAGTATCTGGTCACAAGGCACATTTCAGCACTGTCATTTTGTATGCTGGTGTACAAAATAAAAACCTTTCAAACAGTCTCAAATTTTCCTGCCTTCCCCACCTTGTCCCTCAGCAGTGTGACATTTGCTTTTCCATGCATATCAGTCATTTTGGATAGGAAGAGAATAAGCTTTAAAAAAACTTGAAAGGAAAAATGAACATTATGTATTTAAACAAAAGGCACAAAAATAGAAAGTCCTTTTTTCTTAATTGCCAGAAGGCCTGAGATTTGGATGATTAAAACACGGCCTTCTGTAGGGAGACCTTTTTTGGGGGAGGTTAAGTTCTTAAGTAGAAGGAGGTACTTGTATTACAATTTATTGCTAGGGTTTGTTGTTCCCCTTCCACTTCCTGCAGCCCACTTAGTATTCCAGTCATTTCTGTGTGTCTCCAAGTAAGGCAGTAATCGTCTGTGTCAGACCACCTCTGTGATATTTGTTCTGCAAAACCTGTAATTGTGCCAGAAATGGAGAAATCTCTGAAGGGTAGCTCTGCCTCCTTCTCATCACTCCTGCCCATGAGCAGACAGCATTTTCCCTGTGGGGTATATCACAGCAGAGACCCAAAGGGCCAGGGTCTGTTTACATTTGGAGCAGAAGGAGTTTTTTTAGTATAGTAGAATCACAGAATTAATTACTGAATGATTTTGATTGAAAGAAACTTTAGAGACCATGTCATCCCAATGCCTCTGTAACTAAACCAGGTTGCTCAGACCTGCATCCAGACCTGGTCTGTGCACCAGCAACCTGTGCCAGTGCCTCACCACCCTAACAGTAAAGAATTTCTTCATAGTATCTAATCTAATCCTACTCCCTTTTTCAGTTTAAACCTATTCTGCTTTGACCTAATGCCTTGTGGTAAGTCTCTCCCGATTTTTTGAGGCCCCTTCAGAGACAGGAAAGTGCTGTTTCCCTAGAGCCTTCTCTTCTCCAGGCTGAGCAATGCTCAGCCTGTCCTCACAAGAGAAGTGCTCCAGCTCCCTGATCAATTTAAAGGCTCTCTTAAAGCCAAACCAGCTTTAACCTTTTCCTCAGGACAGGGAAAGTGCTTACCTTCTAGTTCAACCAGCTGTGGTTTTACATTTTTTTGCTCCATGCTGTGCCATAGCTCTCAAATGATAGTCTTTTCAAGTTTTCAGGAAGCCAGTGTTTCAGGAGAGAACTGAGATCAAAGGAGCTATCCAGATTTTTTTCCAGGGCAGCGTATGATCTTGAAGTTATCAAAGAAGGCATGATCCTTTGTAAGGGCAATTGCAAAGACAGAGAAAAAAGGGTTTTTTCCTCTGTAAATTATAGTATTGTGGGTACCCAGAAAAGTTCCTATTTAAGGGCGTGATGTGTGAAAGATTACCTATAGTTTGCAAGTCTCTCTCATACAATATAATTTCCATTTATATACAAACCTCTGCAAACAGAACAGTAGGGGTTCTTTTACGTGTAAATGTGTCGTTTTTCCCTTCTCTGGTTGCACCATGAAAAAGTTAGTAGTTTTGGTTTATTTGATTTTTTGGTTTTGACTTTGATTTTTGACTTTGACTTTTTCTGAAGACATTCTGGGGAGACTAATCTAGTTTCAGCCTCTGGCTACTAATGGCATATTTTCTGAGTATTGTTTGAGAATAAGGAAGCTCCCAAATGGAACAAGGAAAAGAAAATCCACAATATTTACAGACAGTGCAGTAAATAGAAGATTGTTGTTAGGCACAGGAGTATAATACTCAACTAGGGCTGGAATTCCCTAAAAAAATTGAAACTCCATACTACAGATGTGATGCTGATTTGCAGTGTCCCTTTGCAGAAATTGCTTTAAAGGTAAGACTGTTAATTTTGAGAAAAAAACTGTGAAGTCATAGAATACACTATTTCACAGATTTAATATACATTAATCTTATGTCAGCCAGGGAATTGGGAATTTTTGTAAAAATCTTAGGAGGTACGTCAACACCATAACTGTTTTCCTCTATTTCTGCTGAAGCAAAAATTTAAAATATTGTCTTTTCCTTGTGTTCTTTAAAAGAAAATAACAACAGCAACAACAAACTCTGGAAATCTTGTAAAAATCTTATCTCCTCTAGTTTTAGTCACAATACAAAATTTGCAGAGCAATGTTAGTGAAATCGTATAATCAGTTTGTGTAAAATGAACATCTGAAATCCAAGTAACTGCTAAAGTCCTGGAAGTGCAGGTACACTTTAGACAAACTCTATCCTTTCATTTTTTTCACACTTACAGTACCATTCCAGTATACATGATATCCAGATATTCAGATCAGCATAAATGTATTAGCTATATTTCCCTTTCAGAGAGTGAAAAAAAAGGATTTTATGGCATTCATTATTCTTTGGAGTGTAATAACTGGAAAAGTGGTAGTTGTATCTGATCATCTTGTGTGCATATGTGCTGCAGCACGTTAGAGATACAGCATTCTGAGTTATTTAGGAAGTTTGTGATTAACTAAAATAGAATAAGCCACCTTGGGTTTTTGTAAATGTTTGGCTAATTTGAAGATGTTATGCCAAGATATGTTCCTCGATGTTGTTATCTTAATTTTTTGGTTTTGAATAGTCTAAACAGTTACTTTAACTGTCAGGCATCCCTTGGACACTGCAGAGCTTAGCACCAGTAGCAGTCGCCAAGCGTCTGAGTTTCAGGCTCAGGATGTTTGATTTATGAGGTGGCAGAGTATATTCCTATCTGTTCTTCCCTAAAATGAGTAGCCAGAATACTGTTCAACATGAGTGTGGTGTAAAGCAAAAATGTTTTCCTGTTAGTGCTTCACTCTTCCAATGAAAAAGGAAATTTAATTATTGTCACCTGAGGGAGCTAGCCATTAAAATAAAGTAATTTTGTTCTAGATAATTTTGTTTATTAATAAATTATTTTTTTCTTTGACTTACTGGAAGACCACTCAAAGTAGTCAAGATAACCTCTGAAAATTAAATTCAGTGCTGACACAATATAGACATACAATACCTACCTTTGCGATAAGGTACATGAAATGAAGAATTCTGTAATATTTCAGTGCAGAAAAGCAACCTTGCAGTGATTAAGGTAAGAATGCAACAGATGGTTTCTGTGAAAGCCTTTGATTCACAAAAATAGTACATCTTTTGTTGTGGGTGATGGTTGTTGTGAGTGAATCTTGGAAACTGTTTGCTTTTCATGCTTTGATTTTTATGGAATGTGCTTGGATGGCAAGTGCTGACAATGGTTATGTGACAGTTTTTTGCATCCCAAGAACAGCAAATAATCAGTTTATAGTGTAGGGAATGATGGACCATTGAAAACCTAATTTGTATTATAATTATACCTTTGTCTGTGTGCTTTATAGTGTTGGTTGAACAATAAACTCATTTTCATAATCATAGCTTCGCTTGGGAATTTTGAGTTACATCTGCTTCTCAGCTTCTAAAGCACCAAGTCGGTGAAAGTGTCACTTAGTGCCAGGCGGGCTATACCTTTTTGGATGTCACAGTACCACATGTAGCTATTGGTAAACCTTTGCTGTTACCTTGTGGTGGGCTGACCTTGGCTGGATGCCAGCTGCCCACCAGGCTGCTGTATCATTCCCATCCTCAGCAGGATGGAGTGGGAGAAGAGAGGAAGATGGAAAAAAATCATATGGATCAAGATAAAGGCAGCTTAATGAAGTAAAAGTGAAGGCCACACATGGATACCAGGGAAAGCAGATTTATTCTCTACTTCCCATTAGCAGGAGGTGTTTTGCCACTTCCCGGTTGGGCTTCATTGAGCAAAGTGATTGCTCTGGAAGACAAATCATGAGTGCACATGCACAACCTCCATCCCCTCCCCGCTCTAAAGACCATCACATTTCAACCCTTCTGCCGTGGGCAGAAACACGTTCCAGTAGCCTGAGTTGCTCAGAGCATCATCCAACATGACCTGGAACATTTCCAGGGAAGAGACATCCACAGCTTCTCTGGGCAACCTGTGCCAGTGCCTAACAACCCTCAAAGTAAAGAATAATGCCTAATCTAAATGTGCTCCCTTGTAGTTAAAGTAAAATGAGAAGAAGGGTAGGTGTGGCTAAACCAAAGGTAATGAAAGTTCTAGTTTTATCAGAGAAGTAAAAGATAGTACTGATAAAGAAGGAAAAACAAATATGAGGATAATTAGCCTGATACTATAGAAACTTTTCTGTGAAGCATGAAAAATAGTGAAGGGATTGGCAGAGACAGGTAAGACAGGAGATTTAATGTGTAGTATAAAATGTGCTTAAAGTTAGTATAAAATCATACTTTGGCAACAGAAAATTATACCAAAGATATCAGGCATCAAGAGGATAAATAGTGTCTGTTTTAGGAAACTGGAGTAGTGCCAGATAAATAAGCATTTTGAGGGTAATGATTCACATGACCTTTGCAGAAAGTTGTTCGAAAGTACTTGAGTACTTCCATTACATTTCTTTCTGTGTGAATTTATATCTTCCAAAGAGAAAAAAAAAAAAAAAGAAAATATTTTCCTGTTTTAGTCTTAAGATGGTGTCATATTCTTAAAACAATTATTCATCATATTTTTGGGACTGTATCCATTCAAATAAAAATGTGAAATCAGTCTCTGGTTTATGATTTTCCTATTTCTCCTCCTCATGTTACTACTGGTGTGATGGAAGCCTTATTACTTTTACATATATATTGCATTAGTGGGTTTTTTGGGCATAGCACTCTTTTCACAGAGGTGAATTTTCTTTTTTTCCAGAACCCTGTCAAGAAAATCCCTGATTCTCATGAAATTACACTCCAACATGGAACAAAGACAGTAAGTGATGACATGTTTTCAACCCTTCATGCTTTTCTAGAGCTGTGACAATCTCTGAAATAGGTTAACAAATACTTACCAGGTGAAGTTCAAGATACCTTTTTTCCCATATTTTAGTTGGTCGCTTTTCTTAGTGCAATTGGAAGTGTGTTTCATGACCACCTCTTGTTTTCATCAAGTATGTTCTCTGGAACTGTTAGAATTTTTCTTCTAGGATAGACTTTCCTAATATTTAGCCATGGGTCTTATCTAGACCTTTCTTTGGTCATGGGTTTAAAGGAGAATGTTATTGCCAATGACTTCTTTGCAGCTGAATACTTCATTTTGCTTCAATCTTTTAGTGCCTTTTATACATTATTCTCAATTTCTTGAGATCATGTTCTATGTTGTGTTTGCATATTTTCCAGATTTTGTCTCCACTACTGCTCCTTTGCTTTCTTTTAAAGAGTCACAATCCAGCTTGGAACTATCTTTTTTTTGGTCTGTATATTTCTGTCTCTGTATAATCACATTGTCCAACATAAATTCAGTTGTTTTTGTGGGCTGGTTGACCTGTGAAAGATGCATTGCATTACACTAAACAAAATAGAGTGGATTTTTCTACACACAGTGCATGCAACTGCTTTGCATGTTAATTTTTATGAACACTAGGTTTTGTAGAGTAGTGTACTGGTGCAATCAGGTTCCCGTTTTACATGTGACAGTAACTGCTTCTGCAGTATGTTTCTTGAATCCACGTCCTAACAAACTTTGTTAGGTAAAATTCTTTGATTTATTTTTCTGTATATTAAACCAGTAAATCTTTTCATGGCTTCTTAAAGAGTAAGCTCATGTTATTTCTAACTAAAAGACCTCGTAAAGTGGAAATTACAGTTCTGGAAGACTTTTGAGATATTTTGACTGTAAGAGAATGCAGCTGTCATCACCTAGAACAGAGGTGAGTTGTAATGTGGGATATATATAGCACAGTTGGATAAAACTGGATGCAATAAATTAAACATAAAATTGAAAAAAAAATCTCTTCTGTAGAAGGGCTATCTTTTTGGTTTTTTTTTTGTCTTAGAAGAGTGAAACCATTTATCTGTGACATTATACACATAAGGATAGGAGTAAGTTTATATCTTGATTTTGGTGTTTTGCCTTAATTTTTTTTATACAGTCTTCTCATTATGTTCATACTGTATTTCAGCTAAACTTATATATCCCATCTGTACCTCTTCAATCTAGTGAATATGGATTTGATGATGACTCTATTCCTGTGCAGCTGAGAAATCTCAGGAAAGATTTCCCAAGCTAGAGAGTCTTCCCAGAAACCTGATTAATTTCCCAGTTGTCTTGCTTGTACGGTGTAATAGGAATTACTGTTCCCAATGAAACTTCATATATATTTTTGATTTCTCATGGTACTTTTGATATATGGATGGGTATGAGAAAGAATATGAAATATGTGCTTTTAATATATCACAACTGCTCCCTCATATAGGTTGGAGTTATTGAATAGAACACTTGAGTGTTCTGATTAATCTGGAGATGCCAGTTTTTCTGCATGTTAAAAATCATGAATGAAATGGGTAGGGTTCAAAATTTCCATTTAAGTTGTAAAAACAGCATATTCTTTTTAGAAACACATAAGAGATTACACATTTTAAAAGATTTCTGCAAATGGATGCCTCTGAATTACAGCAGGACATTTAGATTAAAGAGGAGTCAGTTGCCTGATCAATAGGACCATCATTTCTGCCACATCTTTGTTTTCTTGAAAGTACTGTTTTCAGACAGTTGCCTATCCTAGGGCGTTGTATAGTTGAAATACTGTGAGGTACCTGCATTACAGAATCACAAAATTTTCTGAGTTGGAAAGAGACTCACAAAGATCATCAAATCCACCTTCTGGTGCTGCACAGCACCATTCCCAAGAGTCATACCATGTACCCCAAGATCATTATCCAATCACTTCTTGAATTCTGTCAGCTGCTGTGACAACTTCCATGGGGAGCATTTTGCAGTGCCCAGTCACCTTTTCACCTGAGTGAAGCATGTTTTCCTAACACATTTTATCAAGAAAAACTCTGTGAGAAACAGTATCAAAAACTTATGTCAAAAAAGATCGCATCAGCTGGGTTTCCTTGATTAACTAGATGGGTTACCTTGTTGTAAAACGAAATCAGGTTTGAGAAACAAGACTTTTCTCTCATGAAGACATGCTGGTGATGCCTGATTACTGCATTGTCCTTCTTCTTGCCCTTCTTGAAAACTGGGACAACTTTTGTCAGTTTCCGGTCAGCTGGGAACTCTCCAGATTCCCAAGACTGCTTGAAAGTCATAAAGAAAGGCTTTGGAATAAGATCAGCCAGCTCCTCGAGGATTCTCACATGAATCTCATCAGGCTCCATAGATTTGTTGGGATCCACTTGGAGCAGCAGATCCTCCACAGTTGCAGGATGGGTTGGGAGCTGGTCATTCTCACAGTCGTGGTCTGAGACCCCCTTGGTCTGTCAGAAGACAGGCAAAGAAGGCTTTAAACATCTCTGCCTTTTCTCTGACCTCTTTGTGAAGTGTCCATCCTTATCCTGTGATGGGCTGATACTATTTCCACACTGCCTTTAACCATTGATATACTTGAGAAAAAACAGTTCTCGTTACCTCCCACGGTTCTGGGCAGCTTCGACTCCAGCTGAGCTTTGGCTGCACAGATTTTCTCCCTGCAGTGCCAAGCAGCATCTCTGTATTCTTCCCATGTCACCTGACCTTGCTTCCACTGGATATATACTCTTCTTTTTTGTCTTATTTCCAAGAGAAGATCCCTGCTTAGCCAAGCCAGGCTTCTGCCTCAACTGCCTAATTTCCAGCATTTGGGAACTGCCTTAGGAGGTGATGCTTAGAAAGTGGCCAGCACAGATCTGGTCAGGAGCAGCGGGAGCCTAAAGAAGGTGACTAGAAATGAGTCTTTGATAAAATAAGGAATAGCTAAGTGAACTTCTTCTCCATGAAACTGGAAAGAAAAAAAAAAAAAAAAAACCAACTCAAAAGAAGCCCATACTATTTCATGTAAGGAAATCTAAAATCTAGGAAAGGAAATTGTCCATCTTAAAGAATAAATTTAATTCATTTGTGCCATTTTTATTGGGCCAATTGTTTTCTGTAGGTTACTTTTTCCATGAATTTGTTTCCATATTTTAGAATATTTTCTGTGGGAACTATTCAACAGTTTACATAAGTGTTTTAAAAGTCTCCATAACACAGTATATATAGATGTCTACTAAAGCTTCAGAAAAAAAGTACAGTAGTAGACTGATATATCTTTGAGGCAATATTTTTTTTGGTGGTATTACTATGTGTCTGCATTAAATCGTGGTTCCTGTCAGTACTTTTTTGTGTATATGTGTAAAGAAGATACATATATGTAAGCATCTTTTGTGTAAAACTGGGTTTTTTGTACATCCATTTCTAGAATTTTTAATACAGTTTTAGGCATCTGAAAGTAATTCCCCCAAGTTCTGTTCTTCACTGAAGATATTCAGTGTTGCTAACCTGTAGTCATGACACTATTCTCAGGTGTTACCTTCCGCTAAGAAATGGAGAGTTTTTTGTCTTCTATTCTGTATACAGTGTTTTTGTTTCATTGGGGTTTTTTTCTGCCATGGTTTTGTATAAGTCAAATGTTCATGGTGAAATATAATATTATTCTTTATCTGCAGAATTTTCTGGTTTATTTCTTCAAATGCTTTTCCTGGCATTTTATAGATTATTATTATTATCATCATCATCATCATCATTATCATCATTATCATTACTACTGCTATTACTACTCTTAATACTACTATTTTATTGTGTTGGAGACTATCTTTCTTCTTAGTGAAAGGGTTTTTCAATATGATGATTATCTATCTTATAAATGTGGGATGACCTGTATTTTTGTTTTGTTTTTGTTAAAAGTAATCTGCTGGTTATAGTCTAGGTTTTACCCATGGGCTCCATTAAAATGTAAGCATGAATTCCATTTGAGTTTTTTCTTTTAATTAGAACTTCTTCAGACATTTTAACATTTCAGGTTAGGTGTAATTTTGAGTAATTCCAAAAATACTCTTGTTTTATATTTTTTGATAGAACATTTCAACACTCTCTTACGCAGATGACTTAATTTTTTGAGAATTAATCTCTTGATACCTAAATTAATTTAGCACATTGTCCAGCTAATCTTATATTAATGTTTGAAATCATAATGGTAGATACAATATTTTCACAAATGTGAAAGGAAATGAAATAATTTTGAAGGCAAATGATTTTAAATAATTATTTTATATAATTTCTGGTGAAATGCCTTCTGTTACCTTATTTCTCCATGTTTTGAGCACTACTATTTATTTTACTATATGAAATACTGTTTATTGTACTACAGAACATTACCATTCTTCAAATAGAGAATTAAAACAGATTTTCAGTAAAATTGGCATTTTACTTGATCTTGTGATTTGAGAATAACAGATGACAGTAATAAGCATTAGCATTCTTTCCTCAAAATTTTGAATAGCTCTGAGAAGCTGGTTTTGTATATAAAAGAAATAGGTTTTGAGAAGTTATTCTGACTTGTTTTTTTACAATAGTATCTTCTTAAAAATATCCAAGTTTATACCCTACCTCTTTCTTCTCTCTTTTTTTTCAAAAGAGAAATTTAACTAAGCAATGTGTATATGCACATGAGCTGTTTCGAATAAACTTGGAATCTTAAACTGGTGAATGCTAAATACCATTTTGTTACCTTGCTAGAAATACTGTTTGTTCTTTTGGAACTTAGCCACATTTTCCAGTGAGGTGATTAGGATTTCTCAGCTGTCTTCTCTGGTTTATTCAGACTATGTAATTTTTACTTCCATTCTTCCTACTACTTCAAAAGTACTAAGACTTTATTCAAGGTAGGGAAATTTCAAAATGAAAACATAGCTAAGATACTTTTAGTAAGAAACCAGTGCACTAGGTTGGGTTTGGTTTTTTTTTAACTTTAGTAGCATTTTATGTTTTGGTGACACCCTGAAGAATTGTAGAAAAAATAGAAAGCTTGAATGATTATGATTATAATTTTTTTTTTTTCTTTACAGGTTTCTGCTTTGGGGTTGGATCCTTCAGGTGCTCGTTTGATAACTGGTGGATATGATTATGATGTAAAATTTTGGGATTTTGCTGGAATGGATGCCTCTCTCCAAGCTTTTCGATCACTCCAGCCTTGTGAATGGTAGGCATGAGGAGTGCCTTGTGCACTTATTGTCCCATGTTAAACTCCTGGTAGAATGCACAAAAGCCATGTAAGACAGCTTGTTTAAAAGCCTCTTGAGTACCAAGAAGTGTAAACCTAAGAACTTGTCTCTTGTTTCTTTTCCTGCTTTTTACAGTGACTTGCATGTTTTCCCCTTTTAGAAAGCTACAGGTGAATTTGCCAATGCAATTGTTAATAGCACATCAGAAAACCTCTCAAAGACAAGTTGACTATCATAGTTGTAACTGACATTAATAGAATTCACTTTTTGTAAAATCTAATAGTGTAATAACTTACACTTTTTTATATGAACTAATTAAGAGAAGAAGCAAGTTAAAACAATTGACCCTGTTGTGGAGAGCCTCTCTAGTTCCTGCCAGGATTTCTGAAGGGAAGTGGGAAGCATTGGTCCTTTGCATTGCAATGATCACTGAATAACAACGTAGTGTGAAATGCTGTCTTTCTTAAAGAAAAAATATACATATTTACTTTTATTTCTATGCTTCTATATATGCAAATTGAAAAGAAAATGCTGGAAGCATTTTTAGAGAATTATTTCCATGCTGTCCATATTGTTCACTGGTAATTTCAAAAGTAAGTGAAGTGAGTTCATTTAATTATTCCAGAGAATTGGTGTACAGATGTCTTTCAACAGTAGTGCACACTGAACTTCCTGAAAAATATATTGTATAAAATAAACAAAAACACAGTGGTTTTAGCAAGGTATATTCTGATGTCTCACTTATGTGGTAAAATTTATAAGGAACTTTGGTATGATTAAAAAAGGGATTGAATTTTATTATACACAGTGTAAGTAGTACTTAGAATGTCTGGTTTTAAGCATTACTATCTTAAAAAGCTACAGCTGAGTTTCAGTCAGTTTGGAGGGATAGAATGCGTATAACTGACTGTAGATATGCCAAAAATATAGATAATAAAAGATAAGAAGAAGTTAGAACTGTTATCTGAACAGTCCTAACTGAAGAGGAGCGAAATGGAAAGGAATTCTACTGTTGTTCTCAAGTGTGAAAAATTGGAAAAATAACACGTGTGCTTTAATGCACTATGCAATTCCAATCTCTTTGGCAGACCTTGACTTTTTATAATAAGATGACAAATGACACACTTTGAAAACATAATTAAGTAAATATGCTACTTAGGAATAAATATATAAAAGTTTTCAAATGTAAAGTGGCATTCAGACTTTGCTGACATAAGTTTCATTTACATGATTAGTTAGCAGGATATAAGTGGTATTGTCCTTCCTCTGTCATAACTGAGTAGAAAGTCTTTACTCCCACAGTAGGAAATTATGCTAATGAAGCATTACAAGTTTAGCAGACGAGTGCATTCAAATTTAGTAGTACTTGCTAATAATGGTATAAAACGTAAATACTGTGTAAAAACCACAAGTGGACTGTATGTTAATGTTCTATTTCAGGAAAAGCTTTCAGATAAATTGGTAAGCTCCTTTTGGCAAAAAAAAAACTAATGGTAAAATATGAACTTAAAATATTTGTTATTCTTGACACTGTTCATTTAGTATGTTGCAAGGATCTCACAAGTAGTTGTTTATAAATGTTCTTTGTGAAGTTCCTGTGGTTTGAGTACATTGATGAATAAATAAAGTACTTAAAACATAAACATGAAGTAATATCAGAAATAGACTTGACTGGTGTGAAGTTTGGAAATTACATCTATGATGCAAATCTCATTAACTAATTTTGGGGGTTTAAAAGATTTTTCAAATACTACTTCGGCATCTTTTTCTAGACATAAAACTGGAACCATATCTCTGTCTGGTAAAAAGATTCAACTTCAAGTTCTTTCATGCTGACATTGAGACAAGCTGGTGAATACTATGTGGAATATTATATAACTTAAGTCCAGGTTTATATATGTTCTTGTATTACTTTTTTCACTATGAAGTTTATTATTGAAGGGCTATTAGCATTTGCAGAGTTGAATTTCAAAGAATTCTGAGGAGTTCTGGTATAGAAACATTAGGTGTTAGTAGAAATCCAGATCTGGAGCCATAAATTTAATTTCATTTTAAAAATGAAGGAGTCTGAGATCAATTCTGTATTGTCAAGGTTCTATTTTGTAGCATAATATCAGGTTACTCTGTTAATTTCTCCTTGGATTTGTGATGTAAAGTTAAAAAAAACCTCAGCCTGACAAAAACCTAGTACTTTCAAGCCATACCTTAGTGTCAAAGCCAAAAGCAAGTGTAAGGCAAAGCTGTAGAATATGTGAAGACTTATATGTACACATGTAAGTTATAGGTGTAGAAAATATTTGTGTGTTGTGATTCTGCCCATGTATATAGCTCTGTTCTGCAGGTCCTGGTACAAAGTGCTGCGCACATTCGGCAGCTTTAAACCAAAATTACTCGGATTAATGCTAATAAAAGGAACTGTTTTTATAAGTTTCCCAAGACTTTTGCTCTAACATTGGTAAGAACCAAAAATATTTTCTTAAAGAACTGCCTTTGCAGAGCCTCACTCTTGGTCATGTTCCAGTAAACATCCCAAAAGTGGTAACTTCTGGGACTTTGCAAATACTCTACCTATAGATATGATGTTAGATATGATTTTATAAGTCATATTGCACAGTCAAGAAGGAATGGGTTTGGGTTGTTTTTTTTTTTTTCTTTAGGTAAAGGTTATGGAAATCTTTTCTCTAAAAGTAATTTTTTTCACATGACTGATTTGATAAATTATTAGTTATGTTCAATTGTGTTGGTTGCTGTAAAATCAGTTGCTCTTTCTTACTGGGAGAAATTTTAAGGTGAAAGAAAACTTTGTTCAGACATGCTGATACAGAACTGCTAAGAAGCAATGAGATGACATTGTTTGAATTATGAGCAGTGTTAATGGTATTAATGTCTGTAGTTTGATTTTTAGTATTTCGGTGTCTGAAAACAGGGTTTTTTTCAGAAGACTATGTGGGCCTTTATGTACTGTTACTGTTATGTCTTTCAGAAATCAGATTTTACTTCTGAGCTGTTTGTTATTACCTAGTGAGTGGCCAGATCCTTTTGATGCATGAGACACACATTAAGTGAAAATATGTTTTAGTCTAGTTTTTAAATGTTTGGTTTTAATTCTTACATTTTAACAGTGGTAAGTGTAAAATACGAACGTGTGCTTTGGAGATGTTTGCTGTTTTCTTTTGCCAATTTCAGCATTAGAGTATGAGAAATATAACCTAGTAAGTGCTTTATTCTGTATACAGCACTCAGGTGGGGCTCAAGGATATTTTGAGCTTTTTATGAATTGTATCATTTGGCAAAAGCACTTGGAAGTATAACTAAGAAAAAAAATTTAATTCCTAGGATGTTTGTTCTGCAAAAACTGAATCCAATGTATTCTTTAGTCTACGTTTATCAATTGTCTGCAGACAATATTCTAGACTTTAGATATTATTTCTCTTCTGGGTTTCCTGTAATTTCTTTTAGTGTTTCCTCTGAGCTCAGTGTAGCTGGCCATCTTCTCTTCTGAGGAAATATTCATTTTTGCTCTTGAGGATCAGAATGTCTTTTTTCAGACATTGACTGTGATCTGTTTCGGAAATTCCCAGATTTGAGTGTCTCCTTTCTACTAAAAATCAGCTTATAATACTCAGTCCAATTTGGCTGCCAGTTGGTATTACATAATAGGGTGCTTGAAGCAATTTTTGGCTTTTGAATTGTAATGTAATCAGTTCTGCCAAACATTTTTTGAATAAGAAACTTATGCTTAGTTTACTTTACTATGATCAGTGCAGAATTTTTAAAGTAAACATTACAATATTTTAAGAGTTATATGTGGTACCTCATGGTTTGAGGACAGATTTAACAGATAATAGCTACTGTTGAGAAAATTATATGAAGTCACTACTGTGTAAGAACTGAAATGCTAAAATATTAAGTTACAAGTTGCACAGTTGGTTTTGTTGGTCATCCGAGTGTTAACTTCACTGATGGGAAACAGTGTTAGAAGGTGGTTTCCTGAAAAGTGATAGGATGCACTTAGTCAAGTTCTTAAGCAACAGAAAGATATTTCTTCAAGACTACTTTGAATGCCATGAGGATCCAAATCTAGCTGGCAAATGTGTTCTGGTCCTGTGCCTGAGATTCATCTAGATGCAGAGCCAAAGTATTAACATAAAATAATGTTACTGTGCACATTCTATAAATGTGCTGGGGTATAAATTCTGGCAGGTGTGAAGTGGATAGACTGCTTTGCATTGTTTGCTATCCTTATAATGAAGTATAGGGGATCCGAGGAGTATCTGCTTCAGATACAGCAAGAGCCATGACATTTGTTCATGATGCAAGATGCTGAGAGAATATGCTGAAGCCGGAACTGGGCTTTTCATTCATCAGCCAGCTTTGCACTTTCAGTTCATTTTCATTGTCTCGGTATTGTTGTTCCATGGTTTCTGCCACAGGTTTTCTCAACTAATGGAATGTGTATGTGAGAACACTGTTACAGCAAATGAACAGTCACCTAAGACATAGCAATCTTGATGGTTGTTTATTGTCATGTTTCCATGATGGTGTTATTTAACTTTATCTTAAAAGTTTGATGAAATTAAAGCCCCGACCCCAGAAAAAGATGCAAGAATGCTGACCTATGACTAATATCCTGGTATGTGAGGTACAATGAAGTTTTATGTATGACTACAGCATCCTTTTGTAATAATTTATAGATTGCTGTAATTCCACATTTTACTTTAGGGAAGATGAAAAAGGATTTTCAGCTCTGGGTAGTTAAATTTGACACGTACTATTTTTCCATTGGAGTTATAATAGCATTCTTAAAGAAATATGTTTGCCAGAAATGACATTTTGCATGTTTGATGAGCTGTGTGTATTTAAAAGAAGCATGACGCACACATATGCACATACACAGTGGAATAAATTTTTTTTTTCCATTAGTAGAAGATTTTCTGCCTCCCACCTCTTTGATATAGGAGTGTATATGGGTGTATTTCTGCAATATGGTTTCTCACCATTGACACGTTAGTTTTAGTGTAGGTTTACAGGAACGTTAACTGAAATGTTTTATTTCTGCTTTTTTTTTTCCTTTCTTCTTTCTTTATAGTCACCAAATCAAGTCTTTACAGTATAGCAGCACAGGAGATGTCATTCTTGTTGTCTCTGGTAATTCTCAGGCAAAAGTTCTTGACAGAGATGGCTTCCCAGTAATGGAATGCATAAAGGGAGACCAGTACATTGTGGATATGACAAACACAAAGGTAAAGTCAGGGGCTGGAGGTTTCAAGGCAGAGGCTGGGGTTTGTTTACTTGTGTGCTGTGAGTGTAAAACTAATAAGCAACAATATGTGTATATTTAATGGTAGCTAAAAATGCAAATGCGGTAGGGTTCATTCATAGTTTTGAAGTGCTTCAACTACAGTTGGTTGCATTTTGACCAATTTGCCCTTGTATTTCCATAAACTTTGATACAATGGTTCTATTTACCTAGATGATTTCAATTCAGGTCAGTTTTTAAAATAGCTTAAGCCTAAAAAGTAATGATAAAATCTAAAGCTTAGACTGATGATAAAATTGATTTACTTATTTCTTGTAAAGTGTATTTCCAAATAACTAGGCTAAATGCTGTTTTGCCTAAAGCTGTTCTTGTCAGATGACTATTTTTTTTGGCTAGTGATACATATATAAAACCATCAAGTAACATCTGCTTTAGTTCTAGTTTGCTTAAAAATAATTTAGACTTTCTTTCTCTTGTAAATGTCTAGAATTTCAGTGTACTGTGGTCCAACAGTCAAAAAGCTAAAATATTTGTTTAATTGCCTCATTAACTTTTCAGTATTTCTCTCCTTATTTGTGCTTAAAACAAACTGAAGTCCTTCCAGCATTGCAGGAATTGTTTCCAAATTTCTCTTTGAACATAGTCAATGAGCATGTGCCTGTACTTCAAAGAACTAAAGCCTACTGGACAATTTATAGTCCAGTGATGTCGTTATATTCATAGTCACCATAATGGCAATTGCCTACTTTGCATAAATCACTCACCTTCTGTTTTTTCAGTCTTAAAGGAAGACAACTGACTAGTCAATTTGCGACTTCAGTGTTTTTTGAAAAACTCATCTTGGCTCTAAAATTCTGTTTCCTCAGTTCTCTCCAGCATGATCTTTGGCTAGTGTAGGTGGACATTGGTGTATTCTGTCACCTTGGTTGTTACTATTTCTGGTTTTTTTCTGTAGCTTGAAAAATTCGTGTGACACTGTAGTGATGCCTATTGTTTCATCCTTTCTCTGCATTACAGTTCTCCTAAGAGAAAAAGAAGTGTGATTCTATGCCATTTTCTGAAAGAAAAAAAAAAAGTAGAAGAATGTCAGAGATGAAAACCAGCAAGGATGAAATAGAGTACATACAATCTGTTAAATCATTCTAATGTCAGTCAGAAAGGTCCAAAATGTCTGATTTGTCCTTCAGCTTTCATGTGATTCCACTTGAAGGATTTGGAGTAAAAGTTGTAAAACCTTGTAAGATAGCTTACAAGGCCCTGTAAGACCTCTGTGTTTATTTCTTTAGGGTCACACAGCAATGCTGAATTCAGGCTGTTGGCATCCAAAGATAAAGGAAGAATTTTTGACATGTTCTAATGATGGGTAAGTATTGAGATCTCTATTTGACTGTTTTTTGAGTGGTTTGTGTAGTTTTCGTGTTGTACTGTGCCTGAATTTACTTAAGTATCATTCTTTTTAATCTTTAGTAAGTACTTAATATAGTGAGATCTGGAAGCAAATATTATATTTGTTTTGCCTGATAATAAGTGTATTTTGTTTGTATTGTTTTAGTTCTGTAACTTAAATTATTTTTAATGATATTTTATGAAAGTTGTTGGTTAGTTGTTTTGACAAAAATTCTTGGACAAAATTTTACTTCACCCAGTATTCTTTGGAGTAGAATAATTCCTGTGGAGAGACTCAGTGTGACTAAATTCACTAGGAAGATTGAAGATTTCAGTTGGAAGTTGCAAGTTTCACTTTAGGTGTAACAGAATATTGATGGATGTTGTTTCACAAGTGTCATAGAGACTGTTAGAAATTATTTTGTGGCTTCAGTCTTGGTCTTTGTGGTTAGAATCAAGTGGCAAAATGTCACGTGGCATCTGCGTTTATTAAGTTACTGCAGCTGTCAGTAGCAGGTTGATGAATGATTTTTTACTGATGTTTCAAATACGCAATCTCCTTTACTCCAGAATGACATTAAGGACTGTATTTCCCCACTAATGTGGAGTGGTCCACTATAAAAAGAAGACTTCAATTATCAATTACTTTAAACAACATTGTTTGTTTTCTTTTTCCCTAAAAGGGGCTGACTTACTGTTTTACATGGATACATGAAAATATTATTTTAGGAGGAAAATTCACCGTTTCTAATAAAACAATGACAGAAGGAGAAAAACCTGAATACTACATTGTGCTATATTTAGAAATACACTTAAGCAAACTGTATGTTGTTCCAGATTGTAGGCACAAAGGTACTACTTCCATAATAGGAATTATTATTAAATGCTAGAATCAGTACTTTAGACACTTTGTTGATATTTTGAATGCAGTTAGACATTAGTAATGTTTCTTTATTAGGGTGAATGGTTTGTAGATCATTAAAAACAAATTAAGATACTGTAAATGCTGAAAATTGTTCTATTTTCTCCCATCTAATCAAGTCCCAAATTAATATACCAAAAATGGACTCAATACATCCATGATGCGTGAATTGCTGTGAATTAAAATGGTCTGGGCAAATAAGAGAAAACTAGATAAACACTACTATAAGTGGTCGCATAATCATAGGTGCTACATGGCTGAAATTACAAGAAAAGTATTCTAAACTCACTGCATTTTGCTTCATGCTAGTGGCAGGTCTTTACAGGATGTCCTGTGAAAAGAGACAATTTGGATTGCTAAATTTGCCCCACAGGGCTTGAAGACAGTATTCCATCTGTGAAATTTAATAATAACAGAAACTAAAAAGTCTCCAAAGTTTAATCAGTAATTTGTCTTCAGAGACTGGAGCTGTGAATGGGAATTGAAAACAATAGTTCCAGTTGGAAGGGACCTACAACTGTCCGACCAGTTCAGGGCAGTCCAGAAGTTAAAGCCTGTTGTTAAGGACATTGACCAATCAGTCATATCTCCTCTGTCGGTCTGGGACCACCTTCTCACCAAAGAAATGCCTCCTAGTGTCCTGTCTGAACTTTCTCTGGCACAGCTCTGAGCCATTCCCATGCATCCTGCCCTTGGGTGCCAGGGAGAAGAGCTCAGCACCTCCATCCCTTCATCCCTGGGTGCCCTTCCCTTCCTCATGAAGCTGTGGAGAGCAGTGAGGGCACCCCTCAGCCTTCTTTTCTCCAAAGTGGACAAGCCCAGAGACTTCAGCTGCTTCTCACAGGAGGTTCCAGCTCTGTTTCCTTCCTCAGGACACACTGAAGGGCCTTCCCGTCCCTCACCTGCAGGGCGCAGCAGGGCCCAGCCGAGGCCGCCCCAGGCTGAGCCCAGCGGGGCCATCCCCAGCCCGGGCCGGCTGTGCCGTGCTCGGTGCTCTGGGATGGGGTTTGTCCTCGGGGCTGCCCGGGCACTGCTGACACACCCTGAGCCTATGGAACTAAAAAGGCTGAGTAGGGAAGGTCATGGCAATGTCTAGTCAGGTTGAAAAACGTAATTAATTCAAAGAGATAAATAAAAGCCTTAATGTTCTTTTTATTAACCATGTTGTGTGAAGGTAAGTTGAGTTAATGAGTAGCGCACCTTTGAAAATATAGGTTCCATTAGTAAATTTGGAGCATGAGCCTGATGAGGAGCAGCTGGGTGAACTGGAGTTGTTTAAGTCTGTGGAAGAAGAGGCTCGGGAGTGACCTTAACACTCTCTACAACTTCCTGAGAGGAGAGTGTGGCCAGGTGTCCATCTCTTCTCCCAGGTAACAAGAGACAGGGCAAGAGCAAATGGGCCTCAAGTTGCACCAACGTAGGTCTAGATTGGAAATTAGGAAAAAAATTCTTCTCTGAAAGGGTGGTCAGGCACTGGAACAGGCTGCCCAGGAAAAGGGGAGGAATTGCCATTTCTGGGAGCAGTTAGGGATATGGTTTTGTGGGGGATGTGGCAGTTTTAGGTTAATGGTTAAACTTGATGCTCTCCAGCATCTTTTCCTACCTTAGTGATTCTAACTGACAGCAGTTGCTGGAATTATACCAGCTATTTTAACCAGTATCACTCTAGTTTCTGACTTCTTTTTGGTGATAATTTTTGAATGAGAAAAAATAAGTTCTTTAAGATTGTGTTAATATGGTGTTCTTAGAACATATTTTATGTAGGAGAGTAACATTAGAGTACTTAGGTGTCAAGGCAGCGAGTTTTAATCTATAGAAAGAAATAGTCTGTGTCAGCAAGATATAATTGAAATTTCTATTGGTTATGCTTAAAGGAAACAGGTTTCCTGAATTTTAAGTAAATGCAATTTATATTAAGCATTCTAGAAACCAGAACTTCTTCGTTTAATAATGTTCATTTGACATTTTGCGTAGAATGAGTTACAGACATCATTAAATGTTACAACTGTATCTATCTGACTGTCTAATATTTTTGCATTTATTCCAGTATTTGTACCTGACCCTTAGGTGTTGAAGAATGGTATTTCATCAATTTGTAAAGCTGGCTTTTTTGTTCAAGCCAGTAGAGCTGCACTTTGTGAAATGCTGGCCAAAATTTGAAACTGTTGAAGAGTCTATGTAAAAACTTGGTTTATGTAAAGAAAACAATATAAGAAAACTTAAACTTTGGAGGCTGTGGGCTTCTCAGATCAGACCAAAAGACTGGCAGTCTTTATTCTAGAGAAGAGAGGTGTAAGTAGGGGAGTATGTGATCAAAGTTTGTGAAATGTTCAAGATGGTAGGTGAGCTGGATGTGGAACTGTTGTTTTCAAAAAGCTCTTCCAAACCTAAGAGGTATTTCTTGAAAATGTATATAGTTAAGTTTAGAACCAATAAAAGAAAACAATATTGGATGCTGCTCAGATTTATTCTGGAATGTGTTGTCACAGGAAGGCATAGAGGCAAGTTTAAAAAGGGGTGAGAAAATTCATGTTTAGTAGCACCCATAAACAGATAGAAAATGCAATAGGCATTGTAATACCTTCTATATGACAGCTGTGGATAGCAAGGTGAAATGAAGGGAATTAACTAATGACAGACAAACTTTGTCAGCATCATTATTGTTGTGATTGAAGACTGAATACAGGGCTAAATGAACCTGTGATCAGATGTAGCCAGATATTCCTTATATCTTTGTGTTATTACGTAAATAATTAAGACGTAATTTCATGCTGCCTTACTGTTGAAAATGTAGTGTGTGGATTCTCAAGGTACAATACCTTTGCAATGGTTTTATGCCTGGAGTTGTGTGGTGTTCATGTGAATAAGTTAAGTGTTTGTAAAGTCTTCTCTCTCGAGCAAGATGGTGAGACAAAACCCAGTCTAGCTTTATGTGGCTCTGGTACATAGAGATTTTGGGTATGAATGTTTATGGTTTTAAAGAGGGAAAAAAAAAAAAAGAAGAAGAAAAGTCTCTCAGTCCTGAAACAGTTTTTTTTACAGGGCAGGAGACGTGCCTGTACCCAGTTTTGACATTCCTGACATTGTACACTAATGTGCTTTTACAGTCATAGTCCTTGACATATTACACTTTGACATAATTTAGCAAGACCATCTATACCCATAAGAGGAGAAATTAAAAGCTTTAGAATATTGCATATAAGAAGAAAAGGTGCAAACATCTATGCTCTTTGTATTTTCTTCTGAGAGTGCACTGCTGATCTTGTATACAGTGGAGACAAGCTCGGGAAATTGTGCCATAGGTTGCTATTAGTTTTGTTCTAAAATTTTTGCTAGACATTGATGTAAGAATATGTTACCTTAAGTACAGTGACTGCTCTGAAGCTTTTAAGAGGGAACGTGGTGTTATCTGTATATCTACAAGTTGCAATTTAATCCTCACATTGAGAAAGGGAACTGCCACAACTGGTGTGTGTGGAGAAATATAGACCTGACACTAAAGACCAAAATAAGACCCTTCAGAGGGTCATCCTGTATGGATGTGGGAAGATGATACCAGGGATGCTCTTAAAAGTTATGAAGGAAAGCTGAACATTTTCTCTTTTAGCTAGTTTTAATCTTTGTTGGACATCATAAAGAGCAGTAAAGCAAAGTGATAGTTGTCTCTTAAACAGAGACTTCTCTGCTCGCATGATGAGTATTTATTTCTATGTGGAGGGGTTGTGTGTACTCCAAAACTGGTTGCCAGAACCATCAAGCTATTTTTGAAGATGCTTGCAAGAAAAGATTTAAGGGTTTCCAGTTAATCATCCAGGAGTTTGGAAGGTGGTGAAGCTAAAGGTTGAAGCATGTGTGTCATGCTCCTTGGGGCACACTGAATGGCAGGGTCTGAGGCTGAAGGAGGACACAGGAGAGCACGAGTGATATTAATGTGTTGTTAAACTCTAGTTCTGTATTTTATGGCTCTAGATAACATTTGCCCCTCCTCTAGAGAAAACAGTCATTCATAAACCAAATGAAAGAGTATTTGCAAGTTGTGGACTGTATTTTATCTGGTATCTGTAGCATTTACAGGAATCTGTCTCTTTAGTTGAATGGTTGCCACCTGCATACAGTTTAAAAATAAAGTAAGGAATGAAAATGGCATTTTCTGGGTGGCATGTTGAAACAGGAGCTTTCATGATGCATAAAGGAGTGAAAAAGCAAAATTTGCAAGTGGCCTTGTGGTGTCAAATGAAAGTAACACGTTTTAAATATGTTTTAAGTAACTGCTTTTCAAATATTTAAAATCCATATTTACGTTAACCTGCTATAACTAAAATACTCACTTAGGGATAGTCTTTATATGTAACAGCTTCTTTTGATTCCAGGTGGCTGAGGCTGTAGTATTAGTCTGAACTAAAAAGTAATTCAGATGAAGGCTCTTGGAATTGCTATTGTAAATGAAGTATTTTGAGAGATGATCTGTTTCTTATACATGTGTGACTTATACATGACATTCAAATATACTATACATTTTTTAAAATCCTAGCAGTAGGTTTTGATGATAGTATGTTCTAATGTGCAGTTATTAGGCTATTTGTAAATTTCTTACTTTGGACTGCAGATACACGGGTTACCAGCAGGGACTCTCAGTGTGTTTTGTATCACTATGCAAGGACACAATGCTGAACTCAGAAAAACTGCATAAGAAAAGTACACAGCTCCATCAGACTCCTATATGAGAGAAACAAGCTGGTCAGCTTGCACGCTGAAATGAGTCAGAGCCTAGACACAGCAGTTATGGAATAATCTGAAAACTCCTCTTAACTTGTACAAGTTCGTGCCCACTTATGCAGTTGTTAGTAGATGCATATATATCTCAGTAGCTCACTTCATTTTATTTTCCTTGAAAATATTTCAGATGATGGCTTGTGGAAACACGTAATACCACACTGTTTCTTTCTTTTTCATGCTATGGCCAGGGTTTGGGGGTTTTTTTTAGCCTCATATTTAAACAAATAGTTTCATTACTCTGGGATTACAGATGAATAATAATTTTCTTGGGCTTTCACAGGTTGTTAAGCATTTATTAGCTTTTAGTTGCAGAAGGAAGTAAGAAAGTTGTCAGTTCCATCAGTAATCTGGTGATTAACTGTAAGTGTATGAATGAATACCGCTAGCCTAGAGATCTAGCTAAAATAGATGTTTATTTGAGTTTTTTAACTAGATTAAATCTTGTGCACAGATTCTCATATATGGGAATTCTGATATTCTCAGTTCTTCAACTTTCCAGCATTTCATGTGATTAAAACAAAATTGTATTAAAAGAAAAGATACACATAGAAAAGCAATTATCTTCTCCATGGAACTGCAGTAATTCTGAAGTTTGCCTAACAGATAATTTCAATTTTAATGAATTTGAGTCTAATTAATTAATTTATATCAACCTTTCACTGTTTTTTAAAGTGCAGACACAAAGCTTTCCTCAGTGTTGATACAAACTTGAGACATTTTCTTGCACAACTATCTTTTTTCATTTATGTTATATGTTGCCTCGAACTTTGAATATCCCACAAATATTCCTGAATGATCAGTTCCTTTACATTGCATGTACTCTTTGCCATTCTAGGTGAGGTTCAGATATAGGTACAGTGTGTGATCAACACTGTCTTTGTCTTTCTTATAGATCCTTTCCCACATTATTGGACTTTTTTGGAAGATACAATTATTTAGGCAAGGATCTTTCAGTTTATGAGCAGTATGTTGAATAAATGTACATAACAGCATTAAAGGTGATAGTAACAGAAATTCCAGCTTTAATGCATTGCCTAAAAGTGAAAAAAAGTTTTGGAATTTAGGAAGTCTTTAAAAAGTTCTTTACTCACTGGAAATACACCTGAGCAGACCTTTAAAAATACCCTGTGTTTTAAGACATAACTAACTCTATGCTTACATTATTCCACAATATCAGTTGATTTCCGTGTAATAACAAAGAAGAAAGAGGAAACGGATAATGTTTTTGTTATTTGGATGTTTTCTTATCACAAATGTGATAGGTAGTGCTGTAAGAATAAGCAAGAGAGGTCAGTGTTGTTAAATGTTCCAGGAACAGGTGTTCTTACTCTCATATATTTTTTTTCTTTTAGAAACAGAATCACAGCCAAACTTGAAATTTAGCAGTCATGAGCCTTATGATTTGTCGTTGCAGGTTGGGTTGTAGTCGATTAACAGCTGGTTTACTGTAGAGCATTCCTCTCACAAGTTTTCCTTCTCTCATTCTCTAGTAAGTTAAATTAGTGTTCCTACTCTCTAAAAAGTATCCTAGAGAATATTTGATGCCATCACAAACTGACCTCTGTGGTAAGTTATTTAGGGGCAACTTCAGTGTAGATCTATCTCTAATTATTTCAGTGAAGTAGTTTCAAATCTTCAGAAACAGAGTTTTGCATTTAAGGCACATTTGAATTCTTAGTCTTTTGTCAAAGGCATGTTCCATATATGAAGTTACTCTGGTCTGTGGAATATGGTTTTGAACTTCTGTTTTAACCATATACTTTTGCTTAGTAAATATTATCTATGTCTTTTTTGTAATTTCAAGCAACAAAATACAGTTAATGAAGGATGAGTAATTTGCATAACGTATGTCTGCTGTTTGCAACCATTGCTGTTTAGATGATTTTTCTCTCCTTTAGGATATATGTTATGTCCTAGGTACTACTAAAGACTTCTGAAATTTGATGTATCTTAGTGAACACTGCTGTTTCATGATGACTTTTATCTCAGCTTACCTTTCAGTTTTCATTTGTTAACTATTCCCATCCTGTTAACTAGGTTTGCATCTGGAAGGCCTGTCCTCTCATCTTCTGCTATTGGCTGCTTTGTTTCAGTCTCTTTAGGTGGCAGCTGTCAGTATATGACTTTCCTGTCATGACAGCTGTTTTCTAGCCTTTTATTAGGCTCAGAACTGCATGAAATTGATAATTTGACAGAGAAGAGGTCTGAGCAGATCTGGAATAGCACTGCTGAAAATGGCCAGCAATCAGGTTCACTGCCCACGGACCAATCAGTTATTCCCACAGTCCTGTTCAGCTTGTCTTTAGCTGGCAAGCTCCCTTCAGCCCAGATGATTCTGTTTTTCTTCGTTTGAAGTCTGTTCCCCGTAAGCTTAAGACCCAAATCTCCTGTTGTAGACCACACACTTGCTCCTTAGATCTTCTTCTCCATAGTAGTATATTCTCAGGAGAGGACAAGATTTGGTATCTCCAGCCTGCTGGCTGTGCACTGTGAAGGACAGTTCCACTGGTTGTGAAGATGGGATTATATGGTATTTCTCCTAGATTTCTCCTAGATTTATAGACTCTAAGCTTCAGATTACATGCTCACTCTAGGTTGGCAGCAGCTCTGCCTAAACTGATTACACTTGAAGTGAGTACAAACCTGGAATTAGTTGAACTCTGCTAAGGCTTGGAACAACATTATTGTCAACTGGAGAACTCAAGCTATAATTTTACTTTTCTTTAATGCTTTTACATATCCAGAATACTGTGCATATGAAAACATAGGTGAGAGCTGAATCTGGACTTGAGTGGTTTAGTGTAAATATAGTTATATTGACCTGCTGTTTTGCAGAATTTGTAGATTTTTCTGAAAGATGCATTTGAAGAAATAGTGATAAAGCTTGTTACATAGACTGTCCTTGTTTTGTTTAAAAGCACCAAAGTACAACACTGAAGAAGGCTTTTGAATAAATATTAATAATCCTAATGCCTTCCATGTTTGAAATATTTTATATGTAATAAATACAGTTAAATACTGATCTATCTGCAGTCTTGAAATTGCTGAGAGCAGTAAGATAGCAATGCCAGGGCTGCTACCAAGATGTTTGTATAAACTTTTGTTACAGTCTAAGCTTCAACACTGCATCTGTCTTCACAGATTTGAAGGCTAGTTAGAAAAAGCACACTTGAAAATAATTACTGATGTTTTACCTTCATCTGGGGGATCATTTAAAAATCTTTAATTGCAGTCTTAGGCTTTGCTTGCACTTTCTAGATTTACCTCTTAAAACAACCTGCATGCTATAGGGTGTAGGACTTGCTTTGGGGTCCAAAGTACCTACTCACCAAAAAGATCACCCTGAATCATATCAAGTTACATCATACTACTTTATAGGGTAGGGAATGCAAATAACATTGTGGTGAAACAATTGAATTTGCCAGAGGAATAGGATAACTTGGACTTCCATCTTAGGAAAAGAAATAACTCCTGCCGAGTTGTTTCAAGCACATATGTTTACAGGTGTATATACACATATATATTCACCTACTGTGCCATATTCCATATGAAAATACAATTATGAAGTTTGAGAATGTTTCTTCAAGATTTTTATGAGATACTTTTATTCCCAGTACAATATTACAGTTTAGGAAAAGTTTCAGAATTAATTTAGAACATAGAGGAATACAGTTCTGTCAGCTGATTTATTTTCAGTTTTACCAAGGTAAAGTTTTTTTACTACAGCAACAAACTTGAAAGTATTTTTGTGTGTCAGATGAAAGTACACATTTAAAAAATTGGTTGATTTATCTGGCAAGCACAGAATTTAATTATTCACAGTAGCTCAGTACTTTCTGAAGTGTTTGCTCGTTTTAGAACTGTGCAGTGAGTGGAGCAAGAAGGGACAGTCTTTTCAAAGGCTTTCGCTAGGCATTGTAGTGTTTCTAGCTTAGGATGGGAAGGGAGAAGTTTTGGTGCATATATTTACTTCTTTTATCCAAGAGCACATAGTATTTCCCTTCTGACCTGTATTGTGCTTCACTTGGGTTATATGGTTCTAGGGTTATATGGTTAAGCTTTCCCTGAAACTTGTTTCCTAACCACTTTCAGTCAGACTGGAAAAGCCTTTCTCTTACATCTTCCCTGGTCCTGGCTCACCTTGACTGAGAAAAGAGAATAGTTTTGTGCAGTTCTGTTAGCAGATCTGTGGAGTAACTTCTGGCAGAATAAAAATGATGGGAAACTGGAAGTTTAATATTTCTATCAGCTCAATTTAATATCAGATAGGGAAGACAGGAATTTGACATTTTTCAAATTGATAGGAAAATTCCCATGGTTTAGGGTCATGTACAGGTTGTTGGGCAAATACTTCCATTGTGGTGACTTCGTTCCACAAGTATCTTTTACTGGCAGTTTCCCCTCCTGTCTTCTGTGAAAAATGTATTATGTCTTTTATTGTATGAAGATTAAAATTCTTTCTTCTCAAGTATTCACTGATAATTTTAACGTTTAATTCAGTTTAAAGGGCTGTTTTCACATGAGATATGCATCTTATTCAAATGACTAAAATTCTTTGATTATTCTAGTACTAAGGGGAAGTACAATAGACTTAGTAAACTAAACTAAAATGTTTTTGTTTGATAATAAGGAAGTGAAGTAGGGTAGACAAGAATTTATTTTGGCAAATTTCCTTACAAAGATAAAATATGCATTCTATCTAAGAAAAGAAAATTAAATTGCTACGATTAATGCTCAAATCTGATTCTGTACTAAAGCTACACAGTAATGACTAATGATACTTAATTTCCAATAGATCAAAACTCTGAAAATGTTTGCTTTGTGATTTTTGATGTTTAGAATTGCAGGTAATTTCATTGTTTGAGTAATGAAATTTTAAGTTGTTCCTCTTATCAGGGCCCTCATATTATATAAATATATGTTTTAGTTAAAATCCCACTGCTAAGTTGCTTGCTTAGAGATGTATGTCGGATGGTTTTCATTTTTCATGGAATGAATTGGAACAGCCTGAAGTTTCTCATCTTGTAGTGGTTTCAAAGGTGCATGGTTTCACTGGAAGATGATGAAGCCTGGAAAAGTTTCCAGTTCAGAAAATTCTGTTTAAGGCTGATAAATCCCATTTTGCAAATGAGATAGAATATCATGGAAATTATGTATGTGTTTGTGTGAAAGTAGTTGCTCTTGTTTATTTAATAAAACCTTTTCTAAATTTTTGTATAGTATCCATTAGTAACTTATAAGCAGTAAATTACATTCCAAAATATGTTGAAATTTTTTCTGTTAATTCCAGTAAGTTTTGTTTCTGACTTTTAAAGGATTAATCTTGTAAATACATTTGAGACACTTGTCATCTATCAACTGGGCTGAGTTCTAATAGGAAGACATCTTAGAACTGATAATCTGAAGTAATCAAAACAACATGTTTCTAATGTGATTTCATAAGGCTGAACTATTGCCTCAAAACTTCTATATTTCCATAAATTATTTTAATGAAAGCAGATTTTATTAGAGAAAGCGTGAATATATTTCTAGTAAAACCTGAACACTAAGTATTAGCCACTAATTCTGAGAGCAAATTGGTTAGTGAGCTACGTAGGGTTAATTGTATATAGGCTCTTAGTATGAAGCTATGGAAAAGCAGATACATGTCTTTTAAAAATGCACATGCAAAGAATGAACTTTTACTAATGGCATTGGTAAAGGAGATGATGTTAATGTTGTGTTTCAGCAATACCCGTTGAATTGTGTGTCTAGTTCCAATGATAAATGGCCTAAAAAGAATGGTAAAGGACATTGAAAAGGAAAAATGTCAGAGATGTATCCTGAAACTTCAGCTAAATCAAGACTATTCAGGAAGCTGAATACATTTCACTTTATTGAGTAGAATATAGAGAGACTTGGCAATAGCAAAAAAAAAAAAAAATTGAAACAGAGATAAAATGTCCAACATTGGAAAGGTCTTTAATTTGTTAAAGATGTAAGTCCACTCAGTAGTTGAAAGTTAGCAAGGTTTGTCTAGGAGAAAGAAAGTATTTCTTTGTAAACAGAGTATTATGTGACTGTGGAACTGATTATTGCGGAGCAAATGCAATAAATTCTTTACCAGTTGTAGCTTTCACACAGAAATTGTTGATGAAATTTCTTTCCATCATCAGACAAACTAGTGAACACTAAAAGCACATTTTATCCATCTGAAATTGGAATAGGCTGGGTATTCTCAGTGATAAAAACTATGATCAAGCTGTTTATATGACTTAGCCTTTTATTGATAAAAGCTTGTTATTGAGCTGTGAGTGTCTTTTAAAGGTACTTAGTTTTTGAGGATAGGAAGAAGTCCATGCATAGTTCTTCTGATGATGGTAGAACTGTCTATGTGGAGCTGCAGGTAGGATATGCATCTGATAGTTGTTACAATAGCAGATTAATTGAAAGACATCAGTCCTGTGTTAGTTGCTTTTTTCTCCAAAATCAGTCTGCTTTCACAGTTTTATGAACCAATTCCTCATTGACTTCTTAGCTCCTTCCCCCCCACCCCTACTTCTGTCTCTAAATGATTGCCCAGTAGGTAATTTTTCAGTTGTTTTGTGGCAATAATGTTAATTTTTCAAGCTAATATTGTCATTCAAATACTTTCTAATAAAGCTTTATATTAAATGCATTTCGCTTGAGAGGGATTATTTTGGTTTCGTAAATGTTTCTTCTCCTTGAAATCTTTCCAGACATGTGATTTGTGAAGTCTTCAGTTTGCTAGGACAGAAAACATCTGATTGATATTCTTCAGTTTATCTCATTAATGGTAGTGGAAACTTCTGGTCAGCTAATCTCTATAATTAAGATCCACATTCACTGGTGTCTGTATGATTTAGAACATGCTGGCAAACATTTCAGTCTCCTGAGGTTGAACTTTTGGTGAGATAAGATGCAGATCTTCTTTTGTCATCATAAACTTACTAGACCATATACATTCCTCCTTTCAAAATAAATAATTTACTTATACTCACTTGTAGCTTTCTTCTGTTGTGTGATTCACAGTGAATTAAGTGGATAGCAGAATATCAGGTACTGAAAAGTTTCAGAGATGAAAAAAGGTGTCTTCTCTTTTTTTGGTGGTACACACGCTTTAAAAATTAATTATTCTGTCAGTATGTTTTTTATAAAACCTAGCAAATAATTTGACTTAAAGCAGATTTGGTTTGAGATAAAGGTTAGGTTTAGAATTCTGGTCCTGGTGTCATTTTTAAGGAAAAAACCTACTTTAATTTATCCAAGCTATAAAATTCTGGATTTTTTCTGAATAGTTTCTTAATTTACTTACTTGTAAGTGATGTATCATTCCAGCATCCATTTACTCACAGTTTGAACTGCTTTTCCTTTGGAAGATTTTTGTTTGTCTTTCAAAAACACTGATTGAGTGTTGTGCCTGTGAAAAATGCATAATATAGTGGTCTTCTTGGACCACTAAATCAAATGGAATATATGTTTCCAATTCTTTCACACATTGAGACTACCTCAGAGGACCAGAGTCCATGGCCACGACTTGTTTGCTCTAAAACCTTTTTCAGGTAAATGAAGGATGTCTCTTTTATTTTACATAGCTCACATTTACAAAAATTGGCCAGGTCTCACAGTGACTCTAAAATGGCTTGGGTTTAAGCCAAACACCCATTTAGTCATTAGTATTATGACATTAATAGACTCTTGAGCACTGTACATGAAAAATTATAGCAATTTAATTTAGTTTCACAGATTTGGATATTTTGGGGAAAAGTCAATGAAGTTTTAAATTAGCTGTTCTTCTTGCTAGCTCCTTTGTTTTTAAATCTTCTTCTGAAGGCTAGCACCCTTATGACAGGAATGATGGAATGAATATTCTGAGCATTCCTCATCTGCTTTGTTAAAAAGACAGTGGCTTGGTTTGAAGAGCCTCTTCCATCAGGTTACATACGAATGATTTAGCAATGAAACAAACAGATGGTTACTTCTTGTACAAAGCCAAGGAGATCTTCAAGTAGATATATAATAACATGCATTTATTCAAAATGCAAATAAATAAAATATTTAACAAGTTGGTTACTTGTTTTTCTTGGGTTTGAGCCTCTAATTGGAACTTGCATAATCTTTGAGTTCATGGTACTTTCAAATGAAAGCTGAAGTACTCATGAAGTCTACCAGTTTCAAGAGTGTAAGGTGTTTGAAAGGTAGAAAATACTGTGAAGTTTCTGAAGGTGTTAAAGATGTGGGAGATTCACCCACTTTTTTTGAAAAGGTGTATCATTATATGGAATATAACTTAAATGTATTCCATGTACTTTTAGTGCCATAATGTAGCTAGACTTTAAGGTAGTAAGCCTAACAAGTTTTATTTCTTGTTAATGACAATTTGTGAATTGGAAATTAACTAAGGTACTCCCAGACTGTTACAGGTAATACTCCTTAGAGCTAAATATCAAATGTGTGTGAATAGTGCAACATCTATAAAATTCAGACAAGGGGAAAGCTAGAGGTGCGTGAAGTAGATGTTTTAAGTCTTCATCTCAGTGTTCACCTATGTAAATATAATATTTTTTGCTTCCACACAAACCTGGTTTAACCAGTAATTTATATTATCTGTTACTGTTTGAATGCTTATATTGAAATGCCATGCGGATTATCTAAAAACTTGTTCTCAGGGGTTGCATGAGGTAAAAATAAAGCAGAATTGGCATTTGTGAAGATCAAATTACTTAGGGGGATTTTTATATCTACTTTATTTATCCTCTCAAAGTCAGTGTTTTATTTTTTATGTCAGCCATAGCAATGCAGAACTTTGCAACAGTGAGGTTTAGGAATTACATGTATCAAATATGTTAAGTTCTGGAGTTTTTTTCTTTCTTCTGTCTCTGGAACAGCAGAAATCTCATCCTTTGATGCAGAACCATGGCATTTTGCAGGAAGAGGGATCCTTGTGGTTTTGTAGGGTTAAAGTTCTATCATTCTTATTAAAATCTCCTGATAAGTCATAATTTTAAGTCTTCGGAAAAATTTTCTCTGGATACTTGTTTGTAGTACAAGAGTGCCTTCATCAGAAAAGTGTAGTTATCTCACAGGTGTTTAGCAATTTGCAGTGCACTGGCATAGTAGTTTGCTTTTTGTCTTGACATGTCTAAAGGTGTGAAGTCCATTACAGATCCATGAGGATGGCTTCTCCTAGACTAACTTATCTGTTTATAGATACATACGCAGTCCAGAGCTGATTAAGAGAATACCTCAAATGAGCAGGCCTGGTTAAGAAGAGTTTGAATAATGACTGTACTGGCCCTTGCTGAAAGCTGTATGTTTACAAAAGGGTTAGTAAAGCTATTTTTGTCTTTATAAACTATGTGTGTTTACATTAATATTTTTTTCTGAAGTTTTTCTTGATTCAAGTGTTAGCTGCTGCAATAGGATATGCAGTCAATGGTAAAAGCTTACATTTGAGGGCTTTTTCAGCCGACATTTTTATGGCATAACTTCATTTTTAAAGGCTCTACACAGCTTCAGGTAGATCATCTTAAGAATTAAAAATATAAATCAAAAGGGAAACTTCCTACAGTGCAGAGGAAATGTGGGACCAAAATACGCTAAATTATTGTTCTGTGCTGGTGATGCCTCACCTTGAGTCCTGGGGAAGGTTTTGGGTGCCACAGGATAAATACATAAGAACATCGAATTGCTAGAGTGTATATCAGACATGGGATGAAAATGAAGGAAGGTCTTGGGGGCAAGACTTAGGAGGAGCTGCTGGAGTCTCTTGAGCTTGTTCAGCCTGGAGGAGAGGAATGGTTACCTTCCTCTTGGAGGGCAGCAGATGGAAGGTGCTAATCTCATCTCTCTGGTCACCGTGGCAGGACATGACAAAATGGAATGAAGCTGCATCCGTGTAAGTTCAGCCTGGACATTAGGAAAAGGTGAGAGAATGTGGTTGGTCCCTGTAAGAGATTCCCCAGGAAATTGGTCCCACCATCAACCCTGGCAGTGTTCCAGGAGCATTTGGATGAGGCTCTTAGTCAGGTGGTTTAGTTTTATGTAGATCTGCAAGGAAAAATGATCCTGATAACGTCCCTTCTGATCTAAGATATTCTGTGATTCTGGTCTGGGATTCTAAGAAAGTAAGAATTAAAATTTTTGCTGAAGCCCTAGGTAAAAAGAAAGGGTAGAGCTGGGCATTTGCACTCAGTTAAAGAATGGTTGAATTATTGAGGAAGCATCCATGAATTCTAGCTGGGGAAAAACAAACTAAATTATTTGAGAGTTTTCCTGCTACTTGGTTGACCTCTGTGGGAGTGCTCTCAGCTGCAAGTTAAAATTTGATTGCTGTGTTATGTCAGTGGGTGCTTTTAACTGCTCATGCATGCAATTAGGGAGCGGAGACAAAAGACACGTCTTTACAACATTTAGGACAACAGACGTAAGTTGGAGCTGGAGCTTCTGCAGATTTTCCAGTCTCTGTCAGTCTTTGATTTTTCTGTCTCCCAGTAGTTCTTAAAATTAGAGATGCTGGTGACGTTTGTATGTCTTTGTTGTGATTTTGAACTTAGTTCTACTCCTACTAGCTTTTGAGCAGATTTTTTGTGGTTCATAGAAATTTAAATATAGGAAGTGCAGGTCCCTGCCAGGAATATTCAAATGTTCTAAATGCATGGTAGAGTACCCTTCTGAGTTGTGTGTAGTCACAGAGTAATTTAAGTTGAAGAGGACATCTGGAGGTCAGCTCCTGCTTAGTGCAAAGCCAACTCAGATCAGGTTGCTCAGGTACCAGTAGGCTGTGCAGTGAACTAAAAGATGAATTTGTGAACAGTCAGAAATTTCAGGGCTTCAAGAAAACGAAGACTAGAAGACTACAAGTAACATGTTCAAACTCTAGAGCTATTTGATTTTTTTATCAAATTAAGCTATGAAATAAGTCACTTCACTGCCGTTGGATTTCCTTTTATTTGAAAAGAAAATCAGATTGTTGAAAGTGTTTTCTTATTTATGTCCTGCTGAACTGGTTTTAATTCTACACATTTTAAACTCAGCAAAATCCCCACAATTTTCCCCCATGTGGAGAATATAGTTAATAAGGGAGCATAAATCCCTTATTGTTTATCATTGAGAATCATAAAATTTAATACTATTTTGTCTACTAATCTGTTGCTTTAAACTTTTAACTTTACACAAAAGTAAGAGAAGAATACAGGGGCTTCCTAGTAGTGTAAGTATATGATATGAGCAGACCATGATGATGGTGATATATGAAAAAATGTTGTCTGCAGTTTTCCAGAAAAATATGGGATGGTATCATGACTCTGGAGTTCTGAGGCTAAGAGCTATCATTTCTTTTCTTGAAGAGATGCTCTTTTCATTTCTGAATACCTGTGAGGATGAGGGAAGTGCCTTAGACTTTAGTGGATATTCCAGAAAGTATAAATACAAATACATTTACATTTACCTTATGTGCTGCAGTTTGTCCTAGTCTTTGTAAGTAGGTCATAAGTTTTTATGTGATTACACTGCCATGTACGAAGATTGGTACTTCATACATAAAGACAAAGTAAAACTCACTTCCAAAATTTTCTGTAGCCCAAGGCACATAGTTAATCCGTACAGCTGAGTCAAACTTTGCATTGTTTAGAACAAATTCTGTGACCTCAGAAATCAAAATGTATTTAAAGCTTACAGTTTGCTCCCTTTAGTTACTTACCTTTGTTAGATTGCAGTTCATTGCTAATGGACCTGCAGAAAATTGTCTGAGTGAGATCTAAGATGACAACAAAAGCAGTTAAAACTAATGCATGTAGGGTCAGCTGAGGTGTTACTTCAGAGGGCTTTTTAATTCTTGACTGTTTTAATTTCAGTTGATTTTTTGCTGGTGTACTGAAGAGTTCAGCTGTGTGTTAGTTCCAATTTATGTTATTTAATGGAGTGAAAAAAACTTGACATCCAAGTGAGCTTAAGCTATTTTATAGCCGTGACTAATCAGCTCTTTAGAAAGCATCCTGTTTTCCTAGTGATTAACCCCCTCCTCCTCCTCCTTTTGCAGTATCATGCAAGACTGCTCTTGAGTAATTTCAGTTCATGCAGGTGACAGTAACTTGAACTGTCAAGATGTTCTTTACCAGAAGTCTTTCCCTTTGGTCTTAATCAGATGTACCCCCTAGGGAGATTGATTACATCCCACTTTATCTTTTCTAAGTGGGAGATGAGATCTCAGTTCATTAACTGCTTGCCCCATTTGGAAAATGACACAAAATTGTATCTACTTCTACTGTCACAACTTTCAGAACTGAATCACATAATATCTGTAATTTATCTAATGGTCTGTATAGAAATTATAATATTGAAGTTGGATGTTGCAGGAATAGTAAATGAAGGACTTCTTGTGTGTTAAGTGCTACACAGTCTCAGGAAAATACAAGTCCTCAGGTTTTTTAAATAGCACAACATTAACATAGACTTTGAATTATTATTAATTCAAAAGCATGTGGGCTCTTTACAGTGCTCAATATCCTTCATTAAAATAACTGAATCTGTTACTCATTGGAAGAAAATATGTTCAGGGGATAGTTCTCTAAACTAGTCAGTGCCTGGTTTTCTGAAGACTTGCTTTTGGGTACCTTGCTGATTTGAACTGAAGAAATGATACACTTTGGTGCAGACCTTCATGACTGCTGTCTTAATGGTTGATGCAAAGATAAACAGCCTTTCTCTTCAGTCAGGTTTGTATGTGAAGACATCATCGACAAGAAACAAAGCAAATTAGCTGTCAGTCCCACTGAGAAAGTAATTCAAAACCTGCAAGACTTACCTCTTAGCTGCCCAAATATTTATCACTAATGAAATCAAATATAGTCAGTGTTTCAGGAAAATATGAAAGGAAAATAGTTTAATATTTAAGGCTTATAGAAACTTGGGCACAATGGTCATGTTCACTTTTTGGCTGTACATTGGCCATTGGAAGGGAGGCAAATAAACTGAATCCATGAGTTAAGCTTGACAAAACATTCTTTGAGAAAGAACCCATCACAACAACACAGACTGGAACTCCTAAATGAATTATTTTTAATTACCCTATTAGCCCTGGAGCCTTTGTTTTCAGTACAGTATATGCTTTTAATTTGGAGGCCATTTTTTTACGCTGAAGAGACTTTTTTCTGTATCACTCTTTTGGGATTTTAAACAGACCTCTGAACTATGTTGTGTGTTGGTTTTTAGATTGGGGTTTTTTTATTTTGTTGTCTTGGAATTTTTGTTTGTTTGTTTTTTAATGCCTCAGTAGTTTGCCTCCAATTCATCTTGTACAGAATTTGAATGTATGTAAGTGCAGTCTCCTCTCAGTAATATATCCTCTCAATTAACATAATTTCCCTATTATGTAGTTTATTCTTGTGCATAGGTTCTTAAAGCTGTTGGTTTGATTTGGTGAGATGCGGAGGTATGTTTGTCTTATTCCCACCTCATCCCCTAACAATTATCGTGTCTTAAGAATATAATCAATGTTTTTAGATTTCTTCTGTTTTTATGTATTCTAAGCAGCACTGAATATATCATGTATGTTGAGTATTAATCCTCCTTGCTTAGAAATTAGGATTCTTACTGGTATTGCTTGCCTGCATACCCTCAAGTACTGCTTTCTGCCTAACAGTCATCTTAGGTGGTTTTTTTAGTTTTAAACAATTGATCTACTTTTCATTTTCATATTCCTTCTCAGCCTTTTTTTCTGCTTGTGTGTTCTTTTCCATAATAGCTCTTTTTATATTTTCTTCTGAGGTTATAAAGTTTCTCCCACAAAACCTTTTGTTTTATTTATGTTCAGAGTATTTGTTTTGATGTGAGGAAAACTCTGCTGAACATCAACAACTGCATTGGAACTTACTATTAACTGTTAATGGAATAGACATGTAGTATTGTTATTCTTGTGTTTTTATTAAAAATTTTCCATCATTTATTTTCCTTTTGATCTTGACCGTTCTGCGTATGATTTGTGTATTAATATGTTATGTCTTCCAAGGTAGCAATTACATTCAAAGCAAATTGTGACTATCTTGGAATTTTTAGAAAGAAAAAAAAATCTTGTGAAACTTTTAGGTCCTAGATGAAACTTAATGTTTTGAATTAAAGCATTCAGAATCTTTGAAGACTGAGTGTAGCAAGGGGTTTATGTGAATTTTGCTTTGGGAATTCAGTGGGAAATTCACAGTGAAGGTGGGAAGACAGTAGAGAGAAGAATCTTGGAATTTCTTTTATGATCCCTTATGAAATATTTTCGTTTGTGTGACTAGGTGCTCTTTCTTGAGCTTTGACTTAACAGCTGTGATAGATAGTTAATAAATGTCAACATTTAAAATGTAGAATTGGGGTTTTACTGTGTAGTGTTTTGACACTCTTTCCTTCTGCCAATGTGATGTGCAGAATATGTCTGCTATAATCTTTGAGGATGACTGAACTTTAGAGTTGTCATTTTGAGGGACTGATCTATAGATACTTTGAGGGAATCTTCAGGTTTTGTATGAAATACTTAAAAAAAACAAGAGCACAAATTTCCAAAGGATGTATTTCCATCACTTGGAGAGGTATGTAGAAGGGAATGGCTGATATGAAATCCATATGCAAATATGATACCATTTTATGTAAAGGATCTGATGATTAAAAAAAATGTGAAAGACTTGTATTATGTTATTTGCTTACTTGTTTCTAGGGAATTTCTTTCTACTCTTAAACTTTTAACCTTAAGAGTGCCTTTTTGTATTGTTATCCTGACCCAGTGGTTTAATCTGGGAAAAAGCAAAAATTACTCCATCCAGAAAGCTTGTAATCTTTGATTTCATTAAGAACAGACTCTTTATGCCATAAGTAAGAGGTTCTGTCAATAGGTATTCTACTGTGTCTTTACAGTATGACCTCTAAAGGGTCACTCAGATGTATTGGTGGGTAGCTCTTTGTGTCTGAATGACTATGTTCTCAGTCAGATGTGATTGTATGTCATAACTCACTGGTATTTGCTGCTAGTGTTTTCCTGCCATGAACATGCTGCACAGCACTCCATTGGTTCTGATTTCTTAGCTGGGCTAATATTTTTCCAGTTCTTCTCTGTCTCCTTTTCTAATTTACTTTTCCTCAAATGTCGCATACGTTGGCCATCAGCAGGATTTTTGCTTAGTAATTCAGAACACCTACTCTCCGTGCTCTCTGAGACATGCTTATGTGTCACTTAATTTTGAGTTTGTTGCTTTTTGGTTCCTTCACATGGAGAATGGGAGCAGTTCTCATTCATTGTTACTAGGTTTTAATCTACTCCACCCCAGTGATTAAGATACAGCTGCTCTTGTGCATACAAATGATGTACTTTGTACATACAAATGATGGTAATTTCTTCTGTCAAAAAAAGGATACCAGTTTAATTTGAAAATATGGAAAAATGTGGTTTCATAGTTGTCTAACTCATTTGCTGTACATCACATACTTATTTTTTTACTCTGTTAAATGTTTCTGTTTGGTTTTTTTACATCTAGGGTTTATTTAAGTGACAGAAAAGTAGGATTGTTTAAATTACTAAGTTGTGTCCATATTTTTGGCAATTTCTTCTGTAGTTGTGATTTTACATATGTTGGATATGACTTTCCTTGTACTCTGTTTCAAATTATTTTAATTCTGTTCAAATGCTGGAAGTAGGTAGCTTGTTTAGAAGTTTTTTTGCCAAACAAATATGGAAAGTTTTTCTGGATTTCTTCACCTGTTTTTGTGTGCAAATTTTTTCATTGTCTGGCAGGTGATGCAACCTTCCTTGGGTCCCACGTGCTCAACAGAAGAAGACTATAACTTACTTCTGCAGAAAGAGGGCAAAAACCCACAAAAATGAAAGTTTTCTTGCTGACATAATGTTGCACCTCCGTATGCATGAGGTGCATCTTAACAGAACTTCGCACCCATTTCTTCACTAAGGTCTTCACATATTCTGCTTTAGGCATTTTTCCACCGTATTAATAAGTTCCTTAATTTCATTCCCATGTACGTGTGTTTGTTTTACACCATAAAAGCGATTAAAAAACCCCTTACTATAAGATCAAGTGCTTTTTTTGTTTATAAAGAGTCCTAATTTAACACTTTAAAATGTGTTTTCTATCACTGATGCCTTGGTGTCATCTTGTACTGGCATGATCAATTCCATTGCTACCATTTTTGTATGACGATTTTGAAGTATGTTACTGCTTTGCAACCTTATATTACACAGGTGGGCACTATAACATATTGGAAAGGTGAGCACTATAATGAGGTTATTAGGTGTACAACATTAAGCCTGATCTGTATTTAACATTAGTGTACTCTGCGCTTCTTTCGTATTTCAAGTGATAAGAGTAGATTTAATTATTCAGAGTAGACTTAACATACTAAGTGCCAAAAACATTCAACATTGTGCAACAGAGTTTTCCAGTCCAGTAGAAACAGAGGTGGGACAGATGAAAAAGCTTAGTGGAATTTGGCAGGTCTGGCTTTTGAAGTTAGCATTAGTTCACTTCTTGAATTTCAACAGATTGTATTAGGGCAGTGTCTCGCTGACTCATGACAGAGAAATTTTCTGTGCTTGCAGTCTGGGAAATGCAGCTTCATAACTATAATAATTTGTGTAATGCAGCGCCATTGCCAATAATTAAATTTATTAGAAATTTTAACTTAGCAATAACATCATAAGCACATGAGAAAAAAGAGGAAAAAGAGAGAAGAAACCATTTTTTGGGGAAAAAAACCTGCCAAAACCTCTCCTTGAACCTCAGTAATTAAATCAGTTGTTTATTATGTGTCTTCTATTAACTTCTCAGTGGTCACAAAAATGTCCGCATTACCTTTCCAAAAGAACATTCCCCTCCTTTTCTAAGTTGCTTTGAATTGCTCTTGGCAAATACTAGAACTTTACAAAATCACTTTTGCAAGATCTGTTTTGCAGATGTGGAATCCATAATTTAAAAAGTCAAATTTAAACATGTGTATGTGAAGACTTCTTCATGGATATTTGAATTGAAAAGGAATTTGTGAAAGAGAAATCATAAATGTTGATGGGACAGCTTATCATTCAATGTGTTAAAACTTGATGTAATGAGCAAACAACAGTATATATTAGAAGTATAGTTTAAAAAATATCCCTATGTGTAGTTTTTACTAAAGATCAAACTTTCATTAAACATAGTTTGTTTTCAGGTGGATAAAAAGATTCTTTCAGGAAATGTTCTTGCTTTGTTTGCACTGGAGTTCAAAAATATCATGGTTCTGTCTATCAAACAGATAAATATTAAATATTAATATTATATTTCTGCCAAGTGGTGCAATATTGAGCATAAAACAGTGTTATTGCTTCATCTCCCACTTTTTTACTTCTGAGTTGATACTCTTAGAGGAGGGGTTTTTTGAACAAGATCAGTGTCCTGGAAAATATCTGATTGCTGCAGGGGTGAAATTTTTAACTGATTTCCACACAAACAATAAACTGACCTCAGAGAACTTAGGAAATGAAAATAGAACTTCTGTAATGCAGTCTCATTTATTTTTTCATTATGTCTGAGGAAGAGGAAATCATTAAATGGTACAAAATATTCCAGGATAAAACCCCAGAGTCATAATTACATAATGAACCCAGAGTTGACTGTTATATGGTATATTGATTGAGGGTCAGTAAAAGAAGGGAAGAGTATGTATGGAAGCAGTCCATATATTGCCATATTGCTGATTTGAAGACAATATTACCTGAAGGTAAATTATTGGGTTTCTATGCTTCTTTTCCTTTTTATCTTCTTTCTGTCTGGGTACAATGGGAGGAGTTAGATGTTAGTCACAGTATCACAGAGTGGTTTGGGTTGGAAGAGACTACAGAGGCCATCTAATTTCAAACTCCCCCCTCTTCCAGCCAAGGTCAGGGATGACACCCACTAGACCAAGTTGCTCAGATCTTTGTCCAACCATATCTTCAACATTTCTAGGGAAGTGACATCCACAGCTTCTCTGAGCAACCTGTGCCAGTGCCTCACATTGTCACAATAAAGGATTCATTCCTAATATTGATCCAAAATCTCTCCTCTGTTTGTTTAAACTGCTCCCCCTTGTGCTATCACTATCTGCTTGTGTAAAAATCTTTGTCTTTTTTGCAAGCCCCTTTTTTGTACTTGAAGTTGCCTTTGGTCTCCCCAGAGCCTTCTCTTTTCCTGTCTGAGCAGACCCAACTCTCTCATCCTGTCCTCATAGGAATTGTGTTCCAGCCCCCTGATCTTCTGTGTTGCCTCCTCTGGACTTACTCTGACAAGTCCATGTCCTTTTTATGCTGTGACCCCAGAGCTGGGTGCAGAGCTCCAGGTGGGTCTCAGCAGAGCAGAGGGGCAGAATCTCCTCCCACCTCTGCTGCCCACGGGGGTCTGGATGCAGCCCAGGACACGTTTGGCTCTCTGGGCTCTGAGTGCTCATGACTGGACATATCCAGCCGCAGAATCAGTTAGGTTGGAAAAGGTCTCTGGGATTGATTCCAGCCTGTGATCAACGCCACTATGGTCAACCAGACCTTGGCCATGTCCAGTTTTTCTTTGAACACCTCCAAAGATGGTGGCTCTTCCACCTCCCTGGGCAGCCCATTCCAGTATCTAATCACCCTTCCTGTGAAGAAATTCTTCCCAGTGCCCAGCCTAAACCTCCTTTCATTCTACTGAAGGTATGTCCCCAAGGTCCTTCAGTGATCCTTGCTTCTAGTCTTTCACTGGTCTGAAGGAAAATATAAAACATACATAGTTTACAAATGACTCCTGATGTTTTTGTTGGTAGTGATTCAGTCAGAAACCATGCTAAGCTGAAATTTTGCACATAGTATTATGAGATGTGTTTGCAATATGATGTCCATTTTAAAATAAAAATAGGAAATATTTCCATAAAAATACTTAAAAGATCTTCTCTGAAAGAAGACATTAAAGAGCTCAGTCTTAGCTCAAGAATTAAGGGCTCTCTGGGAATGACTGACAAATTTGTAACTAATATATAGATGGTTTCTTAGAAAATATTTACTTTAGTAGAAATTTTTTTTCATTAGATCCAGTAGCAGCAAGGCAACAGCAAACACATGCTCAGTGTGGGGACATTAATAAAACATTGAGGGAATATTAAATAGATACTGTAGGCTATGTGGGCATTTTTGACAGGGCATGTAACGTGTGGGAATATGGCCAACTGTCTGCAGCAGAAGCAGCAGTTTAGAGAACTTGGATTTTTCAACTGACCTGTTGATATTACAGCTGATTTAGAGTTCATACTTTTTTTAATGTATTTTATAAGGGATAAAAGAATACAAGTGCTTCTTCTTCCTTTACAGTGGAAAAGTAAAATGATAAAAATGTTTGAATATGCTTTTAGTGTAGCTAATTTTTGAGGTTTTGACAGGACATTGAGTCCTAAAAAGAGGAAACTGAAAGCTTTAAAAAAGTCATTCCATGCCAGCAGAAATAAAGTATTAGGATGATAAAGGATTCTCAAGAGATTGTTTCTGGAACTACATGTGAGATGCTTGTGAGACATCTGGAATGACAGGGGAAGGCAGGCTCTGAACTTCCCTGCACATAACTGTGTTACCACGGGCACCACATGAGAAGGAGTGTGCCAAGGTGGTCCTTGGTAACTTGCACTGTAAGAGAGGACAGAGCTTTTCAGTAGGAGATGGTCATCACTGAAAGAAGAAGAGAAGCTGAAGGTATAGGACATTCAAATGAGATTTAGGAGGGATTGAATATTATGAAGGAAGGGGAATGGAAAAAGTCTCAAGTTTTGAGCAAATATCACAGTGGGAGAAAGTGTGAATGAAAGGCAGGAGACTGAGATGGTTATCGACAAAACGAGATAAAAAGGGAATCTTGGAATCAAATAATGGTTGAGGATGAAAACAACTTCTGAAGATTTTCTAATCAGCCTAATCATAATTGTAATATAGTGCTTCATTTAAAATAAAAATAATAGTTAAAAGCACCAAACAACAAACCTACTGAAACTTCAAACCCAAACTAATCATCAGAACACTTGAATGTCTTGTGCTAGAGCTCCAAACAAAGCAATGAAGTGGTGCCTTACCGATAGGAGATTTGAAGACTTTTAAAAATGAAACTGAACTTGACTTTATTATGAACAACGGGAGATTAATTCTACTTATTCATTCTAACTTACAGTTACTGATTTCTCATTACTGTCATTAAACATGCAATTGATTGTAACCCCTCAGAGGTATTTCCAGCTTACTTTCTTATCTGTTGTATTCCAGAATTATTTATGTCAGCTCTGTGGCCTGCCTGGTCTTGTAGCTCTGATGGAAGTTCCTAATGTGTCGTGGTATCTTGTCTCATTGTGGAGAAATGGCAGCCTCTGTTAAAGTTGTATTTGCTTTGCTAGAGACCAGTGAATTATGTGCTGTTGGATCATAGGCAATGTTTGTGTAGTCTAAACAAATGGGGTTGTCTTGAGAACCCTGAGACTTTTTCTTTCTAAATGAATGATCTTCCTCGCTTTGCCAAATTCTGAAACTCTTCTCTGCATTAGATGCCAGAAGAGTTTTGAATTTTTGTATGGAAAGACCTCAACATATTAAATGGACAGAAAACATTTGTATCTAAGACAGTTTAAAGGGTCCACCTGTATCTAGTGTTTTAGTTCTCTCTCATTTGGATGTTTTTCTGTATCTAAGGAACAGTGAACATCCAGGCAGATATTCTTTTTCCATTAAAAAGAGAAAGGATGTATTTGTTTTGTTAATAATGTGGGAAAAACTCAACTTGAAAAAAACAATATTACATAAATGAGTCTTTCTAAAATATTTGAAGAACAGTTTTATAACAGAACTCCAAGACCTTCAGGATTACTGGAAGAGAACTACAATAATACTACAATTAATGTTTAAAATGCTTTTAAAAATGAAGTTTGAAGAATAACCAGTCGGTTAAAAGCAGAATATTTAGTTGTTTTTATGTCTGAATAGTTAAGAAATCTGTTAAAGTTATGAATTTGTATAAGCATTCATGCCTATTTTTTGAAGTATTCATTCTTTGTAGAGGGCTTTTCTCTTCTTGATTTCCAGTGGCAGTGGAGATTATGTACTGCCTGTATATTAACTTTTTGTTATCTTCCAAATTCTAAATCATCTAGGTATTTGCATGAGAGTTTTGGGAAAAATTTATTTGATTTGGGTGGGGTTTTTTTGGGTTTGTTTGTTTGTTTGTTTGTTTGTGAGTTAGTCTTTAATTTTTTTTTTGAATTTCAGATGCATTTTAGTGAACGTGTTGTTTCTTACTTGAAAAGTTGTCCTCATATCTTAAATGCTATTTTCCTATTAAAACTTAATTTAAACAATATTATATGCCATCTGTGCTGGAAAAGGTGTTTGGTTTTATCACAAGAAGAATTATTTTATATGTATTGACATTATCTAAAGCAACTGTTTACTTAAACTCTTTTTTTCAGAACTGTGAGGACTTGGGATGTTAACAATGAAAAAAAGCACAAAAGCATATTTAAGCCGCGATCAGTTCAAGGTAAACGTGTAATTCCTACAACTTGCACATACAGCAGAGATGGGAAACTTATTGCAGCTGGTTGTCAAGATGGCTCTATCCAGATCTGGGATAGGAATATGAGTGTAAGTCCAGTATTTGATAATAATATATGCTTCTATCATTTGAGTGTGAATGCTGAAGCAGATAAAATCAGTTTTGGTACTTTTATATTTTTATTTATTTTCCCTCCTCTCCTCTCCCCTCTGCCCTGAAAACCAAATAACTCATAGGCATGACTTAAATGTTTCTTCTGCCTTTCCACAACTGATCATTAAGTGTGCTGCTACTAAGTTCAAAATGCTGCGAAAGCTCTTGGCAGTCTGTGTTTTAAAAAAAAAATTTGCCCACATATCTATAGTAGATTGTTATTCATTTAGGATGGAATGCTTGTGGGAAAAGCTGTAATTTCTTGTTATAGAATTTATTCAAGATATTGAACATATTGAGGAATAATTCTTAAAACTTGACACTGACATCAGTCATTAATCTGTATAACAGGTTGAGAAGAATAGCATCTAAGTGGGTGAGGATATGGCCAATATTGCATATTAAATGGCAAATGTTATTATATTGTCTAATGTGTAAAAATTAACACTAAGGCAAATTTGAACCATTTATGTAAATGTGTTGTGGTCAGAAAGAGTAAGAATGGAAACTCTTTCAAACTTACCAAAAGTAGGAAATATTTCTGTTCGTATTGAACTAAACAGTCGATTTCCAGTAATTATGACTTGAACTGACAATTGTAATTCTTGCTACTGCTTTATAATTTGAAGCTGGGACCATTCAGTGCTCACTGTTGCTTTGTGTAGTATAGCTTACAAACCACTCCCGTTCTAAGAGTTTAATTTTGCAATGTCAAGTGCAAATTCACCAGGGTAAGCTTTACTGCTGTAAAAAATAATCATCCTAGTAAATAATTCATATTCTCTCTTTATGCCCATCTTATGTCAAGAAGATTCAGTTGGGTAACTATCAATGGCATGCATTGGAGGAGAGAATGGAAATAGGGTCAATTTTTTCAAAAGTCAAAATGAGAATACAGAGGAAATGAGGCAAGAAGAGCAGAATCATGAAACTGGTGTCATAAATCTCTGAAGGCTGTGCAATTCCACTAGGATAGCTTTGTGAAAGTGAAACTGAACTAGTACAGGTTACATTAGTCTGTTCAACTTCATATTTCAAAATATTTGATTTTAAAAAGGAAAACACAATCTGGGCAGCTTTTTACAAAGATGTAAAAAGATTTGATTGCTGGAGGCAGGAGGAAATGTATAGATTTAAAAGGAAAAGCAAGCCTGTGGATCACACTCAAAGTACAGCCTGTATTTTGGGATTGTAATCTATTTTTATTTCTGTTTTTATTTCCACTATAAACCTAGTAAAACTTCCTAATGGCACAAAGCTTGAGAATTCATCGTAAGTGTAAACTTGTTCTAACAGAATAATAAATTTTTCAGAGACTGGCTTTCATCACCTGTGTATGTTGTTTATTTTAACATATACAGTATTGAAATATTAAGCTTTCTGGTGTAGTTTTTAACAATAGTGCTCTTGGTAGTCTGCTTTTTCATGTGCTTTTCCTTTTGAACTTTTCTGTGTCTGTAAGATGACATATTGCAATGCTGATTGAGTGCAGTTTAAGGTGATTATGAGTAATTTAAAGATATATCCTGTGCATCTTGTGCAATTTCCAATGGGTGACCCCTGTATAACAAGGCAAGAAAGTGATTTTCTAGTGGAAATTAAGTTGGTGATGTTCTTGGTTTTGTATTTTTAAAGAATTTTTGTCTTTGTCTTTGGTTTCAGTAAGAAGTGTTCAAGATTTTAGGGTAAAGGAGCAGGTAAATTTGATTTTTAGTGGTATTCTTACCTAAGACTGCTGTTGTCCTCTGGAGATCCCTGTGTATAGTTAGAATCAAGTGTTTCAAAAGGCATCTTGATTAAACAATTGGAAAAAGCCTTCATCTGATATTTGGGGATGGGGAAGGGATAAGAAAAAAATTTTCAAATGGAACATGTGTTCAACATAACAGCTAGAAAGAAGAGGATGAGGCTGACTCCTGTAGTGGAATGGTGAAAGCACTTACTGACTTGACAGGATACAGAGATGTTTGCAAAAGCGAAGAAGAAAATGCTAAGTTATTACAAATTGATGCAGTACTTGGGGTACAAATTGTGTGTGACACGGGAAAATGAGTAAAGCTGTGGAGGGTTGAGGTGTGAGGGTTAAACTTCTTGAAGAAATATAAAGTAGAAATATTAACTTCTGATTTTTGAACAGGAAGTTGTAATTCCCATCCATCAAATACCATTTGGTTCTGTTAAAACAAAGAGTAGAGCAATAAATACACAGATTTTGTTTTGCTGCACTACAACTGGCTTTCAAGTCAAAATTAAGAGAGCTTTTGTGTTTATCTTGACAAGGCCCTATTGAGTCAGTAGTAAAAGTCAGTAGTGTTTAAAAGCAGAAAATAATTGCCATATTTTCTTATTCGTGATCAGTTCAGAATGATTCTGGCATCATTATTTATGCTGTGTGCTTGGTCCACACGCAGCTGGAAGAAGAAATGCAGGAAGATGTTTAAAATTGACTATAGCTTATTTGATTGTACTTTCATGACAGGGATGACCCAATAAAGGCCTGTTGTGACTGTCTGAATTTGATTTTGCCTTTGTGCAAGAATGTAAATGACATTTCAGCCCTGATCTTGAGTGCCCAAACCCTGTTCCTGCATGTGACAGTAACAGCACAAATTAAATCCATGAATATTGTCCATCCTGATATTATGGCTCACACTAGATACACACCCATATTGCCTGTTATGCTGGTCATCTATGAAGATTTTTAGATTTTTTTTTTTTTTTAGTTGAGTACAAACTACTGTCAAACACAGCGCCTATAGAGGGGGAGGTTTCTGTTTGCTTCAGTGAAAATGTAAAGTCTCTGCTTTCCCACAGAAAAAGGCTCATCAGTGCAGCTCAGAATCACAGAATGGGTCATATGGTCCAACGTCCCCGATCAAGCAGGGCCATCCCAGAGCACATGACACAGGATTCTGTCCATTTAATTTTTGGTTATCTCCAGTGAGGAAGACAACACAACCTCCCTAGGCAATCTGTTCCAGTGCTCAGTCACTGCACAGTAAAGAAGTTCCTCCTCATGTTCACGTGGAACTTCCTTTCCATCAGCTCCCATTGCCTCTTCTATTAAAGTATGAAGCAGCAGTTCCAAGGGCAGAAGTGAATACCCCAATAGGAAGGAGGGTCTGATGATGCCCTTTCCAAGAGCAAAAGGGGCACTCATGAGAAGCAGACATAATGGGGCACTGTTGGTTGGGAAGCCATCACTGTACCACTTTGCAAGACAGAAGCTACACCGCAAACCTCCTTTGCCACTGTCGTCATAGTTTCTGACTGCTGGTATAGGTTTTTTTATTCTTTGCTTCACAGTTACTTGTTATCCCTGTCTACAGGAATCATACCCATATGTCAATCAATGGGCAAAGAAATTAAAAATGAACCTACTGTGCAGTGGCATCCCCATCACCATGGACACATCACCTGTGTTGTACACTGCTCCACAATGTAGAACTTGGTCTAGAATGGTGTGATTAAGTAATTTTTTACTTTTAATTTAGAGGAAGACAAGATCTTCTCTATGTCATATTTTATCCATTCTGCTGAAGTCAAACTAGCTGTTTGTTGTAAGTTATTTTCATCAGTTAGTTGTTTTTTCCCAAGCCATTTTTGAACGATCTCAGTATCTGCTTCTTTTTTTTTTATTTTAATTTTTTTTTAATATGTTGCTGTGCCTAGGGAGTGATTTTGGTGTGCGATCAATTCACTTCTGACTAGTAATGAACACCATGAATGTTTCATTCAGTTTTCTACTTCCACTCTTTTTTGGTATGATTCCAAATTTCCCAGCTGTATGCAGTGAGAGTGAAAACACTTTTGGAGCTTTTGGAGGAAAGATTTTTTCTTAATTCATGACACTAACATTGGTAACTTGCTAATGCTGAAATTAAGCCAAATGCATTCCAGCTCTGCCTTGCCTTTTTCCAAACTTCCTCGGCAGGATCATGATCCATTATAATCACCTGCCTCAGAAGATTTTTTGTTTTGTCATAAATCTGTGTTATTTTCTCGTGTATGTTATTTTGTCAGTGCATGTTTTTTCTTTAAGGTTCATGTACATGTGCATTTGCAGTGCACATTAGCAGAGTGATCTGTCAGCGTATTTGAAATATTATGAACACTTCAACTTGGCTTAAAATAACAGATTCAAAGGACATAAAAAATAACTTCCTTCAAACTTTGAATGAATAGTGGAAACAACAGTGTGAAATAGTCAATCATAACACAACACATTAGAACATTCTCAGTCTAAATGTTCTGAGACATTGAGAAAAGTGTCTGGCAAATGTGGAGAGTTGAAGAGTATTAGTGGTCAAAGTAAGACAAGACCTTGAAAATTATTGGTTTGCAGGGTGGTGCAGTAAAGGGTTTACCTGCAGTTCAAGTAAGTTTGAATTCCTCACCTTGCCTGTGCTTGCCCATTCAGAGCTTTTTGCAAGCCCATAGTAGTTAGTATGTCCTTCTGAACAAAGTGATCCATGGAGTCAGTCTTTACGATCAAGAATGCAGAGTATCTAGTATCTTGTCATTAGTAAACGTTTGTGTGCCTGATTTTCTTGTCCAGGAGTGGGAGCATCTCATTCATAGAGATAGGGAAAGATGGAAGTAATTTTTGAAGCATATTGTGAGTTAAAATTGAAATCTCTTCAATGAACAGAAAATCTCCCCTCATTTTCCACAAAAAGCAAGAAAGGATTGAGGTGTTTTTCATTAGTTGCAAATAGGCTTTTTTGGGGTAAAAAAGCTAGACTTCTTAGTTAGCCTTTTTTAATCTTTCAGATCACCTGATGAGGTGACCCGTTATGCAATTTTTTTTCCTTCAGCTTTTCCTGGATGTGTTCAGCACAGGAACTGCGTAAACAATTTCTCTGTGTATGACAGGCTGAATCATGTTTTACAGCTTCACACATTGCCTATTTTATGGTATATCATTGCAGCTGTGATACAAAAATATTAGTAAGGATGATGGGGAGATGGAGTTTGTAAGAGAAGTGGTCATATCTTTTAAATGACTTTGAGAAAACAGCTTGCACACTCAAAATCTTGTCTGTTTTTTTTTTTTTCTAGCTATGTTAAATTTAGTTATAAACTTTGAGTGGTTTTTATAAGCTTTTACCTATCTACTGGCTGCATTGCAAGTAGTGAAGAATTGATTTTGACAAATATCTGTATAAGAGGTTTGTCTTTTATAGCTGTAATAGGTTTGTTTTTTTATACAGTGCAAATCTCAACATGAAAGATACAATGTTTTGATTTTCAGCATAATTCTCATTAAACAAATTGATTCAGTGCTCATGGAAATATTTTTACTTTCTTGTTTCATAGAAGACTTAGCCGTAGGTTTAACTCCATTCTTCAGCTCAAAAGTAAGCATTTGATACAGTGTTGCTGAATTAGTGCTTTGCTAGCATTTTCTTTTCTCCTGATTTTAAAACCTTACTCTGATTTTAAATTGCTAGAATAATTTATGTATTTTGATCAGTTTAAATTACTTAGCTAAAGCTCAAAATGGTCTTGCAGAACTTAAAATTCACAATAATATTGAAATTTAACACTATAATAATGTACTGCCCACATGAATATTGCCAAAAGTGGTGTGATCAAATGGTGATCCCAATAACCTGTTTTCTGCATGCCCTTAAGCCACCCTATCCTCAGAATATAAGGGGAAGAAAAGTGGAATGTCGCAGTATGTCCTGAAATTAAACAGATCTAAGCTCTGTACATTTTAATTACAAATAGTCATGTTAAAAGTATTTTCCAAATAATTGCATGATTTATAGATGTAAGATAAATACATTTCTATATTTAGTGATAGTTTCCGTTGAAAGGGTTTCTCTAAGCTTCAGTTTTGTGGTGTGCTGTTGGAAGTGTTAAGGTAGAGTTTTCAGAGGCAAAAGGTTTCACAAGTACTGTAGCCTTTTTGGAAAAATACTGTATAACTAAGTAAACAGATGTAGATAATGAAAATTTTTTAAGTGAAAAACTTTTTTTTGAGTGGGAATCCAAGTCCAGATCTTGGAAATTGTTTTGCAAGCTTTATTTTACTGTTCATGATGGATTTTACAGCTGAAGCTGCCAAGACAGAGTAATCAAAACTATGGTAAGATCTGAGACTTGCTGTAAATATTTTCCCATTAATTGGAAGGTCCTTTGAGGGGACTTACACCCATGTGTTCAGAAGATGAAGTTGTTGAATCTTTGCACAGTTACAGGATTTATTTTGCACAGTCTGACATGCGAATGACATGGCTGTCAGTAATTATTTCCTGAAATGTCTTATGTCTGTCCACTAGAAAATTTTACTATACATATGCCTTTTTAGATGCAATTTCTACCAGTTCATCGTGTGTCTTTGGCATTTTGTCCATTACAGAATTAGAGAATTAGGTTTTTTTCATACCAGCTAGGTTTTACTAATCTTTTTTCACCATGGAATATTCACTTGTCTATTTGGATGATTTTTATGTATAGAATTTAATGTTTATATTGATATCTCCACAGTATTAAAGATATTCCAGTGAAATGTCAATATTTAATAGAAACAGTTTACAATGACTGTTCCTAAATTTGCTGAATATCACTACTACAGCTAAACAGCAGGGAAATCTTCCAGTTTCCTCCAAGTATGTAACTAGCTTCATGCTTTGAAGAGGGCAGTCTGGCTACATCTGGAAATTTCTTGTGTAAATACAAGATGAAGGATATCCAAATAGACTATATTCCCCTTTCAAACTTAAGGTAAGTTTTCCATATCCATAATATTCCACCCTTTCATTCCATATGTGTATGTGCCAGACCTCTGTTCCAGAAACTGGAAATCACGCACAAGCTTGCCAGCAGCAAATATTAACAGATTCATATATTATTCCTTTTTGTATACGTCTGGGTTAGCCAGTACATCACTATCTGTACCCTGAAGCCAGCCACAGTAAAGAATCTGACAATCATATGCTGAGATAAAATGTGCCCTGCTGTATTTCTAAGTGCATTTCTCTCTTATGTAATAAACAGTTTATAGTTAAGAACTATCTTAATGTTTGCACTATCTAATATAGTGATGAAAGGCAGTTCTAAATCTTGAAGTCTGTCACACCCCAATGAAAATAGGTTAGAGGATTTCACTTTGGATTCATGTATGGTTAAAGGAAAAAGGCTTAACCCACAAGGATTATATATATCTCTTTGGTTTATTATTTGGAAAACTAAAAATAGAACTTACAGAAATAATTACAAAGTTACAATTTGAGAAGAGTAGGCATTATAACAACGTGATTGGCTTTATTAATATTGTAGCACTATTAATATTACTATAACATGAATAATGTTACAGAAATAGAAAGATTAATTAGTGAAAAATAATGGAAAAAATAAAAGCCACCTTGAGCTAGCTTTGTTACTTTAGAGAAAATTTTCATTTTTTGCAGAGGCAAAAAGTGGAAAGTACAAATCCTACATTCTGATCTAACAAGAAGTGAGCTCTGGAGTGGTTTGGCTTATCAGAGAAATGGCCTTTAGATACTGTAGTATATGCATTGCTCAAGCAAGCTGAACATTTCAGTGGTCTAGAGTCTGATAGGGTTTTAAATGATAAAAAGGCTGCTGTGCTTGATGTGTAAATCAGAAAGCTAGTTTTGCCTCCAAATGTATCTCACGGTGCTTCACTGTTTCTTGAATCTTGTGAGGAGATGAACAGCAGGATCATGCTGTGAATTTCCTAAAAGTAATGAAAAGTACATTTCTGTATAACTCTTGGTCATTAAGTTTATTTTATTAGAGGAACCAAAGACTCCCACATTTCGAAATACTTAACAAAAGGAAAATTGTTACAGCTTGAACAAGTGAGTTAAACCCAGTAAAGGTAGGAAATGGCTTCTGAGCGATGGAACATGCAGGTTTGCAGGAGATAGGCAGGCTGTAGGGAGGCATAGCTTTTGCATGTAACATTAGGTTACGTACATTTAACTTAGGAAATCTGATAAAGAACAGCCTTTTCTCTACAGAGCGAACAATTGATTCATGGTCATTCCGTTAAAAGGTGCGCTTCTGTGGGGATACAGTTTAAATAATTGGCCATAATACACTAGAGACTGTACTCACTTCCTAAAGAATGTAAGTCTTGTTAACTTTAACTGAAAACATTTGAATGGCATTTCTAGAGGATTCATGATAAGATTATAAACCAAACAAGTTATTTTTGTGTCCATGATTATCAATGAGAAGATAAACTGCACAGCTAAAACATATCTTGGCAGCAGGTACAGAACTCAGCTAATCATATGAAATTAAAAATATTTGTAATAATACAATATTTTTTGTAAGACAGCTTCAGTGAACAGGTTTCTTGCAGCTCTAGGTATAAATCTCATGATTAAAACCTGATTGAATGTATGTGAGGCTTTCTTCATAAGTAAGCAAAACTTCTTCCAGTGCAAAATATTTTAAAATAAAGGTTTTTTTTTCATGATCTCTCTATTTCCTAAAGTTTGTTTTCAACAGATGTTAGCGCTAAACAGTTAGCAGAGAGGGTGGTGAAATAGGTGGTGCATTGTCCAGCTGTGTTTTATTTAATGTATGACTGCAATGATACTACACAGACTGAAATCAGATACATCTGTGAAACAGCTGCTTTCCTTAAACCAAGTTCTAAATATCTCATGAGATAGAGACCTAGACTTGAAGTTGGATATGACTACCTATGTGTTTCACACATTATGAGTAAATACATATACAATGTGTTTAAGTATGTCCAGGGACTTAGAGTGACATTCTAGTTCAATAGACTTTCTGAATGTGTGTAATCATTTTAAGAAGTAATTTAAACAACATATTCTTAGATATTTTAACATATGTAATTTTCATTTAGATTAAGCAGTATGTGGAGTTTTTAAAAAATTCCTTTATGATTACTATTTCACTTTTCACTGTGTACATGTATCACTTTGAGATTTGGCTTGGGACTGTTTTGTGTTCAAAGCAGTCACCTATAATCAGCATTCAATGTTATTTTATATTTAGTGCATTTTGTGAAGATTGGGATAGGATGGCCAAATTATAAATTATGCTAATTTGTATACAAAGAGAGAGTTGCTCTAAAAACTCGAATTCATTGGATAATCATGGATTCTGTGTTTTTTTTAATGGACACTAGGAACTCCTGATGAATGTAGCTGCTGTAATCAGTGTGTTCCTACTGCATCCTGGCTCACTAGCCTGCGTTTTGCCCTCACCATTATGCAGTTCTGTGGTCTCCCCTGGAGAGTCCTAGATCTGTAAATAAACTTCATTCTTTTGAGGCCATCAGAGTACACTGTGTGGACCTTTATAGACGCTGTTTCACCAGGGCTCACAAGAGCAGCACGAGGACAGGTAGTGCATCCCTGCCCTTGTGGCAGAAGGGCTGGCATATATTCAAGACTGCCTTGAAGAGCCTGAGTGAGCCTTCCAGAAGTAGGGACACCTGTTGCAGTCAGCAGAAAGCATTGCATTGCAAGGCATTGGCTTGTTATTTATCACAGATGTGAAAATGCCTGCTTGATTTCAATATTTGATGTGTTGAAGTGTGTTGCCAAACTGGGTAGAAGTTGGCAGAGGTGTAGAAATATTTTCTGTATTCCGGACAGGTTAGTGTGGTTTCTTGGCTGTTGCATTGAGGTGGGAGGGCAAGGTAGGACTGCAGCAATGCGTAGTGCTGTCTGTCTGAATGTGTAAAACAAACTTCAGTTTTGACTTCTTTCCTAACCAAAGATGGCTCTCAATGTCAAGTTGGTAAGAGGTTTACACCAGCAAACAAAAACAAGACAAACTTGATTACTATTTGTCTCCCACCCCCCCCTTTTGTTTTTTTAATAATTTTTTACATGATAATTTCCTGTATGTCCTCATATGTTGCAGAAAAAGAAGTGGTGGTTTTCCTTGGTTTGATTTTGGTGTTCTTTTTTTTTTTTTCTGAGAAAAACACAGATGTGCTTGCAGATTAAATGAATGATCTGTAATTGCTGTAGTTGAAAGACTGTGTATTTAATTCATTGGTGAAATACAGCTGTTAAAAAAAGACAAAATGAGGCAAGACTGGACCCCTAAAAGTAAAGAACCATTATCAAGGAAACAAAGGGAAAATGTATTAAAGTAATGGTACTGGCAGTGGTTTATTGGTTGGATTTATTACAGTATGTTTTACAATGTGTGACAGAAAGGAGATGACACATTGGGATGCATGTAACAACATTTTTCTTGTGGTGAATGGTTAAAGGAAGTAAGATCTTCCAGGGAAATTGAGAAGATATGGTATCCATGTAAGAAACTCAGAGAGAGTTTTCATCCTGCTGGATTTGTATTGCCAGCTAAACATTCACAGACTGATGTCAAGGTGAACTAAGATGTTCAGCAGAGAGACAATGTACCTTTATTTGGAAGGCAGTTTAATGGCATGAAAATATTGGGAGTCATGGTTGTGAATAAGGTGTGTAAAAATACAGTGTAGAGTGAGAAGTTCAGTGACCAAGGGGGCTGAGTAGCAGTGAATAGCCAGAGAAACCGAAAGCTAATCGTGTACCAGAGAGAACAGTGAAGAAGGGAGCCAACATGTAGATGGTGTGCAGGAGATACTGGACTTCATAAAACCGTGAAGGAGAACACAAAATAGACACTTTTCCCCAAAGGTTGATCACAGTAAGGGTGGGGTAGCATCCCGTGTTGGATTTGTCAGGGAAAATCCTGGGACTCAGGAAGGAATTTAAGTAGCATTCTCAAATGGAATATATTTGAGGGATTGACAAGGAGTGAGGGTGGAGAAGAAGGCAGTATTGGATGAAAAGTCAAGAGAGAGAGAGAGAGAGCAACATGGAGCTATTTTGGGAAAAGTGGGTAATGCAGATAAGGTTTTGAGATGCATGAATTGCCGCTTGTGAAATTTGTATCTCCCTGTGCTGTGAGGATGCCATTGCTGGTGGAGAAGAAATATGAAGCGGCTGGGTGTAAGTGTGAAGTATTGTGCTGAAGTGAAACTAGGAGGCTAGAGTGAGAAAATGAAAGGAATCTTTTTGTTGGATGGAAAAAATTCTAGGGATGCTAGTGGTCAAAGAGAATTTCAGTGGAAAGAGGTACTACATCATGGAAATAGAAAAAGAAGAGGAAAGAGGGGTTTGACACAAGCAGCAAACATTAATGGTAGAGGAGAGGCTACTTGCAGAATGAAAAATTCTGTAACAATTCTCAATCCTCAGAGAATGTTCATGGAAAATTTTCATGGAAATACTGCGGCCTTTTTGAAGGACTCTTGGATATCAAATTGGGACATTTTTATATTTTCATACCTTTAATAATCATCTTATTATGTATATTACATGAGACAGAAGGGATTAATTGATTCAAGGATGTTAATTGCAAGAAAAAAATTCTTTGCTCTCATACTTAAAATAGTAATTTGTTGTAATGTAATGTCTGTTAAAAAAGAAAGCTAATTTTAAAAGTGGTCCATGTTTGAAATTAAATCAGAAATTGCACTGTAGAATAGCGAGCAGCTTTTTCTCTAAAAGGTATTACAAGCTTTTTCACTCTATCTAATGCTTAGGTACTTGATTGCTGCTCTGAAAGCTAACTTGGAACACTGTTCTGTTAGTGTAAACCACTAGAAGCAATTTTTAAAATTTTTTTTCTTGCTGTGCCAGTTTTTTGCTTGCAAGTGTGTGGGGGTTTTATTTGTTTGCTTATTTAGCTAGTAAAATATATAAAACTATTGTGAGAAAAAAGCTACATCAAAGAAGGAACCATGGAACTGAGATAAGAATATTGCTTGAAAAGAAAATTAAATTTACTTGAGAATGCTCATTTTATCACTGATGTGCATGAGGAAAATCATCACTTACCCTTTTAACTGAGGCATTCTTCCATCTTCACTGTTCCATCTGAATGACTAAAATCAAATCCGTAGTTTTAAAAAATTATATATTTTAAAATAATATGCAAAGATAATATGGCATGATGGTTTACAGTGCATTTTTATCAGGAAAAAAAATCAAAGCATGTAGAAGAACAGCTTGCCATGTTACAAAAAGTTTAGTGAAAATGCTTTCATTTCATAGAGAAATACACCCATCCTCTTAGAATATACATGTATTAGCTACTATTTCTAGCAAGCAAATAGATTTCTTACACAACCATCTTTGATAACTCACTGCAAACTACACCTTTTTTGGCTGAAGGACTACTGAACCAGAAATGTTAACTTTATGTAGGTATTTTTGTATGTTTTCTGTCATGTTTCACTCTGTTTACACTGTACCTCTATTAGACCACAGAATTAATTTAAGCTTTGGGGACACTGAAAGAATATGAGAAATTATACTGAATATTTGGGAATAGGCTGAGAATAAGGCTGTCATAGTTGCTTTTTGAAGACAACTTAGTAGCTTCTTTATAGTTTCTTTTCTGTTTGTATTTTTATTTATTGTCAGTAGGTCAAAAGCTATTTTTAAATTATATGAAACATCCCGTGTTGGCATAGATGAGCTTGAAGAAATCTGTGGACTTTCACTGGAGTTCTAGTGTATCTTAGCTGGATCTTTAATGAGATTTTTGCAGAATAACATTGATCACATTTGATTGTTTTCTGGAAGGCAAAGAAACCTTCAACAGCTGGGCAAGTCAAAGACTGATTAATTTAACTTCAAGAGAGGCAAAAGGGATGAGTGGGCCTTTTTTTTGTTTACAAAAGCTGTATTTATAATAGTACAAAGGAGGAAAAATGTAAATTTGCTAGGGTGAGATGAGATGGGTTAGATAAGTTATGAAAAGATGCAGAAGAAAGTTTCTTTTACATCCTTGTGTGCTTTTCTCATGCAGTGTAAAAAATTCCCAAAGGAAGCCAACTGAATAATTTCCAAAAGCTATTTTTATTAGTAATATTTATCATTTTTGTGGCCAAGATAGGTTATTTTCTGAAATGCAAAGTTTGACCGTGCAGCCAAACATTCAGCTGGGTTTCATTTTCAAACCTTTAGGCAAATATTTAGCAATGCTGTTAAGAAGCCATCTCTCTAAAATGGTTTCCTGAAATATTTTTTGATGAATAAGCTTAAACAAGAAGTCATTTCTATGGTCAGCAATATTTTTATGTTCTTGAATATGCTTTCTGGTGAAGGAACCATTGGCAGATAGGAAGGACTTTCTTATCACTCTACAGTGGATCAGACACATCTCTAGGACAGGATGGCCTGCTTGCTTCCTTGTTTTGCCTAAACTCATGTATAGTCAAATGTATCACGTGGCTTTCATTGCCAATTCAGTCATGCACTGCAAGGCTCACTGCCTTCTGTGTAAATGTTTTAGATTTTTTTTAAAACAGAAATCAAGTCTTTGGATCAATTGCAATTAACAAAACACCGAATATTTTTTCACTTTGACTGGCTACACCACTATATGACTTTTCTTCTTAGACTTTTCTTTTCCATGACTTCCAAACATTTTCTGACTAAGTATTTCATACTTGTTTTTATTTTCATTCACAATTGCAAAATATAATGCATGATTCATTGAAGATTCCATAAATTTTAAAAATAGTTATACACCTTATTTTTTTCTTCCCTGTTATGTAGGTTTTTCATTGCAATGTAGTTGCTCAAGAAAAACTACAGAATATTTGACAAAAAAAAAAGAGCAAGTCTTTTGTGGGTTCAGTAATTGCAAAAAACTAGGTAAGCTTCTTGGTGAAATACATGTGAGAGATTATTGAAGGGTGTTGAACCACTGCTGAGTGTGGGAGATTAAGAAATCCTGAAGACTTGTCACCCAGAAAAAAGGCTTTAGTTGCAACAGATGAGACTATAATGGATGCACAGGATAGTTTAATACAATTTTTAGTCAGATGTCTTGGTTGTGGCAAGTAAGGTTAGGCTGCTGTATTCATAATTGATTAATTAGGGTTGAGACAAAAGGAGTGCTTCAGGTCTGATAATTATATGTGTAGTTGTCAGCGAGTTATAAAGTCACAGAGAAGAGGAAGTCATGTAAGAGTGTAATCATGTAAACACTAAAACCTCAGATTTCACAAGTTAATCTTGTTTTGCATCAATGTACTCATTACTGAAACAGCATCCATTTCTACACCACGGGAAGTGGTATTGAAGAGCTGTCACGTAAAATGAAAGCGCACGGGGATCATGTTTACAGAGACTTAAGAAGAGCATCTGATATAGCCTGCAACTAACTGTTGCCTGCTCAGGGAAAATATTGAGATTCCTGAATTCAGCTGACATACGTAAACCTGACAATTTTTAATTGATACACTAAACCCAGAAAGTACACTTACATTTCTTTTGTGGATTATAATTGGGAGCAAAGGAGATATGCTTCCTTCAGTAGAGGTGGCTGAAAGGGGGATGGGTAAGTAGGCATTTGAAGAGTGTAACTCATGCCTTGGGAACCTGTCTGTGTTGTCAGCTGTGATCACAGCTCTGAGATGTTGTCTGTCTCTGATGGGATCACTTTTAACAAAGACCCAGATAGCTTTGCTCAGTTGTGACTAAAAAGGAGATTTCTGGTTTGTTTGTTTGTTTATTTTCTTCTTGCAGCTTTGTAACTCATACTTTTGTCACCTTAAGCCTGGCCTATGACAGTGTGTCATCTTGGAAAGCTTTTTCATTTGTTTAAAATTACAGCTTTTGCAATTGAATATTGTCAGCATGAGCTGTTTTATTTTGCTGTAAGTATCTTAGGTGAAAAGACCCATTTAAAACTCAAGTATCTGTACATGGCCTGGGACTTGCTTGTCAGGCATCTCTGCTGAGCTAGTCCTGCCCTTCTGCCTCATGTTTTAAACCAATAAATCTCAATTGTGGTTGTATAGGTGACTCTGTTCACACTAATAAATAAGTAATATTTTGCTATACATCTGTAAAACAGAGAAAGATACATATAACCATCTTTATAGGTCTCATTTTCCCCAAGACCTGCTTTAATTTACTGCCTTTGCTATTAAAAAAATCTAGAAGATGTTAGGAATAAGAAGGAAAAAGAATGTCTTGGCTGGGACATTCAATGTTTTGTTAAAAGAAAAGCAGGGGGCGGGGGGGCCAGAATGTGAGAAGCATTATAATCTTGGGTGTCAGCTTACTGTGAAATATTGTATCCCAGAAACAATGTGGAAAGTTCAAAAATTCCATCAGTTAAACATATTGTTGTTTTTCTCATGGATGTGGCTTGGATTTCTTAGGTGAACAAACTGAGTAGGTCTGTCTTTTTGCTCAAGTAAGTTTTATTGAGTGTTTTGGAGCAGCAGAGCAGTTGTGGGATGCAGAGCTGTAGCCATGTGGCTCTGTAGTAGGTCATTCTTTTGTGATAAAGAGTTCATGTGGCCACTGCTGTCTTCACTTCCTGTAGGGGTCCTCTTAAGTCCGTACAGATTTTTCTACAAGGGATACTCACTGCTGATGCTCCTCCAGTCATGGATCTTTGCTCCCACCCTCACCCCTTCCCAATCTGTTCTCTGGTTTCCTTTCATCTTCTGGCTCTCGTTCTCTCTGAGGACTGTGGCAATATTGCAAACCCTGACATTTATCTGGTTTTTTGGGGGTTTTTTGATACATGCAACTGTGTCATTTCTCACATGTGCTTCATGTTTTATGCCTGTCATCTCATTTTCCACACAAGTACAGTCAGCTGTAATTGCTTAACAAAAATATACGTGCTAATACAAAGCTAGGAGGAAAATGCTTACATTGCTGGAGTTATTTGTTAGAAAGCCTTTAAGCCAGTTACAGAAGATAGTGGTTTACTGCAGAATTTGCTGAAGTAACTAAACCTTAAAAAAATGTTAAGGACTGATGAACTTGTCAAATTTTGTATGGCACATGACTATTACTTCATATTAGCAGGCACCTCTGCAACAAAAGGAGAAGGGTAATGAAGGAGAGATGTAGATACACTTTGCCCTAATTATCTTGACATCTTTATCTTATGTTTCAGTGCTCTCTCTTTACCTTCTTGAATCAAATTTTTGAATTGCATACATTGGTTTTTTTGTTTCGTGTCTTTCCAGCTAGAAACAGTCTGATAACAATTTTTTTTGCTAATGATTTGTTACCAAGATTAGACATCTGTTAAAAATATTAAGAGGTCAGAGGCCAAAAACATTATTTTCTTAGAAAACTGCAATGAATGTTTGCCAGTACGTGTAAAAACTTCTTTTCAACCTTCAATCATTTTAGAATATTTGATTTAGTATTACAATTCAGGGTTATATTCCTTTGCAGAGTAATATATGGAGGGCAAGCTTGCAGAGCTCAAAGTTAGGAAAACAATCTTTTTACTGGTAAACTGAGCAAATTTATTTTTAAATACAAATATAATTGCTGATGCAATCTTACTATCCCTTTCAGTCAAGCCTGGTTTTACATGAAATCCTAAAGCATCAAAGCTGGATAGAGTTGGGTGAAATTTGTTCTTTTGTTTTCATTTTTGTCATTATGGAGCAAACTATGTCAGTCTTTGACATCTATATGTTGCTTTTTTCCTTTCTCTATGGGACAGTTGAGACAGGGCAAAGACTGGTCAGAGCATAGCTACTTAATTTAGAAGGCTCTCTAGTGCATGATATAAAATCAGAAAGTCATTTCAGTTGCAAAAGACCCTTAAGAGCATCGAGTCCTACTGTTTACAACCTTAACTCTGCCGAGCCCACCTCTAAACCATGTCCCCAAGTGCTATATTGGCATGTCTTTTAAATAGATCCAGGCATGGTGGCTCAGTCACTTCCCTGGGAAGCCTGTTCCAGTGCTTGACCACTCTTTCAGTGAAGAAATTTTTCCTAATATACAGTCTAAACCTCTCCTGGCACAACCTGGGGCCAATTTAGGATGAGTTGTTTAATTCCTGAAAGATACGGTTTAGGTATTATTAATGGATTCACAAATAAATACTAAATAAAATCAGTGTCTTTGACCACAGGAAAGTAACACAAATTCTGAACTGTTAATATAATTTGCTGTCTATCTATAGATGTTTAGGATTTTTACTTGTAAAAAGTAAAAGAAAAGGCATTCATTGGACCCCAGATCTCTTTCTGTGTTTTAATTTGGATTCAACACAAAACTAGTGGAAAGAATTTCAGATTGAGGATGAAATGAAAGTAAAAACTCTACACCCTCACATTTAAGTTGGGCAGCAAAATGAAAAAAAAGGGTATTTTAATATATGTATATCAGTGTGACATTGCCTGGAGGGATGGGAGTGTTGTGGAGCCCAAATGAAGTTTTTTCCAATTTGTTTGAATTAGCTTAATATCATAATGCAATCTTTCTGACTTTTTAAAAGTGTGAATATTAACCATTTATGATGTTTTTGAAAGTGTCCATGGTATTTCTTAGACAAAAAATACATCATTTTAATTGCTTGTTAATATTTAACAAATACTACAGAAAATTTATTTTCTGATAGCCAATTCACATTTTATTCTTTACACATTCGCACATGCTTGGAAAATTTTATGCAATTGGATGCAAAAATACGATTTTTAGTATTAATAAACACTCCCACCAAAGAAAAACAGTTGTAAACTGGAGTCTGTTCATAGACTCCAGGGTATGCATAATTGGCTGGAAGTGACAATAATTTCAAAACAATTACTATGGTTAAGTGTCATTGAATTCTGTGTTCAAATGCTGTAAGAAGCACGTTTTTGGTATTTGAAGTCCTCCTTTGTAAGAGTCATTTGGGGAGGGAATGCCTCGTGTGACTCCTCTCTATGACTGACTAAATCTGCACATCAAAATAAGCTTGCGATAATTATTATTGTCACCACACAAAGATTCTCTGGCTTTTGAACCAAATTTAGAACAACTGTTCTTAAGAATAAGCAACATTAATTACTTTGCTAGTTTGTGTCTCTTGCTTACAAAATAGCCCATTAAAAGAGCCTTAGTAAGGTGCATAATCAAAAATGAGAAGATAAATTAACTGAGGATTCATGTGCAAACTTAACTCGGTCAGTGTAATTGCATTTCAGGGTCACATTCTCCTTTTTTATTCTGTAGAATTGCATTTCTTTTAATGCGTAGTTTGGATAAAAACCACTGAGCAGCTGCCCGTTGTTTTGTCTCTTATTGTTCAGGGTGGGATTCTAGGTCTGATTTTGCTGCATGTTCAACCACCCCCTCTGAAAAAATATGCTTATATGCATGTATTTAGTTTTGCTAATCACTGCCATAAATAAGACTTCAAGGTCACTAATCTGCCATCTTCTCCTCTGTGTTTTAATGCTCATTTTACAGAGGGGAAGATGAGATGCAGTTACATTGGAAACCTTTAAATCTTGATGCTTAATTTTACATCTATATGAATTAGTTTTCTTTTATGAAAAGAGGACAACTGAGAAGCATAGTTACCTAGGTATTAAAAAAACAATCAACCTGTCTCTGATTCCTTTGTCTCTGTCTTTTCCCTTTTTGCCTTCCTGTGTTTCCACTTCCTGTCTTGGAATCTTAGCTGAGACCTTTGTTTTTGGTTGGGAAGTGGGGAAGCTTGATTTGACAAGATCATTTAAATTTAATTTGAGGTTCCTTCCTTATTAGTAGAATTTTAAGGTATTTTACTAAATAATGACTTAATAAATAAGAAATGATGTCCATGCAGGAACAAAATGTGAACTTGAAGATAATTTCAACCTTTCTTTAGGATTATCAGCAAAATAGAAATAATTAAAATAAAATATACATAGTTCCCATACTTGAATTTTACTGTACCTAAATGCGACATAAACCTCACAATATCTGAACTTTGTTCTATTATGTAAGCCATGAATTCCATTAGGGATTAACTTTGGCCAAAGTAAATTCTTCCAGTCCTGTTCAGTCCTTTCCGAAGTATGTATATTGTATTTTGGTAGTTTTAGAAACTAAAAGCCTGCTTAGGGGAGTGTTGAGAACTGCCTTGGAATGTATTTTTATCTTAACCAGGCATAACTACCTTTGTTCAGTGCTAGTGGGAGTTTTCCAAGAGCGCTGATGCTATGTAAATCTGTACTGTATAATTAAGCCTATGTAGAATTCGAATTTTGCATTCAAGCTCTTGTTATGACAGTGTGTTCTGAAACAAATAAAACATTTTTAAAAGTCTGTTGGAAATACTTAGCTGCTGTATCTCCTAAAAATGCAGGGGTTTTTGTTTAGAATGAGGCATAGCAGCAGAACACAGAAAGTGCTATGAAATTATGTTTGTCCCATTTGTTTAATTTGTAATTTGATTTGTAATGGTAATTTACTTCATAATGTTTTGTTTGCTTGGTGAACAGGTACATACAAAGTTCCACTGCAGGCAAGCCCATGCTTCAGGCAGTGACACTTCATGTTTGACATTTTCCTATGATGGTACGGTCCTTGCCAGCCGAGGAGGTAGGTGATTGAAAGAACTCTGTGACATGTTGGATGTAAGACAGTTTTAATGAAATGAAATGTTTCAATAAACAAACCATATAGATCACATAATTGTTAGATATAATTGTTTGTGGTGGAGATAAGGTAGTGAAATCAGACACTAGTGATTCAAATATGGAATGTTTCATAATTTACTACTTTTATTTGATCGACCATGCAATACCATGTTCCTGAAAGAGCATATTACAGCAGTTAAGAAATATTTTAATATAACTTTGCTGATTATATTACACAGTTTCTGATCTGTGTTCTTGTCTAGCAGTAATAATACACTGAAAGGAAATCATTAGCTCAATTAAAAATAAAAAAAGTCCAGTTTTGTTGCTTAGTTCTTCCATGGAAGATTAGTGCCTCTCAGTAACACTGTCTCTGTTCTGGAGGGATTAATTCCTCATACAACTTTCTTAGGCATTGTCATTTTTTGTCCTAATTGGGATTTTTATCTAATCTGTATTAAAAACATCGAAAGTTGATGACTGCAATTGACTTTCCAAGACATACATGAATGGCAAAAGAATTGGCAATGTCCACAGGACTGGGAAAAAAGGCTTGTGTTTTAAACTTCAGATAAAACTTTTATGAGTCATAGATAATAGAACAAGACTTGAAAAGGCAAAGATGTATTTGAGGACTCATTCACTGCATTATTGGGATAGGATGGTGTCTGTTGAGGACAACTTTTCATGCAGAAATTTTTCTGCCCAGTATATTCAGGCAGGTGCGAGCATACAAGCCAAGCTGTCTGGATGGAAAACAGCTGTAACCAGAAGCTCTGTATGCATTAGCATTGCCCCAAGGCCAAATAAACAGGCCTAGGGACAGGCAGTATACATTAATGTCGGCTAACACTGTGCCTAACATATGTTTAGGACATCTGGTCAGTTTAGTACATAGACAGAATGAGATTACATACACAAAATACCAAAATGAAGGTATTCATAGATGAAAAAAACTCTGAAGCAGTGGGTGTGTTTCCTAGCCAAGTATCTTGCATTTTCTTTGCATCCTCCCTGTGCCCCTGTCCCTGAAGGGGGTAGAGTGTCTGACGGTGCAGTCGGTACAGTGAAACGCAACTGATACTGGGTGCTGCCTCACTGATTCTTTGTATGTCTTGCCACATTTCAAAGATTCCAGATGTTTCCCAAAATATGTCTTTCACACTAAAGACTTTGTAGTCTCATCCTTGAAGGCCCTAGGCATATGGACACTGATGGCACTTGTGTTAATAACTGCTGTTCAGGGTCCTGGATCCAGGGTCCTGGAGTTTGGATGCCACTCTACACATCATGAATTGGTTGTGAGTGGTGAAGTAAAAGCTCTCAAGCATTTTTGTCCCTACTGAACCAGACTCTTACTACGTGTGAACTTTCCCCTGCTTGGAAAGTATATGAACTGTGTGTCTTTCCATTCTGCACTAAGTAAAACTCTGTGTCTGTCTACCAGTGGTGATTGCCCCAAAAAAATTCACACACACTTCAAGAAATTTAGGGATAAACCTTGGTGTGCTATAAATATAACAGCAAACAAGGCTAATACTTAGTGAGGAGTTTTCACTACTGCTGTCTTGAAACCTCCATTTATGTAAATTCTCTTCTGTTTCACATTTGTGAATGTAGATCACATAAATGACCTTTTCTTTTTTTATTGCATGTGGCACTTTTACTTGTCTGCTCTTCCTCATCTGTCTCCAGTTTTTGTCTCATGTTAAACAGGCTTTCATTTACTCAGGTTTTATCTACCACACTCTGCTCCAAGATGTATAAAATGTTGATTGATTGTTTGCAGAATGTAAGACTGCACAGAAATTTGGCCAGTCTGTGGATAAAAGTGCTACCTTTGTCTAGCATATTAAAAGAAAAAAGAGGTCTGTGTGCACTATGCTAGAAAGTAAGGAGGATTAATACCTTATTTTGACTTGTTTGGTTAGTGCTTTAAAATGAGTATTGGTTTGGATCTATACCAACAAAAGCAGATGTGGATCCAGCATTTGTAGATTAATGCACCTGCCAAGTGCTGAGGATCAAAGAGAGAATAGCTGTTTGGGGCATGGGAACTTTCATTGAAATCCTGATGGACTTTCCTGCATCTGATGTAGATTCTGTGTTGGATATGAGGAGATGAGGCATGGCTCAGCTGCAGGCACAAGGGAAAATGAAAATCTAAGGAGCTGCTTATGAAAGTTTCCAGTCCTATTTTTGTTGCATAATAGGTAGTAACTTGACAGAAACTTAAGGAAGTGATATTTCTGCATGCTTGAAACCATGAAGGATAGTATTTGGGGAACATTTTCTTTGTTTAGCAGGGGAGAGATAAGAATTAGGATTGGATTTGAGGTATTACTGTAAAAAAATTAAAAATCTTTTTTTGAGTCCTGATATTTTTTGTTGGTCTTTTTTTCCCCCCCATTTTACTTGTATTTCTTTCGTTATTTTGAAATTGGTTTAAAAGATAGAAACATGTATGCTCAAGGGTTATGCAGCAGCATGGATAGTAACTGTTTTGTGTAGTGTAATAACATATTGCTCTCTGTAGTAAATCCAAACATTGGCATTTCAAAAATCAGATGAGTTTTTGTCAAGTAATATTTCTCAGGAGCTGAGCATAGGTGTTCATTCTAACCATGTCAGAAATACATTTACTAGTTTCAATAGGCACAGTCTGCTGTTTGCAACACTTGGAGCTGAAATGGCTTTATGAAAGTCTTCTAGAATCCTTCGAGCCATATGTTCATTCCATATGTTTAAGAGAGGATGATGCATTTAAGCATTTGATCAGGCTGGTACGGGTGCAGGTGATGCTGGGAAGTGTTCCAAATGTAGGTATAGATTGCTCGATTTGTGACTCCCCTCATAAGATCTTTGGCTTTGGTCCCAACCTTTGATACCTCCAAAAGTTGCTCTGTAGTTGTTGCAGCTCCTCCTGCAGAACCAGTACAGAATGCAGAAGCCTATACCTTGTTTACCTTGTTCTGTAAGATGTCTCTCACTTCTGTAGCATAAGTCTTCACAGAAAGGCTGAGAGTTGATAAATATATTCTGGTAAGCTTGTTATACTATGTGTTTCCTAAGCTGTAACTTTTTAAAATTCCTATTTCCTATGTTTCTTTGCTTCCCTCATTGATCTCTATGAACAATTTCTGTCATCAAGCTTTACTTTCAACACAGGACTCCCTCTTTTTAAATAGAGTGTTGCTGACTGTAGGCTTTGTGAGTTCCTAGCAGCATTTTTGCTTCTTTTGGGTCTATTCACATTCATGTGCTTGTCTTCCTGGTCACTATTTTCTGAAAAGAAAAGAAAAAATCACATAAAATCTGTATGGTATTAGTGCTTATTTTGACTAAAGGGCATTTGCAAAATGCCTATCTTTGCTCACCAAAGACTGTTTTTCTAGTACCTAGTTGTTACCTCTTGATAAATCCTGTGCTCAATACCATTGGCATAACAGTGTCTTGACCTGATTGTGTCAGTCTTGAGGCTTTTTATTGGTATCCTTCTTATTAAAATGGCAGACAATAGAGTTTGAAATGCTACTAAAAATGCTATAAAAGCTTTAAATAATCCTGCCAGGCTTTGGTGAAGTCTGCCATCAAGAAAAAATACTGAATTATCTGAGTAGACTATTTTGAATATTCATACTGAATTGCACGACTTCTGTTTATGTGTTTTTATTTAAGGATAACTATTTTTATTCTTGTATAAAGTAATTAAAAAGAGACCACTACGGCTGCAGCCCTGTTAGAGGAGCCTCCTAAGCATTGATAGAAGGATCCTACTGGAAAATCCTTGGTGATGAGGAAAGTTGATATTCTGTGATCTTAGTGACAGCGATTTCAACTTGAAATGCAGATTAGATTTAGGAACCAATTTGCATTTGCACAGTGATAATTTTAATTAGGAAACGTGAATTGGAGCAAATTCTTAGTGCTGGTAAAGTGACAGTATTAGCAAGTCGAGTCATTCTACTAGCATTTTTCCCTCTCCAAATAATTACTCTTCTATTTCTAAACTATTTCAGTTTAAGGGAACGTTGACTTGAAATCAACCGTAAACTTGAGTCCTACTGGAGTCTTCTAAACTTTTTAACCTGCCCATTACATTCTCTTGCTAGCAAAGGAGCTATAGCTACATGTCTGACTGCATTTCTCCTGCTAAAACCTGGCAGGACTACAGCTTGAAGATCATGTCAAGGCTCATTCCACTAGGAACAGAACAGCCTTGGCTGCTAGCCATAGATCTCTCCCTATCCAGGAGATTTGCAAAGTGGCCAAGTGGTGTCCTTTGCATACATTTATAAAGTGCTGGTGCTTTAGATGTAGCATCTCGATGATAAGTGTTTTTTTTTTTTTCTTGGGGTTGGGAGGGGAAAGGGAGGGCTCATTTTACAAGACTAAATGCTTTGAAGTACATGGGGTGGAGTCTACTGGGAAACAATAAGAAAACAGATATTCCCAAAACACGGACTCAACATTTTTCTTTCTTGTCATTTTTTAGCTTCCCAATGAACAGAAATATACTCTGCTCTAGACATCATTTATTTAAGTTGTCCACTTCTTAAAAATATTTTGTAGTAAGGAGTTATCCTAGTCTTTAATATAAACATACATGATGTACGAGGCCACACATTACTGCTTTCCCTGTAAAGGGCACTGCTGGCCTTGATTTCTTTTGTTACTTCTTTTAAAAACATTTTATTTCCAAGGCCTCCTTTGAGCTCTTGAGCTCAAAGGCTATGAATCCACAAAATACTTGTAGATAACCAAATTACTTCCCTGCAAGATTTGTACTTTGGAAGGAAGCAGATCCTGCCTCCTAGGTCAGAAAGATTTTGTAACTTTTTGTCTAAAATTAATCTCTGGATATTTTTAAAGAGAATTGTTGCTTAAATGTCCTTCTTTTTACCCTTGAAAGTGCTGAGGCACTGCTGTCAAATGCTAGGACGTGTCTAGGTGCTTGAGTGAGGTACTTCAAAGCTCAAATTCTGTAGTTATTCTCATGGTGGCAATACGTGTTTCAGAAGGACAATCAGAGCAGAGATGTAGATGTCTCTGAGAGTAACTAACTAATCTCTTTCTTTTACCCTGTTCTCACTTTATTAATATGTCATAACTTTTCAAAAAGGGATAAACAGCCTGACTTTTACTGGCCTACTGTCACACCATGTTTATCAAACACAGATGAGAATTGCTACAAATCTCTTGCTGTAACCTTGATTTTGGCTTTTATGGCTAAAGGTACTGTGGTGAAAAGGTTTTGTTATAGCAAGTGTGGTTTCACTTACTTCCCTTGACCCCCTTCCCTGAGGATTTCTGACTAATTCCAGGGCCTCTTCTCCATACTGAGATAGCAGTTTGTTGCCTGCTAAAGAAAGGGGAAGACTTTCATGTGCTTTTCATTCTTCTTGATTGCTTTCCCAGGACAAGTAAAAACCGCACATAAAAAACTTGTTTAGACCATTATGGCAACATTTTTAATTTCTTTCCATATCTTGAAAGTTAAATTTGCTCCTAACAACTAAGTGTCAATGCTTACAAATACAGAATAAATTAGTGATTGAGGAATCTGATTCCACTGTGGATAGTGGTTCTTGACAGGAGGGATTACCATGGTAAAATTAGGCCATTGAGGAGAAGTTTCTGGTATACTGGAGTGCTGCATATTGAACTTCTCAACATTGCACTTCATAGTCACTTGCTGAGGAAAAACTTCCAAATAGTTCCTATTTTAGATGCTTCTATTATGTTATTTTGTTTTCCTTCTCTCTGAATTAGAGAGTGAAATTCTCTGACTCGTGTAAGTTCTTGACTTGAATTCTTTATTGCTAACCTTTGTCTCTTTTGTTTCATAGGAGATGATACTTTAAAGTTATGGGATATTAGACAATTTAAAAAACCTCTTAATTCAGCAGAGGGACTCCCGAGCTTCTTTCCGATGTGAGTGTTCTAATTTATTCCAACTAGCAGTATTTTTGCTGAATGGGAAGGGGTTCTGCTGGAGTTCTTATTCTCAGTTGTCACTAGGTCCATTATTGTGCAGAGAGGACTACACAAGGAGGACTGTGCAGTGACAATTCTTGTTTATTTTAGGGATTCACATTGCTTTAAAAGATCTTTTTTTGGTGATATTTCAGTCTCATATGTCTTAAGTCTAATTAGATTAGTAACATTTCAGGAGGAGGCCCTTATGTGTGTAATGAGATATAGATGTAAACGTCATTCTTATTTAGTCTCTGATTAGTAAAAAAAGAGCTGAATGAAAAAGTAGACATAATATGAAGGTATATGATATGAATTCAGGTTACAGTGTCAGAAGTGCTGACTTCATTTTACTGCATAGTGATAAGTACTGTTTTCAATGTGTTTATTGGACTGATCTGCATTTCTGGTAGCTGTAATACAGCCAAATCCCCTAGGAACAGTTTTTAATTTTGAAATAAGATCTTAGAAAGACAAGTTGTGGACAGGTCAATCATAACTGCAATTTGTAACACAGAGGAAAAGTAAACGGAAAAACATTTTTGACCAATGTATAAACATGCCACCTTGCATCACTGAACAATGTATCATCAGCAAAAAGAGATTTCATGATTAGTACATTTTTTTTACTTAATGATGACAGTCAGATTTGAAAGTATTTTTTTTTTCTCCTATTGAAAAGCTTGCAAGACTTTCGACTAGATGAGAATTTTGCTGGGAGGAAGATTGTTATTGAATCTGCCAGTTTTGCACATCCTGTGCACAACTGTAATAACAATTGTAACAGATAAGTCTAATTGATAACTACAGCAATAGATGACACCTCACTAACAAGAGACTTTTTCAAACTTTGTCTGGAAAGGACTAAAAAACAAAAAAGATTGTTTTAAGGAGTGCAATTTTTATCTAAGTTCTCGATATGTTAATTATCTGCCCAGTCAAGTTCTTTGTTTTCTTCAATAGGACAGATTGTTGTTTCAGCCCAGATGACAAAATCCTTGTCACAGGCACCTCTGTCAAGAAGGGTGGTGGCAGTGGGAAGCTGTTTTTCTTTTATCGTGAGACCTTCCAGAAGCTGTATGAGATAGAAGTTACAGATGCGGTATGTATTTTAGTTTAATCATCTCTTCAAAGTATGAATGAAATCATATTCATATGCTTCTTTTCCCTTATACAGGTAATTACCTACTAATAATAGTATTGTGATTTTTCTACTCCATGATTAAGAGTTAGGGCTAGAGTAACATGAATAATTGTTTCAATTAAATAATAAAAAAAAAATCCTAGGACAAGGTGTTTTAGCAGTAGAGCTTCCCTGCTCTGGTGTTAGCATTGCATTTCTCAAGGATATCTGTGAATCCTTCTAGATCTGTGAAGTAGACACAAATCCTAAAATACGTAGACTTTCATGTTGTTTACTTCACGAGTTATCATGACAAAATGCCTTAAGTGTGACGCAACGCCTTTTTGTCCATGAGACAAGATTAGTGGTTACTCTAGAATGTGTTTCTAGCTTGTCTAAATGCAGCAATTTGGGGCAAAAAGAAGGCATCATTAAGAAATCCATCAAAAACACCATTCTCACCAGTTACTATAAAAACCTAAAGCTGTGAACCTGTAATACAGAAGGGTCTATATATGGCTTGAACTGACCACCTATTTCCTTGTACAGAAGGGGAAAGTTTGATAATATAGATGAAAAGGTCCCCTGGTGATATACAAGTAAACTTGTGGGTGATAACAAACAGGAGGGGATGAAATTAGAACAGAATTGCCACGGGTAAGTGTGGCAATGTATGCTTATATGCCTTTAGCTGTTGGAGTATGACTGATTAGCAGTTTTGCAGGATACCATCTTCTCCTTCTGCACTTTCATTAAGCCAGCACAACAGGCTTTCCTAGCACAGCGAACCAAACCTCCTTCTGCTGGATGTTGTTTATAAACAACACCTTCGTATTTGCTTTTCTTTTTGAATCCTGCTTTCTCCTTTAGTCCATCTCAAGGTAAAATCTGCTTACAGATGGATTCGTTATATCTGTAATTTTGGTTGCAGCCATCTTGCAAATTAAAAATGCAGAATTCCTATCAAAGCAGAAAACATTTTTTTTTCCTAGAGCAGAAAAACACCTGTTTTCATCTTAAACATATAATTTAAATACAAAGGGGTTTTATATGACTTTGGAAGTTTTACTTAGTACTAAATGATTTCTCCAAATACAGTAGAAATTGAGTTTCATATTTTTCTCGTGTGAAACATACCAAACCACAAACCAAACGTAACTCATGAGAATTTCTAGGGGATTTTTATTTTCTGATACTAGCCTTATAACAAGTATATATAATCTTTTTCTAAGACAAAACATGAATATCTCCTCAGTATCTCCATTGAAACTTCATGACAGAGAAAAGGAACACAACTAAATAAGATAAAGTGCAAGAAGTAGATTTTTGCAGGAGCTCTCCTGTCCATGGGCACCAGAAACAAAATAGTTTTATAATACACTTATAAAGAACTAGTTTTATAATTCATTATAAACAAAATAGTTTTATAATTAAATTCATTTCACAGTGAATTTGAACTCCTTAGACTTGAGTGTTTGGAGGTGGTCATCATGGCATCTCCTTTTAGTGGTGGTCATGTCAGTAACAGTGTGCAAAAACTTCACTTAAGCTCTAATACTGCAAGAAGGAGGAATTTGTCAATGGTGGATCCTGTATCTCCAAAAACACTTCAATAGTGAGAAATACTGCTTGACAGTCTGCTTTTTTTGCATTCAAATAAAATATTATTTTCATTTGCTAACTTTGTCTTCTAAGTCTTGGAAATAAATGGTCTGTTTACCTGCCAAGATACATCATGCTCCTGGGGAGTCCACAAAAGATCCCTTTGCTCTCCGTTTCTCTCAGAATCAAGGGCTAAATTTATATTCTTTGCTTAAAAATGCAAAAGAGACATGGAATGGAGACCCAACAGTAGGAAACTGTCCATAAACAGCTTCATTGGGGCCACCAATATAGTAAAATTTTAAGTATGTGTACAAGTCTAACCAGGTTCATAATTTTACACTATAAATTTGTAAAAGTGCTGATATCTATATGGTACTTTTTAAGACTGTAGTAAATCACTTTGATCTATATATAGAGTTTTAGTGCTGCTGGTTTTCTTCATTTGTAGTTATAAAATTTAAGACTGTCATTCTTCTGCTTTGCATATAGTGGAAATGAAAATAATGGAACTAATTGGTGAAGAATTGAGACAAATACTGATGTTACGACATAATTTTCAGTTAGTCAGCAGTACCAATTCCTGTACAACAAGTCTGTCTAGCTTACAACTTTAACTCTACACATGTAAGGAAAACACAGTTTAGCATATCAATCTGAATCTAAAAGAAGAAAAATTCCTGTAAGTGGTCTTACAAAATAAAAGTAGTATGTTTTTTCAAGGTCTTTCTACTGCGTGTATCTTTTTGGCTTTTTCATTAGTGTTCTGTACTTGTTCTTCCCAAATTACTGTGTTTGTTGAAATATAAACGCAAAAGGCATGCTAAAAGCAAATGAATTTTCAAGAAGCTGCTTTTATGTTTTGTAAGCAGTAAATGCTGTTTGTTGGAAAGATCATTGGTCTGTAAACTGGGAGATTAATATCTGGTGTGTAGTTTATCAAAGCGTTTTTTTCAGCAGTGCAGTAATTACTTTCTTTCTACCAGCTGCTTTCCTAGTTTCCATTTTTCTTTGTACTCTCAAAAATAGCAGTTAGCATTCAACATCAGTGTAATTAAAGCTAAACAGATAAAAAGATAAAGATAATGCTATCCAAGACTTCAGTTTATTTTCTGAAACCAACTGTTACACATCTTTACATTTTTCATGTTACCTAGTGCTGAAAAACGTAATTTTACTCTTTCTGTTTTGGGTATTTTTAGGCATTGCAGAGGTAAAGTTATGCTATGCTGTATGCATAATAAAAGCACAAATGTACCACAAATGCACAAATGCAAAGAGCCTGATCCGCTCTCATTCCTAATGAAATAATTTCAGTGATTGCAGTGAGCTTTAGTCCATATTGCTAAAAAAAAGTCATCTTAAGTAACTTTTTGAAGGCAATTGTATAAGTTTAGTGGTAGAATGTACATAATCAGAATAACAGAAAATCTACTGTGAAGAAAAAGTATAAACTATTCATGTGTTACTTTTTCCATTTCACAAGGATTTTTTAAAGGGAAATGCCAGCAAGCCTAGAAAATTGAAAAGCAATAAAGAGCAGTAAACATTATCTTAAACCTCCTTGGTAAATAGCCAGTGAAATTGGCCTGTGAGTGAACTTAGTGGGTAATGAGAAAATATTTAATGGGAATGTTTGACCAAAGCTGTGTCTGGCATTCCTTTCCATCATACCACACAAACCTTTTTTCACCTTTTCTTTCAAGTTTTCATGGGAAAATCCGTTACTGTTTCAGAGCTGCTGGAGTGAAACCTTGTGGTTTTACTAATGGACTAGCAATCTGATTAGTTTCTGCTGTTGTGGCTGGGTATAGAATATTAATTTGCTTTTTTTCTCTTGTATTAGTGTTTTGGGTTTTTGTTTCTCAGACACAATCTGTGCTTAAACAGCTGTGTTGTTGTGTCCACTCCTGAATGCCATCCCAGCGTGTAGGCATTGGGACTTTTGTAGAATTCAAGCTTCTTAGATAAGCAGGAATACATTCGGAAGAAAACTAAAGTCAAAAGAGCTGGAGACCATGAGCTTTGTTTCTGGCCAGCAGCTGGAGGAGGTGTGAACAGGACAAAGACAAAATTGTTGGTGCTTCTCTGACCATCCTTTCTGCTTCTAGTGACTGCTGTTTTCAAGATATCTTGATGCAGATAAAGGAATTTTGCAGTTAATAGCACTCAGTGAATTTTTTTTTCCATGAGTTTATGAAGGAGAGAAATCACCCATGCTGCAGGTTGTGGCAGGGTCCTTTACTTACTGCAGATCACATCAAAATTACATCAGGGTGGGAGCTCCTGCCTTTGCCACACTCACAAGAAAGCTGATGCTCTGTGTGCAGTACCCTAGCCTTGCTCTGGCTTGGTGTGTACAGGTACAATTGGAGACTTTGAGGGCTTTGTACTGTGACAATGGTTGTGCTTGCTAAACTGTACAGAATTCCCTCTTTTTAATGGGAAATATCCTCTTTGAAATATCCTCTTTGAAATACCCTGTTATGAATGTTCAGCTTTTTCCTCGATTTTCTGTCTCTTTCTCTTCTATCTTGACTGTGTTATTTATGAAAGGTTCTTCCACTCTCACGTCAAATGTTCACAATAAAACGTGTTTATTAAACTTTCTCAATTTGAGCATTAGAGGCTTATTTAATCTGAAATACCTATAATTGCATGCAGAACCTTTTTCTGTTTACATGGATAAGGAGATTTAAACAGATGGCAGGAAACCATACTACCAGAATATGGTGGTACAGAGCTTATGTCCAGAAACTCAGAGCCCATTTCCCTTTCTTTTCATCAGGTAGTATGAGAGGCAGGAAGACCTGTAGCTAGTGTGGAATGAGGTCTCATCTTTGGGATATCTTTAGTCTGGAAGAGAAGGGAAACTTCACTGCCAGATGAAAGCCAGGGAGGGTTTATTCCTAATTCTTGCTTTGGTTATGCAAGCATGAGATCTTCATGGGAACCAGTTATAAATACCTAGTGTATGGGAAAAAGAATTGGGTACACAGCATTTCCCCCAGTGTTAGTTTAATTTAAAATAGCTGTGGATAGGCACTTGAATCACTCTCACATGTCTGTCATTCATTTGGCTACTTCCAGCAGATCACCCAGTAGTTATCCTTATTACAGACAAGATTGGTCTTGGCAGCAGTAGAGTACTCATTTTCCCCATATGGAAAGGACAAGTATTACACCACATTACTGCCAAGCAAGAAGGGGCACTGAGAAAGAAGAAGAAAAAAAAAAAAAAGAAAGAAAAGAAGTTGTATAGTTACAGGAATTGCTGATTTTTAGTGAAAATTGAAGTAATAATTTAATTTAAAAATGAACCTGGATGATGAATTTGTGTACATTATAAAATGAGATATGCAAGTTTTTAAAATATCCCACAGATTTTTGTAGATAAGCAACAATCCAAAACCACAGATTTATGGTTGTTTTGGGAAACCTATTTCTGTTAGGAGGATTCTTCAATATTTTCTTAGTTTCTCAAATATAAGCAAAAGTTAAATTATTAAAACTTCTGAAAATACCTTTAAGAAGTGTTTCAGGAACGTCTTCTGAGACAAGCTATAAATAAAGCTTCTTTTTAGATGAAAGAGTGAACAGGAAAGAAGGAATAAGGAATATGAACCTTCCAGCATCCCTTATGTATGGTTGATATAGGATTGCAGTATTTCTTTCCTTGACCTTAAACAATATCATTTACTGTTTATAAGGTGCAGTAATATAGCATGGGGCTTTTCCACTGTGGCCCATTTCACTAAGATTTAAAGGTTTTGAATTTAAGAAAATTAAATCCTTTTAACTTTGGGAAGAGATCATCATGCAACTTCTGTTTTGTTTTGGTTTTTTTTATAAAGCCATTTGTTTTATTTTAAAGAGAAATCCATATTTTCCACAATAGGTAAGTTAGTACAATATTTAAGGCCCAGTAAATTTACGTGTTTTTTAAAGTGAACAAAAAACCCATCTAGTATAAGCGGTGAATCACAGGAATGTGTTTTCTTTTACAGCGTGGTAACCTGTCAATTTTTATTTTCTGCTTCCATATATGTAAGGACAATGTGGTCCTTCCCTTTGTGTATCCTGGAGCAGCATGTACTTTGTTTTAGGGGAGCTGTCACTAGAGTTTTGAGGTATGCAAGAGTAATAAACTGTGAGGGTTTTGTCCCTGTAACAGGGAGTGGGAGTGTACATGAATGTTGTCTCCCTTAGTTTTATGATATATGGAGATGAAAGTGTGGCCGTAATTTTAACAGACTAGGTGTTTAAAAATGCCTGACATTGCAGTTACAAGGGAAACAGGTTGCTGTCTTGATTAAGTTACTTTTTTATTCATCAAAAAGGAAAATATTGTTCAGTGGCTCCATGCACTATAAAATATATTTCTATATATATTTTATTTATATTTATATATTTTTATATATATAAATACATTTTGTAGCTGTACCTTGAAAGTTGAGTGGTACAACATTGTTATCCATGTTTTCTGTATTGAAATCCTTCTTTAAAATATTGGCCTCTGAAAATATTTTAGGGTATTTCTGGTTTCTACATAGAAAATTATAAGTCTTATCCATTTCTGGTCCCTTTTCTGTTGAATATTTCCACACATTTTTAAAGTCATGTTTCACAAGGGAAAAACATTAGTATTCTTTCCTCCACTACTGTATTCACATGAGTATTTTAAATCTAATGATAGCAGGTCACTACCTTGAAGATACTCCCTAACCTCCCACCTTACTTATTGTAGTTGGCTTTTTTCCTTGGAAGAGCTCCAGGGGAGTCTTGAATGTGAAGATTTTTGCAACTGGGGTTTACAGTAGATTTTTAAATATACTATTAGTACATTTTTATTATGTGAGCAACCTTTTTTAAAATCAGAGCATGCTTAGTATGAACATGTGTTAACCGTATTTTTGCTCAAAGGAAGAAACAAGGTGGAAGCATTTGTTACTCAGCTTGGCAGACATTTGAAAATGGCATGCTTCTAAATCTGTTATTTAACTTTCTTATTATTATTTAAAATTCAGCAGTTTTATAAGAGTTACACAGTTTTATCCTATCTTCTGGTGCTTCCAGAAGGCAGACCAGCTGTTGCCACGTAGATGGGTGTTGTATCACCACTGTGCTCTAAGACACCAGTGGAAAGAAATTACAGAGTGTGCAGTGGGAATTGGTATAGCCTCTGAGCAGCACTGCCTCTCTTTGGTTCTAAAGGCAGAAATTCTGTAGCTCTTAGAGGGCAGCAGGTGGTTAATGTAGCTGATGTTTCATGGAAATCATCTGCAGAGAAATCAAGATAACAGTAGAAGAAGGAAAGAACTATCTATATTAAAGCATTTCCTTATAATGCTAACTTTATTGGTGCCTTTTATTCTCCATCCTGCATTTTAACCATCATTATCAATGGTCTTTAATTATTGTATGGAAATGATGATATTTCTGCAGGTAAGATTGCTATTATCTACAGATTAAAATTTCAAGTTTCTGTTGGGTTTTTTTTTTTATTTTACTTTAAGTTACAGTTGCTTAGAGCTGAAGAGAAATTATTTGTTAATGTGGGTGAAAATGTGTTGAAACACTTGCTTTAAAGTGTTCCTTAGGCCTGTTTCTGAACTTCATGGAATATGAAGTGTGTGGAGTCCTGTGTTTTCTTTTAAAGTATTGAGATCTTTGAGACAGGACGAGTTACTTTACTGTTGATAAGTTAGAATGCATATGGATCTTTCCTCATAATGAATTTTTTAGTATATTTTGATTAATTTTCCTCTTTTTTCTCAAGTAATGTATGCATTCTTGCTGGGATATATAAAATAAAACATGGTAGAGGGCTTTGTGGTCCATGGAAATGTGAGCCACATAAAATATGTCTGTGAAAATTTGTACAAAGAATAAATTTGTATCCACTGCACAGCAGTCTAAATATTTGAAGTTTCTAAATGGTTCCACACCTTTATTATAAAATGGAAAAGCTTGAGAGCTCTGTTTTAATATCTTTCCTAATTACAGAAATTTAAAAGTGGTGGTAACCAAACAGGGATGGGCAACAATCTTCTGGTAGTGGAAAGCTGTCTTCAGTAGGCGGCATCTAAACATTTAGTGTTTTATTCAAAGACATAGAAATTCTTAATAAATGGAGATGCTTTCCTGAAGTAACTTTGTACATTTCCCTTCTCTTACGGGGAGATATATTGCTAAAGTCAGAAAGACTTAATGTGCAAGTCCTAGAGGTATGGAAGATAAAGCTGAAATGCCACACTGAGATTTCATCCCTCTATCCCGCCCAAGTTTGAAATTGCTTACCCCTCTCAAATACAAATGTAATGTAGGCTTAGTTAACAGATTATGTTAATTTGAAAGGTAAATGCTTTTTATTATAAGCTTTCTAAGTAGTATTATTTATTACATTTTGAACTCCTGTGCATTTAAAAGATACTGCAAGTAGTTCTTCACTGTGAATACATAAGAGGGTTTTATAGGAGAAAAGACAGAATAGATGTGCTAAATAAATTAGTTGCATGCATACTTGCACAGATTTTAGTAGACAAAGCTTTTTTCAGAAAGACTGGAATTTGTAGTGATTACATTTAAGATAAATACTCCGTTCAGTCAGAAAAGCTCCACTTAGCCAATGCTGGGGTCACCTGTCCTTACAGAATCCATGACCATGGTCAGAATGTCATTTTACATGTTTGCTGCTGACAAGTCACTTACCTGACTGCCTGGACAGCCAAGTGCAGCAAATCCAAGCAGTGCTGTTCAAACAGAGCCCATCATATACTGTCACAGCCACTGAAGCAAAGTTTGCACATGGGAAAGAGAAAGTTTGTTTAGGTTTTTCCTCTCCTGACTGAAAGTATTTTCTTAGGGCAGCAGCTCTTGCTTTTACTTTTTTATTGTATAGCTTCAGAACAGATTCTGAGGAATTATTTATTAAATTGTAAGTTAGGAAAGGGGTGAGCAATAAGGGCAAATACAGAGTTTTTTCTGTTTAACGCCCCTTCATTTTTTCAATATCTCCAGAGTTAGACCTGATCTTTGAAGTGAAGGTTTTCAAGATTTGTTGGGCAGTTTTAGAAGTCCATGTCTTGTGTATTCTTCCTGCAGTAGGAGTATTCAATATGGGTACCAGGATTCTTTATCTTGAACTGTGGAGTTTTATCTAAGTAGCACAATGTGCTGTAATATAGATCCTCATTAGTTTTCTGTTTTTCTTTTATAGCTATTTTAGCCACTGTAGGCTGTAGAGATTCCCCTGACCAAATATAGATGTCTACAGCTGATCCAGTCACCCTAGGCTCCTTTTCTAATCAACAGAGAAAAATAAACATATTCAGACTGTGATTTTATCCCATCCTAAAATAGATCTCTCAAATAGGTTAGCTGAAGTCCACTGTAAAATGCTTATTTCTCTCTGTTAACTTTAAAGGGAGACATTTGTAGACGTTTAAAGAATAGATCTCTGAAGATTAGGAGTGTAGACATGTTAAGTTTGATGAAACAAGTCCCACCTAAACTCTTCACTTCCCTCCGTGGGTGTTTATTGTCTTCTACTAAAGTGCTGGAACATTTAATCTCTTGTTTTCTGACCTTGCCAATAGCAAAGTAGGAGATAATGGGTTACTTTTGCGTTCATTTCTGTTGATTTAAGGATTTTTGACTGTAGGCAATTTACAGGACAAAAGCCTGCCACTCTATGAAAGGCTTGTGCTAGCTGAGAGCGGAGCCTACGCTCTCTTACTTGCACCTGATTTCCCAACAACTGTCAAAACATCAGCAACTTCACCATGGAGTTACTGAACTTCATCTGAATTGTAGCGCTTTTAAAGAAACATCAGCTGCTCATGAATTCTTGCTTCACAGGTTAGAGATGTAGGAAAACTTAGGATTAGCATGTTTCTATTTTCAGTATTTATCTGGAATTAGCAGTATTTTTTTTTCTAGAGGCTGTTTGGAAGATCACTTTTGATTTTCCCTGTTTCAAGTGGAATGTTGGCCACACATTCAGCACAGGGAAAGTATGAATATTAGCTGTATGTCAGCATCATTCAGTAGTGATTTCCAGCTTTTCAGTGTAGTTTCATGTAGGGATGGAAGTAGATAGATGCAGTCTGCAAAGCAGATTTGTTGTCAGTGTTTTCATTTAAATAGTTTGCACTAATAGGCATGGGAGGAGACAATAATTTAGTGAACTTAGCCTAAAATTCTGATAGCTGCTCTTAACTGATTAGTCGTATCTGGTGTTTGGGAGCAAACGTATAAGCCAGTTGAAATTGAAGAGCAACCAGAGAAGAATGAAGAAGAATGTGTCCCTGAAGTGAAAAGAAAGAAAAATGGAAAATGTTTATTCCAAGAGTGCATAACTGATATGGAAACATGTTTTTCTTTCCTCTTCCCTGCATGGCAGAAGATTTACTATGAACTTGAAAAAGCTGATACATTATCATGTGTTATCTGAAAATACACTTTACATGAAATGTGCATTTTCAAAGATAACTGCATGTTACTTAACCTTAAAAATTAACTGTCTTTAGGGAGAAATGGTAGCTTCCAAAGAAAATAGTGCCTGAATGAGAAGCACTAAGACCTCCGGAAGGAGGGAAAAGAAATTAAAACATCACTATAAAATATGATCCCGCTTTTTGCAGTAGCAAGAAGAGAATGTAGTCCCTGTTGACCTAAGTGCTCTAGAAGTGTATGGTGATTCCTATTTATGTCAGAATTGTGAAAGTTCTTGGAATATTTTGGAAAACAATGAAATCATAATTGTGCCAGTCTTGTTGCAATTACAGCCTCCATATGTGTATACACATATATCTCTGTTTAATAAAATTTTGTTAACAGAAAAAGAGTAACTGTTATCATAGAGCTCGTTTGCATAAAAAGTTGGTGAGATTTTGTTGGATCTCAGCTGAAATGCATCAAATGAAAAAAAATCAATGTTTTTGTACAAGATCGGCTCACAGACATGTGAAATGTTAGTATAGGAATTTAAGAAGGCTGTGATGGACAGAAACCTGAATCTTCCCTTAATCTTTTGCAGTACAGTGAAAGAAGATAGAGGTGAATAATGCTTTCAAGACATATTCTTTGTATGTGTTCTTACTATTTTGTTACATAATGAGCAACCTCACATTTTAGTAGACTCAAAAGAGATTAACTGACTGCTCAGGCTCTGGATTGCTGCAGAAAAATCTTTTAGGTCTAAGATGTAACATTCATGTGAAGACTCTATGTACTCTGTAATTCACAGGAATTAGGAATACTTGCTGCATTAGCTCATTCATAGTTTTTTTCTTTATATGTTTTATCACAGTGCATCCTCTCCAAAGCTTCTCACAATCCAGATAATTACTGCCAATGTGTGATCTCTAACCATTCATAATCCCTCTTACTAGAAATTACTAATCTTTCTTTCTTGCCTGACCTGTCCTGATCCCTCTGAGACTGCACTTTCCTGGATCAACTCTATCCACACTCAAAAACGGAGTGTTTTTATTTGAAGTGTGGGCTGGGGAACTGTATTTTGCCTTTGTTGCTGCAGTCTTGAACCATTTTTATAAGCAAGGATTCAGGAAAATTCTTCCAGTCCTTGACAACAGTCTGTAGTTTTATGACCTTACCAGCTTCATAGTTTCATCTTAGGGGGTAAATTTTCCACTCTTATGCCACAAATCATTTAAATCTTTCTTGCTGACCTTGTAAAATGCCCTCTCTGCATTGTTTACTCCTGTTGGGGTGTTGCCCAAGTGCTCTGGACAGTTTTGGTTAAGGTAATTAGCTTTTGCTTGCTGACAGATCTGCTTCAGTTATTCTTCACTGTGCCTGTTAAACACAGGGCTGTATTCCTAGGCCAGAATAAACATCGCATTCTGTGTTACAGAAAATGAGAGTTCAGTTTCTCATTTAGAAACACTTGTCAAAGCACTATTACTTGCTCGGTACCAGGAAAGCCGTGTGTGTAGTTGCCTAGTGAGCTCACCTAGATGGAGAATAACCTGACAGAAAAATTATTTGGTGGTGTTTACTGTTGTTTACATGGAGCAACAGCTCTGCTTATATGATTTGAAGGGACATACGGAGGTGAGAACAGACTTACAGGGGTAAGACTTTGGGAACCACCCCAGAACTGCCTACAGACAATAACACCCACTGAATCTGTTCTAACCTCTTACACAGTGAGAATCAAGAAGGTAAATTTGCAGTGTTGCTCCTTTAGGTAATATTTTTAATATTTTCAGTCTGTTTCCACAAAAATATTTTCACAATGTTTTCCCAGTATTTCCCAATGCAAGCTCCTGTGTTTGTGTACGCGATAGACATTGCCAAAGACTTTTCAGATTGATTTCATTTGAAGAACTTAATGCTTTTTCCATAGGAAAATTGCAAAACAACTTTTAAATCATTACTAGTAATTATCTTTTGTAATTTTCTTATAATCACAAAGCTGGCCACATCAGTCAATGAAAAAATTATTTTCAGGATTTTTATGACAGGCTTCCAGGGCTTCATGTTCCAGGAGCATAGTATCCTAAACATTCAGCCATTGCAGAAACTTTTCTCAAATGTTGAAGATGTTTATGTGATGATACATTCTGCATTTTATCATTCTTATTTGTTACAAGACATTTTCCATCTGGTAAGCTATGACCTGGATTTGTTTTGTTTTCAGAATCTACATAGGTTTTTCTTGTTTTAAATGAAATAAAATTATTTGGAGTTTGTGGTTGGGTTTTTGGTTTTTTTTATGGTAGGGCTGGTTGTACATTGAAACAGGTTGCTGGAAGAGGCTGTTGAGTTTCCATCCCGGGAAATATTAAAAAACAGGCTGATATCCTGAGCTGTCAGTAGTATTTGACCATGCTTGGAGCAGGATGGTTGAATTAGTCATCTCCAGAGCTCTCTTCCAACCACAACCATTCTGAGTTGTGTAAAATTCAGTATCAGTAGGTAGGTACCTACCTACATGCACATGTAGGCAAGGCAGGAAAACACTTTTTTGTTTGCAATTAACATACTTGCCTGGAGAGCTGGGAGGTAAGACCTTCTATAAGATGGAATTTGATGTTTAGCATTTCCAGTGATAAAGATGTCTACCTGATTTATTTGAGGTGGAAGTAGTTGAGAAGTTAGAGGCATCAAAGAATAAATGCTCTTTAAGTTTTAATTATTTTTGTGTGATAAGGATTCTCCTTACCTTTCCCTTCCAGTATTAACACCTAGCCTACAATGATCCCTTTGCTGTATTGTTAATTAGAATTTTGACTTCTTTGAGATTAAATGACTGGGAAAATTTTTTAGGATATAGTTCAGGGATTCAGAATTTTGGTATTTTTGAAGTATTGTCAGTTTCTAAAATAATCGGAAAACCACAGAAGTAGTTTTTATTATTTTTTATAAAGTGGATTGATAGTAGTGGATTGATAAAATTACTTGCCTGTTCAGAGCTTGAGTTTGTTTAGTTTTTAACAAATTATATTCTGGGAACATTTTACGGTTTCAGAAGATTTATAGGGCTACATTTAATGGCAGTTTCTTTTGCTTGCTCTGTAGCACGTGCCATGGTAGTTTTAAGTGTGTTGTGCATGTTTGACAAATTAGAAACTCAGCAAACCCCATCAGTGCTGAGCCACACTGTCTCAGGCTTGTTTTTGTTGGCTGGTATCCACTACCATGCTATAAAATACATTTACTTGACAGAAGAAAGTGGAGAACCACATTAACTACAGACTTTAAAAAGGCTGGCTAACCACATGCAATAAATATTAATAAAAGAAAAGGCCACCCACCTTTGACCTTCAATACTTTTTACTAGGTTTGGTGTTTTAGAGTTACTTTAGCATTTTGAGCATTACATAACAGTATGTAAAACTCTTACTTAAATCCAACAACTTATTAGCAACTCTGTGTTGTGTACTTGAGATTTACCTCTAAAAATGTTGTTCTGTAGTTGTCTTGTAATAAGCAAACCAGGTTTATTTGTACCTGAAAGTAAATGGGAAAGTGTAATATTGTATGTTGTGTATATGTAGAAGGAGGATGCTTTGCTGGGGAACCTTGTAAAGAATGCCTGTTTGATTAATGAGATTTCATTTCACTCACATTTTCTTCTTAAAAGAAAATACATAGCAGAAAAAGGAGCTCAGGAGATTGCCATGCATCATCTTGTGGTAATATGAAGTTCTGATTCATGATGGCTGAATGCGCTTCAGAATTTCTTCAATATTTTTAATGTTATGTGCCTCTCGTAGCGTTAAAAAAATGGAGGCTGGACCAAACCAGAAATAGTATGGAACATGCAATGGGAAGTGGAGGGAGAAGAAAGGGAAGGCTAGAAAAGCGAGCATTGTTCCATGAAATACTAACAAGATAATGCATCTTGCTAGCTCTGGATACATTTGTTGCATAAGTGGCATAAACCAACTTCAGCCTTGGACAACATCCATTTAAGGCATTTCTTACTGTCTGTCAAAAATAGATACTTTCTTTTGTGTTTTTGATGAGATGTGTTGTCCTTTGTGGCAGATTGTGCCCACTTTGGCTCTCTGGAGTCAGAAGTTTGAGTCTTAAAAGTTTCTGTGCTGTCCTGCTGAATCAGACTGAGAACAGTACTCACATGGAGATTCAAAGTCACATGTAGAACAATACTCTTAATGTCTGAAAATGAGTTTCACTGCTGACCAGAAGGGTGACAGCACTGTGAGACATTGGCTTCAAATACCAAGTTCTTAGTGTTGTGGGGAAGAAAGAAGCTAGAGTGAAAATCAGCATCTCCTCCATTTCTACAGTCAGCAAGTGAAAGGTCAACAGTGTATGACAAGAAGGGAAAAAACAGATGAAGTGATGAATGAAGTGGAAGAATTAAGAATTAAAAATAACATTAAAAAGTTATGAAGGCCTGAATCACTATATCATATCTGAAGCACTTAATTGTTCTCCTTCAAATCCCTCTTTAACTTTCCATTTTCGTTGTGCCCATGAAGATCCTGGCAGCAGATAGTCTGTAGAAACCACTGGTTATCACACTGGTCACCAATTTTTACTTCCTTCCCTGTCTACATCCTGGTGTTGTCACTCTTTTTACATTGTATTCTACTCTGTAGTTATTCATTCACATATTCACATGCTCATTCACGTGCTTAAGCTTGGTCCTGCTACAGTGTGATGCACTCTTTGACAATGTGAATATTAATTCTAAGATCCAGATGAGTGTGACCTATTAACTGTCATATCTCACCCTATTTCAGAGTGTTGTGCGTTGCCTTTGGCATCCCAAGCTGAACCAGATCATGGTTGGTACTGGAAATGGTTTAGCCAAAGTGTACTATGATCCTGTCAAAAGCCAGAGGTAAGTAATCATGTTTTATTATGGTTTTCTCAAATTTAGTCTGATTCTGTGATTCAGTGATTATACTAAGAAATGAGAAAAACTAGTGTAGTGGCATTTGTTTTGCCGAGTTCTACTTACTCAGCAGCAGTATAAAGAGAAAAAAATAACCCAAAATGTTTGCTTATGTAGAGTGGCCCTTTTTCCTCTGGGCTTTTCATTTTGCAGTATGCTGGCTGTTCTACCTTAATTTACAAATGCTTTCATTTTTTAATTGCATGAAATCTGCAGTAGGAGCAGCCACCCTTTCATCCTGTGTCTTGGAGGTTGCTGAGGAAGTGTTACTGAATGAGTATTTATTGTATTTAGTCGTCTTCTTTAGTGCATATTTTCTTCCTGAAGTAAAAATCTTGTTTAGAAGCATCAAACTTCAGTGCTAATGAAGTAATACTGGAAGACCCAATTTGACAAGGTACAAATTGAGGAAACACATCCCCTTTCTTCTAGTCTTCTTCACCACCCTCATTTATCACATGAGGATTTTGCCTGTACATCTGAGGGAAAGGTGGTACTGATTTATCAGATTGTGACTTGCCAACCTAAGATGAAGAGGGCCTAAGTAACCTATAAATACCTATTTTGTGATTAATTTTCTTTTGCCATCTGGATTGGCTGGAGAACTGGGGCATGCTTCCTTCCTGTCAGCCAGAGGAAATGTACAATTCATTGATACTGAGTGGAATAAATAAGATATTCTTGCCGTGTGTGTGCCATCTTTGTTTTGCTGGCATCCTAAACCAAACTGTGTTACAGTTCATGTTTTCTGGTTACTTACTGTCACCTGGGCACTTGGATGTGAAGATAAACTCATTTTATTTTTCTGGTTTTGGCAGTTTAGAGAATAAAGATGTTGGTCATCATTGTTTGAACCACAGACCCCTAGTGCAGTTTTGTGCTTGGTTTGTTTCTTAGTACTGTGAAGAGGAAAATACCGGTGGTTTAAATCAATCTTGCTGTGGCCAGGCTTATGCAGTCTTTCCTGCCTCAGTGTTACAGGCACATCTGGTTAGATAACTGCCAGCTCTGCTGCTTTGGAAGAATTATATCAGGAGCAAATGAGTGCCCAAGTTTGGAGAGCAGCACTTCCAATGTGCACAATAAAGTACTGTGGACAAATGAAGTGTGAAATGAATCTTCCACCCTTATTTCTGCATGTCATATAAACTGCTCTATAACAGAAACACTGTAATCTGTCTACCCTCCTTCACATGACCATGAACAGGCAAAGATACACACATTCATGGATATTTAGAGTGCTGTACAGTTTTGTTGAGACTGTCTTGAATAAAAATTGGTTTCTGTTTGATATAAACAGACTAACTGAACTGCTCTGTTTCCTCCTAGGGGAGCAAAATTATGTGTGGTTAAAACAAAACGAAAAGAGAGACAAGCAGAGACTCTCACACAGGATTACATTATAACACGTAAGAAATTTAAACGTATCTTTATAGCAGCATCCTTAGCTTGTTCTTAGATTTGAAATCATTTGCAGATTGTTTAGCTTTATTTTTTCTCCTCTAAAAAGCAGTTTTCCATTAAGCATTGATCACTGGTGTCATATATTGGTGCTTCATACAGATTTTTTATAGCATTGCATAATTGGAAAGGTATGTCTAATCTGTATGCTCTCTAAAGTTGTTAAAAATGATTGGTTTCTTGATTGTGGTGCTTCTGAAACCATCAAAAATTTTGTGGTTTTTTAAATCTTCAGTTTTCCATAACTTATTTGTGGAATGTAGATGGGTTTAGGAAGAGTTTTGCCACTTTGCAGTACCAGTGATAAAATCAGAAATGAGAGATAGGTCTTGTACAAATAAAAGAAGATTTTTCAAAATTTATACCTTACCCAAGTTAGACAGGGTTTTAAATAGCTTAACTATCCCTAGCCTCACAGATTTTTAAGAGCTTGTGTTCGTAGTAAAGATCACTGACACATAAGAAATTGTTATCATTGCTACTATAAAATGTTTAATGATCTGCCTTTTCCCAATGACAAATTTTACAATGGAATGAGGGGATTAACTGAGAGATCTTGACCGTCCCCATTAGCTTTTCCCTGTATAGTGTTTCCTCATGTGAAATGAGAAGAATCACATGGTTGTGGTGTCCTGCGTCTCTTAACTGTCTTCCAGTTCCAGGGTGTGCAGTTCTGATTTCTAGTAGTCTTGGTTTTACATATGCTGAAACCATTTCTCTACGAAACAAACAAGATGTTTGGCAGCATAATAAACAAAAAGAGGTTTGGAGTGAGAAGGTTTGGGCAGTCTTGGTAACTAGGCCCATATCAAGGCACTTTGGTTCTGAGTTCGCATCCTGGGCACTTTATAGCCACAGCTGTCTCCAGCCTACCTTACTGCTGCAGATGTACACCTCCAGTTTTTGAGGTGAACTTAAGTAGCAACTGCCAAAGATCAGGGGTATTTATTTTCACTGGGTGCTCTTAATCCATCCTTACAACATCCTTCACTGTAATGCTTTGTGTGCACTGTCCTTAGTGTTTATACTCTGAAGAACTTCTCTGATTTTTTAAAGAAAATTCTGCCTAAAACCCAGTGGAACTTGTGTGTTCAGTGGCATTTATAAATGTAATTGATAGATATAGGTCCCAGTTATGCAAATTTTTGGGATGTTATCACTGAGTTCTAGCTGATTAGCAATTTCTTCCACAACTTTTTGAAACTAAACAAAGATGCTTCCATATACATAAATGCAGAAAAATGTTGTAAGGATTTGCTTAGCAAAATTTTAATTTTTTTGCATATTTTTGGAAACTTTTCAGAGGTTAAATGTCTGTCTTTTAAGTTTACAAATAGAACTGGGAAGACCTGAAGATCCCTGAAGTGGTTTTGCAAAGTGAAGTGACCTCTTTCTTCTTCTTTCTCCTTTTTTTATTATCTTTTCTTTTTTATTTTTTTCCTTCAGACTTCTTGTTGCTCTTTAATATCAGAATTGCCTGTAATGGCTACTTAAAATGTAGGAATGTTGTTTTAAGGGATTAAGTGTCGCTTTTAAAACATGGGAATACACAGCATGGTTTTCCCTTAGACAGCCCCGACTCCACAAATCGATCTGTGCATTAGTCACCTTAGATGCGCTGTGAAAACTGATCAAGCTTAGTGCTTGCCAGAAGATTGTCCCTGGCATTTCATACTTAATGAAATCTGCAAAAATAAAACTTAAACATTTGTTTCCAAAGATCTGCTGTAGGTCACCTGGGCTGTGACTTCATTCAGTCTAATAAATTGAACAGTCTTACAGAAATAAGCTGAAAACTCAAGCTGATAGGTGCCTGAATGCTCCCTGATGGTTTTTATATTCAGTATAGAGACAATGTTCCTAAATTTAAGATTTGATTAGTTATTTTTTGTCTTTATTGGATCATTTGACCTCTACAAAATTTCCCAGATTTTGGGAAACAGCAGCAATGAGCACACCTGCATGTGAGACCTAAACCTCTCTGCAAGAAAGCCTTGTCCATTAACATGGTGTTTTCTTCATTGCTGGCAAATGACTCCCTTGTCTGAGTGGATCAAAGCCATTACTCTGACTGAAGATAGCACTTTTATGAGAAAATAGAAGTTCTAAATCCTAACAGTTTAGCCAGACTGTCACAGTTATGATATTTTTCCAATGGTGATTAATCTTATTATTTAAGAAAGAACATGATTGTGACTTCATGTGCATAAATTACATTTGGAATCATTGAGGGGTTTCTGTTCCACTCTTTGTCATATCCATGAATGTATCAAGTGCCTTGTCATGCTCGTAAAATATGAGAAAGCTGAAGAAACATGGGAAGTTCAGAAAAGAGTAACTGATGGGTCGCAATGCTAATGTTGAGAACTGAATGACAGAGGTATGAATGAAATATGAATAAACTGTGCAAACAGTATTTCAGATGAGAGGTTCCTGCCTGAAGGAACCCTGGTATCTGACTGTTTTCATGTTTGAAAAATTCAGCAGAAAGAAAGCCCTGAAAGTACAACGCAGTAAACCACTGTTTGGATATGGGATTACCAGGAGGCTGCTCCTGCCACCTTTTCCATTGCAAGAAAGAATCCAATTCTTTGTATTTAACAAATTAAAAGAAAATGGAATTTCTAGCATTTAATTGTCTCCAAACTGTTACCCTTCAGCCCATGCACTTCCAATGTTCCGTGAACCTCGACAACGAAGCACGAGGAAACAGCTGGAGAAGGATAGGTTGGACCCCATGAAGTCTCACAAACCTGAACCTCCAGTAGCAGGAGCAGGTAATATAGGCATAATCCTTTTGGACTGTTGTATGCCAAAGGGGCCATCATGCTTTGGTTCTGCACTCATTTGGATTTGCATTGTTTGGGTGGTGAATCTACTCCATAGATGTATGGACAGTGTCTAGCACTTTAAGACATTGATGTCTCATGGGAGTGCTTGCCTGCAAAAAATCAGTAATTACAATGGCTTACTTTGAGTTACGTACTCATTAAAACACCCACCTGAATGCAGCCCCAAAAACCCTTCCTATGGCATTAAATGACTTCTTTGTATCAGGTCACCTTTGGAGGCTCTGCATATGTCTAAAATATTTTCTTCTTCATGCCGCAGGTCGTGGTGGCCGTGTTGGGACTCATGGGGTCACCCTGTCATCGTATATAGTCAAGAACATTGCCCTGGACAAGACAGATGACAGCAACCCTCGAGAGGCCATTTTACGTCACGCAAAGGAAGCGGAGGAGAATCCATACTGGGTGGCTCCAGCATATGCTAAGTAAGGAAACAATTAAGTAATACTTCTGGAGGCCAGTAGGAGTTTAGTTAAAATATGTGTTTTAAATGCTGTACTTGGCGTTTTTTGGATTGCTGCCACAAATATGTACACCAAGAATATACTCTTTTATAAAGATACCAGTTTCCAGGAGGTTAAATTGTTGAAATTTCATATTTCCACTTTTAAAATGTACCTGCCAGTGCTAGAAGTTATTTGAAAGTTGGTTTGAGCTTAGAATCCTCTCCAAATCTGTGTCTTAAACTGCAATATACCTTATAATGGGGTACTGTCCCATTGATATATTGGGATGATTTTCCAATATACCCTCTAGTTCTGACTGATTCTTAGATTAAACCAAAATATTTTTGTGGTGTTGTGACAGGATGATTTCTCGACTGTCATAAGTTTTTATCCGATTTTTTCCTACATAAGGGCTCAAGCAACTGCCTGAATTAACTTGGTTTTAAAGGCACAGCAATATTAAAAATTGCACTGATAAAATTTTGTACCAAAATTCAACATAAATAAGTTTTCAGGTGTTAAATAAGTTAAAGAGCCTTATCAAGATTTCTGTGGTAAAACCTTGGTGATCCCACAGATGGTACTTTACTCTTTTTAAATTATATGTGTGAGTGTGGTATTTGTGTGTATATATTAAAATGAAAATTGTGCAATATTCTTTTTGAATGCATTCTACCCGAGGAGATTTTTCCCTAAAAATAAATACATCTCGAACAATTAAATGCATTCACAATAGTATAAAAATAAGTACTACATAAATGCATTTCATACTGATGAACTGAGACTACCACTTTAAAAATTGATAGAATTGTCACATTTTATTATCACCGATGGAGCTTTTTTCCACAAAATAGTGTCAAGCAGTGTTTTCAAAATGGATAAGAAAAACATTTTGAAGAGTTGAAATAGTCTTCATGGAACAGTCTGCCAATAATGAATTCCTTTTCTGTTTTGCAGCACAATTTTCCATCTCCAAGGCTGTACATTCATTAGTACTTTCCTGACTACTTTCTTTATTATTGTTCAGCTCTGTAGTGAGCCAATCACCACCTCTTTCCAGAAACCTGAAATACTCTACAAATCACAGCTTGTTTCATATGGTGACATTTATTTTCTGACTTGACCTACATGTTCACAAAGATGACTAAATAACAGTTCCAAAGCAGTTTGAGAATGTCAGCCACCCAGCCTGGCTTTGACCCGGTAATTAATAAGTACAGGACACTTGACAAGTATGGCATTTGGTGTTATACATCAAACCAATGCATTATTCAGTATCACTCTTGGTACCAAAGATGGGGTATTTGAAAGCCTAATTCTGTAGCAGTTGTTGTAATGAATATGCTAAATACTGATTTTTGATTGTTTGAGAGTTCATGATTGTTAGAGAGGAAATACACTTGGAATGTGTAGGCATCTGGTTTTATTTGAGGAATCCGTTCTCAAAAGTAAATACAATCACACATTCCATCAGCTAGATAGACATGTCAGCATATTTTTGGCTTAGTAACTTCATTGATTGTATATTAAGTTTCATCCCCAACACCTGCAATGTAGTAGACATGAAAGTTTTAAAACAAAGCTGTGTTAGAAGAGGCTTACTGTGTCAGGTGGCCAGATCTCATTACAGTTCCTTGTTAAAGATGTGGCTGCCGGGGAAGAGGAGAGCTGGCTGAGAAGTGGGCAGGATGCAAGTCCAGACTGCTATTAACTTACACACCAGACGGTGATACGTATGTGGGGGAATTGGATTGCAGCCAGCAGCACACTGCCTCGATGGCTTTGTCAGCTGATAAATCTCATCCTGGTGAAGCTGCCATTATCCTTGCTTTAAAAGCTTCAATTTCAAATATACTCTGTTGCAAAGAGCATTAAAAAACTTCCAAACAATAACAACATTATTAATAATAGCAATAACAGAATAATAATAACAGCAGTACTAATAATATCTAAAACAATGAAATGCAGAAACTTGATTATGTGTCATGTTCTTAGTTTTCAGAAATTCAGGACTATATTAACAGCCACATAAAGCTGTGCTATTGTAATATTATGTATATAATATAATTATATATGCTATTATAAGTGTATGCTACATATGACTTTTCAGAGCATGGATATTTAACTTGTATATAAAATGCATTTTACAGATGTACTTACAGGCTTATATTTAACAAAATATGCAAATTGCAAGTAATTGATTCAAGTTATTGTGAAGTACTGGTTTGTATACTGGGCAGCTGCTTTAGCTATAGCATAAGTTACACTATAGATTTAGGAAAGGTGATATTCTGATAGATTTTAATTTAAAACCATATACTGTCTTAAGACCTAAAAAACATACATCCAGTATGTTTCATTTTTTTAAATAGTATTTATTCTTTTACTAGGTTCTTCTGCTACTTGTTTTTCCACACTTCATGTAGTAAATCTTTTCTTAAACATAGTATGAAACTGTCCACTTGATATAGCGCTTGTTTGACAAAGCGTGTGGTCCTGTGCTGTCTGTTTGGTCCTGTGTGTCTAAAGTTTTCACTCTCCTTTTTCAGAAAATGTGTAAGGAAACTATAATTACTTAATTTTCTCCAGTGACAGTTATTAAATAATTTTAGACTGAGAAGATTAAGAAATGCCCTTTTCTGGTTAGTCAGTTTTCATAACTTGGAGTATGATGACTGGAGTGATTTGTCTTTTCCTGATCCATCCTGGCTACATTGTTCTCAGTCAGTTAACAGCTTTAATGCTTTTTTAATTGTATATGAGGGAGAGTGACTTTTTTACATGGGTAGGTAGTGACCAGAAAAGGGGAAATGGTTTTAAACTAGAAGAGGAGAAACTTAGATTAGATGTTACAAAGAAATTCTTTACTCAGAGGGTAGCGAGGCACAGAACAGGTTGCCCAGAGAAGTGAATGCACCATTCCTGGAAGTACTCAAGGCCCGGTTGGATGCGGCTCTGAGCAACCTGATCTAGTGGAAGGTGTGCGTATCCATGGCAGGGGAGTTGGAAGTGAATGATTTTTAAGGTCCCAACCCAAACCATTCCATGATTCTATGATTTGCACTTCCATAAATTTCCTAAGAACCACATGACTTCTGCTGTTAGTTTATGTAAAAATATGTATCTTTTTTGATGCTTAATTTTCTCTTGAAGCTGAATGTTCATTTGCATTATTTATCACCTGAAAATTTTTTTAAGCTTGTTATCATTAGCTTGACCTTTCTGTTTCCCCTGACATTTGACCAGAAAGGAGGGGGAAGTATGTAAGAGGCAAAAGAACGGGTGAAAAACAGATGCTGCTGAAAAGGATGATAAGAAGTACATGCTGAATCAGGAGATGACATGCCACAGAAGCCCAGTGTGAATAAAGTGTCAAGTAAGATGTGATCAACACAGCAGAAAAGTCTTAATGGATGAGGATAAAAAAGAGATCTTGAGATTTCTCAGGAAAAAGCTTGTTAGAATCCTTGGCAAGAGCCATTCCAGTGGAGTGAAAGGAAAGGAAGGACAGATTGAAAATTTCAAGTAAAGAACTACAGGAAAGGAACTTGAGGCATCAGTTGTAAATGTTTGAAAATTACATTCTTTGTGAGCTGTTTGTTTTAACACAGCTGTACAGATATACTATAATGACTTCAGATGTCCCTCTGAAGGATCAGCAGGAATTACTAAGCATTGTAGCTGAGTGCCTAATCAGGCCCAGATGCAGCTTTCTTCTGTACCAGAGAGAAAGTGAGGGCGATATTTCCCTGCTCAGCAAGGTAAACTGGAGTTCTTAAAAATACCTTGAATTTCACTGATATTACCCCTATTTTGCAGTCTGTTTCATTGCTTCTTGTCACTATCAAAAAGGAATGACTTGAAGCAAGAGTCTGTAGCTGTGTTATGATGACTGAACATTTTCTCAAGCGCAATGCCAGTCTGTGAAGTGTTAGCCATGTAATGGCTCAAGTATCATTAATTGAAGAATCAGGACTGAGCAGAATGTCTTGTAACAGCAGCCTTGTTGGCCTGCATTGTTATAGTCATCTTAAATATTTTTTTGTAAATTGATAATTTTGAGAGGGAAGCCCCTGAGATTTAGAAAATAGTCAGTCTGGTTGGTGGGGTAAAGAACAAAAAAGGCTCCTGATGCTGAAAACCTTTTCAGTCTGGAAGTGACCTTTATGACATTATTCTGGTTTCCAGGCATGCTTGAAAATCTTCTTTCTTTGTTTCAGAGCAATATAAACACAAATTTCAGAAGTTACTTTGACATGAGTCACATGTTGTGATATGCAGTTGTCATCTGCAGCTGGTTTTGCTGCAGCAGTGTTATTTATCTGCTAGTCTGTGACCCTCACATGTCAATGAGCTACTTTTATTGGATACCTGTAAGGCAATTAAGAAAAACAACCCATAACCAGAGGGATTTTGGTGACTCTAAAGCAGTCTTCGTGGCCCCTGGAAATTTTCTAGAGTCTGCACATCTGAATATCTTGAAAACCACTGAAGTAAAGAGAAGCACATAGTATAAATAAATCATTCTAGTTTGTTTTCCCATTTTTGTTTGCAGCCTGTTACCATAACCCACAATAGGAATGCATTTTTCGGTGTATGAGATACTGGTTTCAGCTGACAGTCATGTGGAAACACAGGATTCATAGAACAATTTAGGTAGGAAGGGAATGCCTGCAGTCATCTAGTCCAGGCTCCTGCTTAGTGTGTTTACTGCTCAGTTCCAATTAGATTTGGGATGTTCAGGGGTTTGCTCAGCCAAGGTTTAATACCCTCAAGGATGGAAATTCCCACACCTGTCTGGGCAGCCTGTTCTAGCAATCTGGTTGGCGGGCACAGTGTGCCCTGGCTAAGTCCGTGCTGGCTGTTCCCTACCACCTTTGTGTCCTCCATGGATCTGGAAATGCCTTCCACTGGGATTCATTACCTAGCTTTCCTGAGAACTGAAGTTGGGTAGCTCCCCAAATCACCCTTTTGCCCCTCACAAAGATGATGATGGTTACTTTTTCTAGCCATTGAGACCCTCTCCCAGTCACCAACCATATCATCTCAGTGGTGACAGAGTGCCCTCTCAATGATGTGGGCCAGCTCCCTCAGTACCTCTGGATCCACCCATCTGATATGCGTTTTTACATGTTCAGTGAGTTACAAACTCTGTCTTCCTCTTCCTGTTGGAAATGTCTCAGTCCCTACCAAAGATTCTGCTGTAGTGTAGGAGTGCTTGCAGGCCTGAGGACAGACCTTTTCAGGGAAAATGGAGCCAAAAAAAGCACCGAGTATCTTGACCTTTTTCATATGCTGTGTTAGTAGTTTACCTGCTCAATAAAGTACATTTTCCTTCTCATTCGTTTGGCTGTCAGTGTAGCTGTAGAGGTCCTTTGTTGTTGTCTCTCGCATTTCTTTTCTATTTCAGTTCCATCTGAGCTTTGGCTCTCCTAACTCTGTTCCTCCATGTTCATGTAATGCCTCTGTTCCTCTTAGCTGAAGGTGTCCTTGCCTCCTTTGTGTTCTTTCTTTTTGGAGTTTGTGGTTTATCACAGTCAGATCCATATGCATCCGTGCCAGACTACTGCCAGGCTGTGCTTTCTGCAGATGAAATGTAATCTGTTTTGAGGAGATTTCCTCAAAGATCAACCAGCTTTCCCCAGGCCCCTTTGCCCTCCATAGTATTCTGCCATGAGATCTGCCAAACAAGTCCCTAACAAACTGAAATCAACTCCCAAAGTCAAGGATAAATAAAACTGAAAAATCGTTAAGGAAAAAAACCACAGCCCTCAGAAATAAGAATACTTATTAGAATAAAACTTGTTTTGATAATTTTTATGTAAATATTAATCATACAGCAAATTCCTACTACACTAGCAATCTCCAGTGCAGTTACTAAGCAGAAAAAAATTGTGTTTAAATTAGATTAAAGGATCACTGCTGATAAAGCAATAACAAAAACAGTGTTTTAAAATGGTCAGGCATATGAATCACCCTAGGTGCCCCAGTTACAGCTATGTAGCTTGTGGAGGTGCAACAGTTTACATTTCAGCTGAGGCTATAGCTATTTCATGGTAATTTTAAAAAGGAAGGTAGCAAGCAGACTTGACTTCCTCTGCATGTTTTTGCTTTAGCTGAATTCTGATAGATTATGATATAGTTTCTCTCTTTTTTTTCCTTTTTTTTCCCCTTCTTCCTCTACCCCACCTTTCCTGTATTCAGTAGCACACTTACCTTTTCTGAAGTCTATGCCTTTTTTCTGTGCCACTCCCATCCTGGAAAAAACATTGACTTTGCTGCTTGTTTCACAAATTTATTCATTCCTCTAAGTTGGAAATGTTTATCTGTATTATGACAGTTGCGGGTTTGTGGTCAGAAATTAGGGGCTTCCACTCGATTAATGGTGCATTACTAATGAAACTCTTAATACTGATGCCATCCTAGAGGACACTTAGATACTTTTCCTCTATAGTGCTAATATATATTGCTAAAATGGGATAAATAAACCTTTGTCAGTATGACAGAAAAAAAGAGAGAAAATTCCATACATTCTTCTTTTTCAGCAGTTAGCGAAATCCAGAATTTCAGCCAATAAAGCCTTTGTCCCTGGTGTCTGTTTTGGATTGAATGTTAATTTTCCCCCTGGTTTTTCTTGGCTTTGTTTGTTTGTTGTTTTGTTTTGTTTGGGGTTTGGGGGGATTTTTTTATTTCTTTCTTCAGCAATGGGGAGTTTATATAAGTATTTTATAATGAAATTTTAAAATTAGATAATACTTTTTAATCTCAGTTATGCTTTTCATGGACAGCAGAAGGACTCATCTAACTTCCACATCTGGGTGCAAGGTCTGCTACAGACTGCACCCAGGAACCACATGCCAGTCAAGTTCTGTAGGGCCATCTGTGGAATTATCAGCATGACCCTTTCCTCCATGGCAAGCGTGGAGGATGGAGGAGCAGGCAGGGCAATAGAAAGATCCTGTGTGTAAGGGGAGTTGTCTTTGACTAGTTTGGGTGATTTTGAACCTATTTTTGTCACATACTTAACAAGTGGATTGAACAAGCAGAGAATCCTGCTCTGTAAGAGCCGATGGCTTGCTATTACTCTTTGAAGTAAGAAGCAATGTTGGATTTTGCTTACTGTGCTACATAAGGCAAGCAAAATTTTTAAAGGTTTATGATTTTTGTAGAGTATGCCAAATAACAGTTGTTATAATAATAATGCTTCACATCCCTAGAGTGATACAAAAACATTAGTTAATATAGTAATGAGATGATGACTACCTTGGCAGCATTTTATACTTTGTCATGTTGAGAAATTGAGCACAATCAGCATCAGAAATCTCATCATTTCAGCTCCTCAGTGATTGTACTGAGAAATAAATTGGAAAAGAGGATCGTGGGAGTTGTTACAGTGGGAAACAAGGGAACTGAGTGTCCTAACACTTTATTGAATTGCTACTTGATACTGTATTCATTTAGAAAGCGATCAGTGATTACTTGTGTGAAGTTTAAGTGGTATTTAAAGTTCACAAAAAGAGTGGAGGAATTGATACCATGAAGCTTGACTGTCAGATACACTGTATTCCCATATGCAGATCAATACATATGCAGATCAGTTTTTTATGTTACAGTAGTGTTAGATAAAGTCTCTGGGGCAGAAGTTGTTTTTTCCTGCATAGGCCTAGCCAGAAACCTGGCGTAGCTGTTCTGTTTTCACTTACTGGTTGTTGTTCTACAGTATACCAGTGTGAAAGTTTCTTTTTAAAAAGTCATGGAATGAGGAGGCCAGTGGCTCTGCTTTTCTAGCGTGGAATTAAATGTACTTGTTCCTCACTTCTATCTTAATTTTATTCATGGAATACACAGATACTGATTGTAAGCTAATGAGGAAATACTACTTGCAAAATACATGTGTTTGTTGTGCTTGTTTGTCTGGGAGCTGCAGGTTTCTTCAGTTATGAGAAGGTTAGTTGACAGGCTGTTGTCAAAAGTAAAAAATGATCAAGTCTTGTATGCTCTTTTTTTGAAAGTGTCTATTTGTGTCTGTTTTTGTGTCTAGTGCCTGACTAATACAATTTCTGATACAGTATTGTAGTCTAACCACTATTTTAATTTTTTTAATGTTTTCTAGAACGCAGCCAAAAACAGTTTTTGCAGAAGTGGAACCAGAAGATGATGAAACAGACAAGCCAGAGTGGAAAAAACGTAAAATTTGAAAAATAATTAGTTTAAAGAATCATTTTAAAGCATTTGAAACAAATGAAACATTTATTTCTTTATTTGGGATAGGGGGTCAGAATTTGAAAGCAAATGTTACTTCAATTTATAAAACTTGCAGCAATATAAAAAGGGATTGTTGAATTACACTGGCTTAATCCTACATCTCAATTTTGTAATAATTACTTACATTGTGCAAATAACTCATGTATGTCAGTTACTTAGCTTTGTGAGTTAAGTGAAAAATATTTCTTTATAAATAGTTAATTCGTTATATTGCCAAATATTTTTTTCATTGCTGCCAACTTTACAAATGCCGTGTCATGACTGTGTTCAATGAGTTTAAGTATGCAAATAAAATAGTACAATTTCTCAGACTCCTTTTTATTTTTTCCAGGTAAGAGCTAACAGATTACTACTTTACAAGTGCAACAAAGTTTAGATTACTTACAGTGTAATATTCAAGTTTAGTTCATTTGTGTGTTCACGTGAGTTACAATTCAGTTCACACTCTGTTTGAATTGTAGAAAACTTATTTTCCAGTGTCTGTATTTCTTTGCATGATGTTCCTTTTCAGTAGGTGTAGTATCTACAGTTCCATTGCATACAGGTTTTATTTTTTAAAAAAAAGTGAAATTGCAATAGATAGTTACATAATTTACTGTAGTAAAAATAATGTGCTTATTGCCAAGCTGATGCAAAATTTTGTTCAGGTTTCTTATCCGTATTAGTCTGTATGGATAAGTTTTAGGATAGAGCAGATCTGTGTATTTAATATCAGGTCTTTGTGTGTATTGACTTCTTTGTATGCTTGAATTATGAATATCCTGCCTCACACTCTCTGAAGACTGATACTATTCTTCATAAAGTAGTTTGTCTAAATATGGAAAATTCTCATTTTTTAACAAAATTGCAGTTCTGAGTGTCATAAAGGGAAGGACAGATTTAAAACTAATGAATGTCCCTTAGAGAAGAAAAGAACCTAGGTTAGTTTTAGGCATTTATGTTCTGATTATAATAATACACAGTATGTGAAGTATTGTGATTATAATAATACACAATATAACAAACAGTCTGCATTTCCCTAAGAGCAGAGAGTAATAGACATCATAAGCAATCAGGCTTTCTTATTTATGAATAGATCCTGGAGGCATATTTTAAGACTATATTTAGCAAAGCCCTTAATCACCCTTCTAACCTCAAGACTGATAGTCAGCAGAGCTTAGAATTTTTTTAAGCATTGTTCTGTATCACTATTTCATCATATTATTTCCTTTTCCAAGCTTATAATTCTTTTTCAGTTATTATTTTTATACTTCAGTGAAAACGCAGACTGACTTCAAAAGATATAATGAGAAGCATTGGCATAAAATACCCACTACAAAATGTTTCCACTCCTTTCACTACTGTAGTCTTCTGATAAGAGCAGAACTTCAGTACATAGCCCATAACTTGTCTTTGACCCTTATAAAATTATCTTAATATGTACTTGTGTACAAAATCAATATTTAATTTAAATTTGCAGCTGTAATATGTAGAATGAGAGACTGAGTAGATGGGTGGAAAGTAAGTGGAGGAGAAAAAGAAGTTCCAGATGGAGAGACAATCACTCAAAAGCAAAACTTGCTAAAGGCCTCCCTATGCAATCCTCCCTCAACAGCAGCACCACCACCAACAATGGTGTTTCTTTGCTTCATTTAAGGCTATTTTTTGTCTTACGTTTCGTCCAACTATAGCCCTACAAAATAAAATATTTTCAAAGAAATTTCTCTATAGTCTCAATTAATAATTTTAAAGGATTAATATTTTCTTCATTTTAGGCTGAATATTAGAATTTTATCTTTTCCTCTGTTGTTCACTGAGGCAGTGTGTCTTAGGGAGCAGAGCTGCAGGGAAAGGCAGATGAGGAAAAATGCTGCAGCTGCTCTCTGAGAATGAGAACTTCTCCTTTTATGTTGTTATTCATATCAGCTAGATCTGGTTTCCTGATTCTAAAAGAATTAGTTCTGTAAGTGAACACTGCAAAAATTCTGGAATTTCTCTAAGTGTTCATCATTGTTGCTTGCAGTAATTGTCTTGAATGACTAGCAGCAAAGAATTTAGAACAGTGCCTCTGCAGATATGTATTAAAAGTATTTAAAACTAACTTAGGTTTCATTTATACTTTAACTCTTGGCTTGGTTCATTTAGCACAGCTCTTAAGCTGGATTTCCAGGGATGTTCACCAACAAGGCATATCTCAATGCATTTTTAAAAACAATTTTGAATCTTGAACAGCTCAATGGTAAGAGTTAACCTAGTCAGAAAGAAGATGTGAACAGTCTGCTTGGCCATACTTGAGATAGTAAAGTCGTGACTCAAGCCTTTAAGTTGTCTTGGGAAACAATCTAACATGAAAAATATCAATACAAATAAATATTTTCTATGACAGATGGAACTCTAGATGCAAATTGGAACATGAGAACTCTATTATATTAATTTTTCAAAGCTTTTAGCAGTTGCCAAGCTATAATCTTGGTCCTCTAGTGTTTGTATTTAGTGTTAAAGTGGCCAGAATCCAGAGGGGAATTTGTTTCTGCATTACTGAAAGAAGCTGGTCTTATTCTGTTTGGTTCCTTAGAAGAGTTGGTTACAGAGGTACTGATGCCTTAAGTTTTAGCTTTCATATTTTTCCTACTCTGTACTGCATTAGTATATAACTCTGAACTTCATATAAAGTGTTGGCAAGTTGTAGTGGTTTGAAAACAAAATGAGTGAGAGGCTCCAAGCCAGAAATACAATTTAATAGGAAGAAGAAAAAAAAAGGTAAAATAAAATAAATGCAATAATACAAAAGACCACTGACAGAGTCAGAATACAACCTGAGTGGGATGATGGAAGCAGTGATCCCGTAGAAAGGTCTGGTAGCTCTGATGCTCTGGGAATCCAGTGGGTAAGGTCCCCCGTATTGTCCCAAATCCCAGATTATATCCAGGTGAGAATGCTTGGCTCCTCCCCCTGGGTGGAGCATCTCACAACGGGATAATGAGTCATACAGGGGGTCCTTGATGGCCCATTAAAGAGAGATAACTATGATATCTATGAGTCATGCAGCAGGCCATTAAGAGAAGACCCATTAACAAAAGATCCATTAAGAGAAGACCCATTAACAAGAGACCCTTTAACAAAAGACCCATTAGCAGAAGACACCTTAACAGAAGACACTTTAATAGAAGACACCTTAACAGAAGAGGGAGGGGGAACATGGAAGAACACTGCTTCAGCAATTGATTTCAACAGTTCATGAAGATGGTGATAGAATACTTTGTGCATATCTTATACTACAACCCAGGACACAAGTTCTCTCCACAGTTAGACAAAACAATCCTTTTCCAGCCCCAGAACCAAGGACACTGTTGCAGCTTCAGGCCCCAAAAGTATAAAGAACAGTGAGCTGAGGAGAACAAACTGGGAGGATGGTACTTCATAACCTGAAGCTGTAATTGAACAATTAACCCCAATATAGAAATGGACCAAAACTTATAAAAGTGTAAAAACTCGTGACACATTGTCCATCTTGGGTGTAGCCTCAGCCGGGCTCTTGTACTGCCCAAGGTGTATCCTTTGAATGCTTTTTTAATAAATACCTGCTTTATTCCTTTAACACTAGGTCTAGCCTCTGTTCTAGGCAGCCTCTCAAGGCATCAGTACCACAACCACTGCATGCAGAAAGGCTTCCATGGTCCTTTCTCTAAACCTGGATTTTTCTGTCTTGCTTCTGGATGTTTCTTTATGGTCTTTATCCCTTTCTGCTAATGACAGTTGTAGACCAGCTGTTGGGTACCTCTTGCCAGTCTGCAGGCCAAGCCATTTCCCTCCAGACCATTGCAACCCACCACCTACCAGTCAGCCCCATTTTCCATTCCTTGTTGGTGTTGCTGCCACTGTAACAGAGATCTGAATTTGACTGTAGTCCTCTGTCTTGTTCTGTCCTCCTTATTTGTTTTCCTGCCTTATTATTTATGTCTTCTGCAACAGGTGAGAAGATTGACAAATCCTGGCACTTTCCTCTGTCTGTTTGCAAGTATTTGGTGACTGTTTTAAGTTCCTCTAGTTTTTGTGATTGATAGCAAGAACTGTGAATTTGTCCCCAGAGAGTCCAGTTGTTGGCTCCTTTCTCATGAATCCATGCCTAATTTCATGTTCTTTGTCTCAACTGCATTTTCTCTGTTGTGGAAAATTATGTATTATGGGAAAAGAAACCATGATCCTTTCTCCTATCACTACCATCTCTGCTGGACTCTGAGGAGTGTTCTGCATTACTGAGCGGAAGCACCATCCTCTTGACTTTGGGGTTGTCCGGCTTGAGACATTTGTGGCTCACATCTTCCTTTACTACTGAATCATAAGAATTTTGATGTAGCCTGTTAGTCACAATAGTATTGCAAAATCTCTTATGTTTATTGTCATGTTAAATGCCTGTGTCCTTCTAGCCTGTCTCTCAGCAATGGGAATTTACTGGAATTTAATGGGAATTAACTACAGTTACCGCATTAAAAATCAGCAGGTTTGTTTTGACTTCTTACCATGGGCAGTCTGGGAGTTTGGGAGGTTCTGGCCACTGTTGTTAATCCCTGGGCTCTTCTCATCTGTCAGACTTTCATGCATACAAATGAATAAAGAGTTGGATAGTTGGCTAGCAGAGATGTCCTTATGCTTCCCTGGAATTGAAGCATAGATGTATCTTATTACACCAGTTTTTAAATCTGCTAGAATTTTTGGCTAATCCCATTTAAACACAAATTTGGATACAATAACCACTCAATATGCATTTCATCCACTGGGACTTCAGCACCTAATAGCTTCATGCAATCTGGATAGCTCTGAAATACAGACATATTTGTCTGTAGCATAAAATAGAAGAAATTTTCTTCCCATCCTACATACAAAGGTATTGTCTCCCATTTTGGCAGCAGTGTCTTAGATCAGCTTCTTGGAATTTTCGCAACATTTGTGTCAAACAACACCTTTGGTAATCATTCATGATTTTTTTTTTTTAATGGCTGATGATCAGACACTTCATCTTGTTCTGTGATAGAGGACTTAAAACAAGAATGATTGAGAAAGCACAGCCAATACATCTCTCTTTTTTTTTTTTTTTAATCTTAGCTGTCCCATGAGGCTGTTGTGTCAGGCTAGTGCAGTTTTTGTTACTCTTTCAAATAATTATTCTTGTGGGCTCTGAGCTGTTTCCTTGTTCTATGATGAAATAGAAGATGCAACAGTTTAATACCTGCAGTAGATAAACAAGGGCTAGATGGGTCCTTGAGAAGTTCTGTACTCAGAACTGAACTCATCTATACCTGAACAAGGTCTAGCACATTTACTGGACCTGTAATTGCTGCCACGATAGACCCTGCACAATCACCCTAAGCAGTCTGTTCTAGTGTTTCATTCTTAGCACTAGAAAATTTTTCATCATCTCTAAGAAAAACATTCTTGCAACAATTTAAGATCATTATTTCCCATCCTGTGTCCAGCAGTCATTGAATCCAGTTTATGATGTTTCTCTTTGCGGCAGCTTTTTATTATGTTTGAATTTTATTATCTTCTTTTGTCCTCTCTTATTCTTTCAGTTTTGCTTTATGATTTATGTTTTCTGGCCTGTTATCAGTTACGTATTTTTCTCTGCCTTGTTGTGATTGTCCCTATTTCCTGCAGTGCGCTACCCACAATTTATACAGTGTTTCAAATTGAGCTACTTTTTTTAGTGCTGCTAAGTAAACAGGAAAAATGTTTGCATGTTTGATTACAGTCACATTTATTCTCTGTGGTTTGGCCAAACAGATTTATGTTCAGGACTTTTTCAGTTTTGAAGCCAAAGCAAGGTGCAAACAAGACTAAATGCCCATTCAATAACACTGACTCTATTTGGTAACATTTAAGTGTATAGGAAAGGAGAGAAATAGTGCAAGCAGAAGATGGTCACAACTGTGGATCCAGTGGCTTTGCCCCTTTGCTGCCCTGGGCTTCTTCATGGTGGTGGGATGGTCATCAGGGGTCTTCTCCAGAGGCTGTACAAAGCAAGTACCTCCAAAATTGAGTGTCCTGTTTCTGACCCTGTTTCTTGTGCTAGTGCAGTTATTTCACTTCTAATCCATTCTGCAGTTGAATGTTGTGGTGCATCAGTGTCAATCTTGCTCCCAGCAAGGTCAAAACTGAAACTTTGTTCCAGTTTGTGCAGAGGCACCTATGAAGTTTTCTGTAAAAAGTTTTCACCATCCACCTTGTTTAAGCCTTATATTGCAAATGTCACTAACCCTTTCCTTGATAGGTCCTAATCCCACTAAGTCCAGAATCCCCACTGCAGAGCTGCTGCCCATTCAATTCACCGTCTAGTCATTTTGAATGATTCTTTTGAGTTTTGTTCTTTGTGCTGAACTTCACATTGAAGACTCAGGCAAAGAAGTCATTGAGCAGTTCACTCAGCCTTCTCTGTATCAGTTTTTACCAGTTCATCTCTTGCTTACCAGCGGGGGTACAATTTCTTTGACCTTTTTCTTCTCACTTACATCCTTATAGAATTCCTTCTTGTTATTCTTTGCATCCCTTGCCAAGCACAGTTCCTTCTGTGCCTTGGCTTTCCTCATGCTGTCCGTACACATCTGAATCATATCCCAGTACTCTCCCCAAGTCACCTGTCCCTGATCCACTGGCTGTGCATTTTCTTATTTATTCTCAATTTGAGGAGCAGATCTGTGTTCAGCCATGCCATTTTCTGGCCTGCCTGGCAAGATTTTCTACACATCATGATGGTGTGCTCTTGTGTTCTAAGAAAACTGGCCTTAAAGTGCTGCCAGGTCTGGTCCTTAAGAACAGTTTCCCAAGGGATTCCCAAGGGATCTCATTCACCAACTCCTTAAACGGGTCACAGTTTTCCCATCTAACCTTCAGGGTCCTGACCATTGTCCTTTCCAGGCCCAGGCTCCACGAGATCACAGATTTCACCAGGGCATGTCAGTACAGCCCAGGCTGTGTCCAGACTTAGCCCCTCTAATGAGCTCACCCGCAGCAGTGAGCACCAGGCCCGGTCATGCCTCTCCTCGGCTGGTCTGGCCAACGCCTGGCCCAGGAAGTTTCCTCTGCACACTCCAGGAGTGTGCTGGATTGTTTACAGCTGGCTGTATTGCTCTCCCAGCAGATGTCTGCGTGGTTGAACCCTCCCATCAGGATGATGATGAGGAGAGGGGGTGAGGATGATGTGCCCTGCAGCAAAAGCAAGAAGGCCTCATCAACAGGCTTCATCTGATTAGCAGCCTGTATGTAACCTCAACCATCCTTTCTTCGTCCTGTCCTTGTTTTTTAGCCACAGACCCTGAACCTGTCCATGGCTGTTTCCCAAAACAACTTTTCACAACCTATCCCTTCCTTGACATAGAGGACAGCACCTCTGCTCCTCCTTCCCAGCCTATCTCTTCTGAAAAGGTTTTACCCTTAATTACAGTGCTCCAGTTACATAACTTGTCCCACCATTTCCATGATAAGAATTGTGTTGCAGTTTGTTAATTGCATGATGGTTTCCAGCTCCTCTTACTTGTTACCTGTGCTGTGTGCTTTGGGGAAGAGGCCCTTCAGCTGGGATGTTGACCTCTTCAGCCTTTGGGAGGGGTCCTCTACAACTCCGCTGGAAAAAATTTGCAGGTATTTATTTTGCTGTTGTTCTCTAAAGTCCTGTTGTTTCCTGTTTCCTCACTGACATCTGCTAGAGCATCCTTTCCCCCACTAAATCTAGTTTAAAGCTTGGCTGTAAGTCTTATGAACTTGGTCCCCAGACCACTCTTACCCTGCTTGGTCAGGTGCTCCACAACTGGTGCCAACATACCCAGTCTCTCCAAGGTCTGTTCCAAATCACAGACCCAAAGCCCTAAGTCTTACAGCCAGTCGTTCACCCCATCCACTTGTTTCATTCTACTGGAGTCTCAGTGCCCTTCTAGGAGGGTAGAGGAGAACACTACCTGTGCTTCAGATCTATTCAACTTCTTTCGGAGGGACCTGAAGTCCCTTTTGATATTTTGGGATCTCGTTGTCCCAGTGTCACGCAGTCCTACATGAAAGAGTAGAAGCAGGTTACAGTCCTCAGTTTTTACCAGGCTTGGTAGCCTGTTTGCAACATCCTGAATGTGGGCCCTTGGTAGGCAATTCCATTGTGTTTTCTCAGAATGTGTCATTGTTTAGGTCAGATTATTTTGAATTTTCTCTTGGACCTAAAGTGCTGCAAATTTTTACAGCTTCCAGTTGTCAGTGGATGTAACAAATGTAGTCCTTGTTCATTCACGCAAGCTACTAAGGAAGCTGGTGGTTAGTAGCAAATCCATGAGGTTTCCCATATCTGTGGGAGGGAAATGCTTCATTAATGTTAATTTTCTAAAGGATTCATAAACTTAGAGCTAATGTACGCAGAAATTTTTGAAGATACAGTTGGCTTTCCTAGAAATTACTGGATAATTCCCTTAATGTCATTTCATTTCAGGGTTTTTTTTCATGGCTCCAACCCTTTGTGTCCAGTGGGAATCCTGACATTATCATGTTAGATGTGGAAGACCTCAAGGCCTCCTTGTGCTCAGCATTTCAATACTTATCATTCTGAATATATATCTAGTCTGTCTCAGGTGTTTTGATCCTGAGTCCTCCCTTGTCACAGCCCACCCAGGAGTCTGGCTAGCTTTCTGGGGGGTGGCGACCTTCCCTAGTGAGTTTCGTCGAAGGAGGCAGACTCAGCGTAGGTGGCACCGGTACCCCAAGGGAGTGAACAGCTCAGTTGTGAGATCACAAAAGTGATCGAGCCTGGCAGCTCTGACCAGGCAGAGCTGCTAGCACAGCTTTCCTAGGAGAGGCTCGTCCCCAGTGGCACGGGAGAAAATCACAGGAGCCAATGTTGATCTCCAGGAGCCTTCTTTATTGTCTTCCAGCCAACTTCCCGAAGACCCGAAGGCAACTGGCCACCAGGGTTTTATGCTCACAAAAAGGGGCGGGGTAGAACAAAACAACCAATGGGGTTGAGGATTGAAAACTTGACCAATTAGGGAAGGGATCCAAAACTGACCAATCAGGGAACAGAACTTGGACCAATAGGAGAGAAGAACTGGGGTACATCGTAACAACCAATCATAAACAGGGTAATTAAAATATCAGGAAGAACTTTAGCTACTTGACTGTGACAACAGGTTAACTTCAGCCGACTCGGGATTAGTTCATTGTTGTTCTCCAGGGAAGTGCTGGGCGCACCACCCTGTCTGTATCTCCCTCAGAGGCCTGGGCCTCCACACTCCCTTACTTTAATTTTCCTAAAATAAAAAATGCTATAATCTCATGTCATTTGTGAATCAGCAGTAGGTGTGCATGCATTCTGGTCTATGATATGGCTGAGTTCCTACATCCATACCTGGCAAGAGTTGTGATAGTGCAGGGAGATCTGCAGTTGGCTTTTTTTGTGGTGATTGTGTTGCCCACACCTGGACTTTCCAAAACATTTTACTGAAAATCACCATCTTTAGGCTTTCTTTTAGCCCATTGCTAATACTTGTCAAGATCACCAGGACTGCAGTGCAGCTGATTTAAGAAGATAGGAGTGTGCATGACATTTATTCTAAGAAATGAGCTGGTTTTATACACTTTTTCAAGGTACAGTATTTTCGTACGTGGCTATTCTCACTATGTGACCCTATCCCATGTTGCCATGTCGGCAACATGCATTCTAAATGTCCTTTTTTTGGGGTGATCATGAGCCATTCAGCTGTCTGTCAGCTTCTGGAAGCCTCCTTTCCACAGGGCTCTGCCACTTGGCAGTTCCTACCCTCAGGGTCCTATGGAGACAAACTTCTCTGTGCTGCCAGGGGGTTCTGCAGGTCCGTCCCACAGCCCACAGCTCAACTCCATCCCATCTCTTCCCGCATATAGGCACACTTCTCCATCCCACATACACTGCACAAGTGGTAGTGCAGCCATATTAAACCAGCTGGGGATTATCCTCTTTCTGTTTGTTCACATCCATTGCCTCTTGACATATCTAATGCAGTAAACCCTAAGTTCTCAATGGTTATGCAAGCAAAAGACTTTTAAGTCTGCTTGTAATTCTAATGAAGTATATGTCTTAGCTAATAAATTTCAGATTTTTTAACACTATGACTTTGAGCATCAACAAGGAGTCCCCTCTGTGAGGAAGTTCACGTATGGTTTGCAGCAGACTCTTCATTTAAAATTACCTGACTAAGCAGAGGCAAATATCAGGAATATTCCAAAAAGAGAGATCACTGTCTTCAAAATAGCCTTTGCAGGCAGGGTTGTCATCAATAGCTCTAAGGTTTTATGGTAGTTTCCAGTAAGATACTCTTGATTATTCATAAAATAATTTCAATGTGTATACACGTATATATTTCTATATTAATGAACTGTGTTAATAGTGGGGTAAAAATTAACATTTTTGGGAGAATATGAAGTACCCACTTTATTACAGTAATACCACTATAGTGTATAAGAAAGATGTATCTGTAGGCATGTCCCCATATTTTACTAGGGCATCACAGAACTGGTGCAAAACTATTGCTATTGCAAAGGTTCAGAGAAATTTAATTCAGTCTTTAAATGCACAGTGTAGCAGTCAAAAAAACCCAGAAGCAATTCCAGACTAAGAAACCCACTGGCTCACGAATTTTCACCTGAAAATTTTATATCATATGAACACGCTTGTGGGCTCTTGCAGAAGGCGAGGAAACAGGTCATGATAAATAATAGCGCACAGAGATGAGTGGGAGGTGGGTGGTGGGATGCTGCAGGAAAAGGGAGTTTGTGTCCGGTTTTATGTAACGTAATTTTAGGTTACCCCCTTCAAGATCATCAAACAGTGTGTTAATGAAATTAACAGATGATACAGAAGAATACTGCAGATGCCATTGAAAAAAGAGAAGCAGGAAGTAACACGAAGTCACTCTGACAAATGCAAGATAGTACATCTGGAAAATGATTATTCAAAATGCAGATTGTTTTTTCTTCTCTGTGGGATGACTCTCAGCTACATCAGAGATAGTGGATGGCACTTCATGTGTCTGAGTTTCCTCTGACAAGGCAGACAAAAAAATGCATGTGGAGCTTTTGCCAAAAGGATTACTCCTGACTGAGCAGCTAGAGTGACACCCAGGCTGGGAACATAGCACCTTCTGTCTCACAGCCACTGAGGAGTACAAAGGTGGTTGGGATGGCTTTCCTCTGAAAATCAGCCTGGTAAATACAGTACAGAGGCATCTCTTTCTGTAGGCAGAGGCATCTCATCAGCACCAGGTGCTGATGTCATATGTACTGCAAGTTAAAAGTGCTTCTTTGTGTTTGCAGCCTTGCAAATTCAGCTGTCTGAGAGGCAAACTCTTGTCTCCCATCAGCTTTAAAGAACTGCTTTCTTTCTCCTGCCTGTAATTACAGTTAATTGCATCTTCAAAATCCTAGAGATTTCAAGAGGAGTTGCAGGAAGACACTCTCTCTAGCTGGAAATGTTCACATTTCAGAAGGCAATTCTGCTGATCTTTTTCCAGTCATGCAGTTACCCAAATGCATGTGCTTCAGCTTCTCTGTTTTAGAGTTTCTTGTTGTTGGTGGTTTGGGGGACACATTTTTCCCTTTTTCCCTTAAAGTGCAATCTTAAAACATTTGGGGACTTGTATTCTTGCCCCTCTTCTCTCTCTTCCTCCTTGCCCCGTGTAAAACATGTATAGAGATTTGAAGGAAAAATGATAATGAAAAAAATAAGCCTTATATTGGACCTGCCAGCTGTTACAGTTTAAGCCCAGCCAGCAGCCAAGCCCCCTAGTAGCCTCTCACTCCCCCATCAGTGAGTAAAAGAGAGGGTAAAAGAACTCATGGGTTGAGGTAAAGAGACTTTAATAGGGAAAGCAAAAGCTGTGCACACAACCAAGTAAAACAAGGAATTAATTCACCACTTCCCATGTGCAGGCAGGTGTTCAGCCATCTCCAGGACAGCAGGGCCCCATCACTTGTAATGGTTACTTAGGAAGTCAAATGTCATCATGCCAAACATCCCCCCACCCTTATCCTTTCCCCCACCCCCCATTTTATATCCTGAGCATGGTCTGGAATATTCCTTTGGTCAGTTTGGGTTACCTGTCCTGGCTGTTTCTCCTCCCAATCTTCCAAGCACCCCCAACTTTGCTGCCAATGTGGCAGTCTGACAAGCAGAAAAGGCTCTGAGTATTGTCTGCTCAACAATAAAAATAACTTCATTTTATTATCAACACTGTATTCAGCACAAATCCAAAACACAGCCTCAAACTAGTCACTGTCAAGAAAATTTACTCCAGCCAAAACCAGCACACCAGTCCATTATAAATTGTCCATATGTAGTAAGGTGGAAAATAGTTCCTGCATTTTTAATTTACAAAACAGCCCATGCTTGATTTGCACGATACAAGTGCAGCAGGCTCCTAATTTACAGGACGCTCTTCCTCATCCTGGAGAGACTGCCATGAGGCAGATAATCCTTGCACACTAAGGATTGTCTAGAAAATTACTCTGAAAGGAATGTTCTGTGTTAAACTAACAAAAAATCGTGTGACTAAACACAATGGTTCAAACTCTAATCCTCTTGCATGTCACCAGCTAAAGTAACTGAGATCAAGTTGTCTTTAATGTGACAAATGTGTGTGTGTATATGTATTGTCTCTTTTTATTTATGGGAACAAGCAGTTGTCTGTTGGGGTATTCACCTTAATTAAGAGAGTGTCTTGTATGAAATGTTAGGGCCAGAGAACTGAAGCTGAGCATGTAATCAATGAGAGGCACAGCTTGTGAAGGAACAAGTGGAAGAATCTCACTAAGTCTCAGTCTGAGAGACATGAACCTCCCTCAGGGCAGTTGGAATATGCTTAGGCAAAATGCTGATATTAACCCTTTGCAGAATGGAACAGTGTACTGGAGTAGCCTTTAAAACAAAACAAGACAAAACAACAACAACAATGAAACAAACAAGCAAAACCACATAAACAAACAACCAAAGCCCCATAAACAAACAAACAAACAAAAAAGGACTTACACGGTGCTGAAATTTTTCTTCTTGATGAGATTTTCCCCGGTGCTGAGGCATCCAGTTTTAGTTATCCTCTGCTGTGAAGTTCAGGCTTGTGGGATACTATTGCACTGACACTTTCTTAGGAAATGTTTCCAGGAGTGATGGGACTGACAGGTGGGCACTTGTCCTAGGCTGACTATGATACCTGTATCCCCAATTGTCTGTTCTGTGTTCTGTACCTTTAAGACTGGTTCTGAGAGTGAGCAGGGAAAGAAGAAGCGCGCAGTTTGTTTTGAAAAACAGTGTTCACTCCTCAGGATCTTTTCTTGTCCTTGGGACTGTGTGGTTTTTCTTTTTTTTTTCTTTTCGTCGGATGCACGGACGGCAGCCAGAGAGAGTTTTTCTTTCCTTCCCTTTTTTGTTAGTCTAGCTAGCTGAGGCAAAGAAGCTTTCCTGGACTGTTTTTCCTTTTTTTCTTGGGACTGTTTAAATCTGCTCTGGACTGAAAAAACCCAGAGGAACAGTGGGATCTTGCGCCCATGGCCCACCGGGCCTGGACTCAGCATTTCCCAGCACCGAAGGGACTGGGAGTGATAAACTCCTGGCACGGACTCTCAGTTTTGCCATCTCTCTTCAGAGTGGCGAGAGGGTTTATTGTTTCATATTATTATTGTTATTGTTATTGTTATTGTTATTGTTATTGTTATTATTATTATTATTATTATTATTATTATTATTATTATTATTATTTTTCTTTATACTTGTGGGCATTTTGTTTGTTAAATAAATAGTTTTTTCCACTTTTCTCTGAGGGAGTTCTTTTCCCAGACCAGCTGGGGGGAGGGGCTGTTTGGACTTGCTTTCCAGAGGAGCACCATTCAGAGGGTTCCTCCCAAATCAGCCCTAAACCAGGACAGCACTCCAGGTGAGTTGTAGGATGAAGTTGGGGGATGAATATGATGCATGCCCATGCATCACACCCATGATAATTAGAAAACTGAGTCAACTTTCAAAGACTCCATTAAATGACCAAAAAACATTGCAAAATCATCCTGTAATAAGAAAGATGTCAGAAGAGGAAGCTTTCAATAAAGATAGCTATGACACTCACAAATGCAATGGTGAATTTTGCTGTTCATAAGATGTTTTTTTTTTTTGTTCAGGCTCTGTAAAATAACAATTTATATGATTCCTTTGTTAATTTCTACTAGCTCATGTTTTCACCAAAAAAAAAAAAAAAAAAGAGTTATGGAAATTATATAGGTACCACAGTGGTATATATTTTCTCTGTCTTTTAACCACTTGTTTTACTGTCAGAATGCTGTTCTATTCTGATGTACAACAGAGTTTAAACAGTTCTGTAAGAGAAGTTGTTTAAATGCTTTTCTTTGAGTGGGGAGGGAAGTAATTTGGTTGAATTCTTGAGAGTATCCATCTTGTAGCAAAGTTCTTGCTTGGCTACAAGAACTCTTTCAAGTTCAGACTTTCAGTTTGTTGGGCTCTTCTCAAACTTATGATCAGAGGTGGTATCATTTGCTTTAAGAATCTAAATGGGAAAAACAACTATTGCAGCAGGATTAAAGAAACAGAAATACAAAATGGGGAGAACTAATCAAAGTCAAATTAGTGGCAGATCTAGGAATATAGTTTGACTACTTCAGTGTCCTTCTGGTGCTCTTTAATAGCATATGTGTGCTGCAGGAAAGTCTGTAAGCCAGTTTTCTGAACCAGGGAATTCCTCTTAGCTCATGTTTTGTGCTTGTCTGCCTTCACTCTGCTCCTTGACTCACTCCTGGTGTGCTGTTCCATGTGCTTAGCTGAGGAATGTTGCACTTTCTTTGGGAAGCAAGGGTGCTGCACTGGCTCTCTACAGCCCAATCTCGTCATTGATGATGTTTGTTACTGAATCACACTGCACTACCTGGGAACCAGGGTTTTCTTTAATCAAAAAGGTTTGGAATCTCTAACATAGGACCTCCTGCCTACTAGAATGAATGTGAGGGCTGCACTCCCAACAGTCCTGGGCAGAATCAAACCTTGGTATTTCACTTATGCTGTTTATAAATCCCTAAACAAACAGGACCCCAGTGGGACAGCTAGACTCTTCCTTGTCCCAAGGCAAGATCAGCATCACCATTTGCTTCACTCAGCACTTTTGTGCAGTTGGGATTTGCTTTAATCTAATGATTAAATGCATTCTTTTTTTAACCAGGGATTTTTACACTCAATATTTACCACACAGATAACTTTTGTTTTTCATGACCATGGTATCATTAGACGTAGAGTCAATGTTGAGGGAGGAGCTGTGCTCAGCTAGTTGCCTTCTGCAGCTTAACATTCAGCTTCCAACATTAACATGATTTGTTGAACTCCACGATCAAAAATATTTTGCCAGTAGCACAGAGTGAACTGTAATTCAGTAGCCAGCACCACTGCTGATGAAAATGAGCACTGAGGAGCTGCTGTGACTTGAGCCAGGAGAGGATGTTGCCAGCAGGTTTTAGTCTGCTTGTTTTTCCAGAAATTGTCACAAAGAGTTTTAACTGAACAGAAAGCCAGCCCAGAGTTCTGTCTGCAGATCATAGTGCTGCAAAGCAGAAGAAGTGAGTCTGCACCAGAACAAAACAAGCATATCTCTGAGGTGAGCTAGTTAATTACACAAGGGACAGGGACCAGCTGCCAGCAATCCTGGCTGGAGAACAGCTTTCAGGGAGCAGTGATGTGTGCCGAGAGGGAAAGTCAAATGTCTGGTACCAGGGTGGTGCAGATTAGCAGAACTGTGGTTTAGGGGTTTTAACCTGTGAGCCAGCATGTCCTTCTGCATGGTCCCTAAAGGAGTGTCTCGTTACAAACAGTGTTGAGAGTCTTCTGTCTTTTCTTTTATGTAAGTGCAAAGAAATCTATCAACCGTTTTTAATAAGTTCCTACAGGCAGAGGAACTTCTGAGCAATTAGGAATTACAGGTTCTGAGATTTAGTGTTTTAAGTCATTTAGATGACAAACATTACAGAAATAGGGAGGATTTTGAAGCTACAATTCTCATTGCTTGGGCATAGTTGTGTAAAAATGTCAGACAAAAGGCTGAAGAGACGTAAATTGGATGAAATAAAATTGTTTGGTTTGTATCTGGTGGAATCAGTGGAGCCTCCACCTGCAGCACCCAACTCACCTGGAAGGTACACTCAGCACCTGAGTGCACATTATGCCTGGGATTCCTGCCATGAGAGCTCTGTTTTCTTGTTCTTCTGAAGTGAAGTCTCCATCCCTGGGATTTCCACCCCTACTGCTAGCATGTCTACCACATTTAACTTGTTTCTGGAATTTGGACCAATAAATGGCATCAAATATGCATGTTTACAGTGAATCAATTGCAAGGATTAGGACTTCAATATGCTCCTGTTGTAGCATGTGACAAAAAGAAATCCTTGGCCCAAAATATTTTTGATTTAAGAAGTATTTTCATATATGTTTTGTAAAACGACAAACAGCTACTTTTAGCAAACGAAGTGTTTTTAGTTGAGTATGTGTGTGTCTGTGAATCAAGGCTTGTATCAACTTACTGTTTTCTAGGGCTGTTCTTGTTGACAGTTGTTATAAAGTCCCCGAGGTCCTGGCCGTATAGTAGTGCCATGAGCACATTACAACCACAATGACCAGCTAATGAGGCGTCAAGGTGATCAGGAGCAGCAGAAGCCTTGAATGTGTTTTGAAGAGAGAGTTTGCTTAAGGGAAAAAATCACCTAGAGATTTGCGCAAGGAAATAATTTTAAACCAGGAAAATAAAATAACATTGGAAAAAGCATCTGGATATTAGATGGCTATTCAGAGCTCATAATACACTGTGGTACTGTATGCAGCTCTCTCAGTAGCTAAAATTAGGTGATTATGTAAGGAGACCACAGCATACATCTGAATAGCTACTGTATTGGGTTAATGATGTCACTCATCTTTATTGAGTCGCTATGCTATGGCTTGGCCAAGAGGCACCATGAATTCAGCAGCCATGAAATCATAGCCAGGTTAAACTTTAGTGAAGTAAACACAACAGAGGCTTTATGAGGGAAAGCAAAACAATTCTCAACCACAGCTCTCCCGTCAAGACTCCCAGGTGACAGTGCTGCCAGTTGTTATTCCCTCTATTCCTTCAGGAATGCTCATTTTTAGCTTTTAAACCAATGATAATAGAAATGCCATAATGAATCTATCAGCTTATGATTGATTTGGAGAGATCAGATGAGCTATTGGTCTTAGCATTTCAATTGCTGGCTATGAAATAGGTTATTTTGCATTGAGGTCCCATTGCTGAGACAATCAATGAATGCTGTACTGTAAACATTGTTGACATGTGAAAATAAATACAGGTATGCCAAAAGTAGACTGAGAATTAATTTTTTTCTATGCATAGTAATGTGCCTTAGCTTTCTCACCAGACAATATCTAAATTGATTTTCCTGTCTTATTTTTCTTACAAGTGATTTATTTGCACACCTATGTTAGGTACTGTAGCTTTCTCACATTTAGTAGTGGTATATATGCCATGCATTTCTCCATGTAGCTGTTGAGCCTTTTTCTGAATAGTTACCAATTTTATGTCAGCAAAGACTGGGGAGAATATAAAGGTGTAGATGCAGAAACAGGCAGGTTGGTTTCCTCATATTTTGTGTAGCCATATGGCCCTGATCTGTGTTGTTTCTCACTGTGATGGGTCCAGTGCCTTCGTCTGGAACATGCCTGTTAAGATGAGCTTTGGAACTATCCCCTAGAGTTTCACCATGGGATTTTTGCTTCTAGTGGCCTTGAGTGCTGGTATCACAAGCTCTGGCATGCAAAGTCTCTGCAAGGAAGAAACCTGGCAGCAAATGAAAGCCTGCTTATTTCTCAGAAGGTGACCAGGCCTGCAGAGTCACAGGGCTTTAAAGTTCCACAAGCAGTTATTTTGGGGAGAGCTTGGTGATGAGCAATGGTCAGGGCATTGATGGTGGCCACAGTTTGCAGCCCTGGCGTTACAACTGTGAGTGTCCATGCTGTACCTGGCAAGAGCTCTGCTTTCCCAGATCAGAAAGCAAAGGCTGTGTTTGGAAACTTGTTCTTTTCCTGTGTATCTACTCTACTTTTTGAAGTAACCATTCCCACGCTTTTCCTGTCAGGGGTCCTCCAGGCCCACAAACTCTTTTTTCACTCTGCTGTTTTTTAATCCAGAAAGCTGCCTGCTTTAGGAAAGTTTGCCTGGGATTGCACTGTACCCATTTGTTTGCAATGAATGAGAAGCATTTTTCATTTTTGCTGAATTATTGTTGCCAGATACCATGTGTACACATGTTCCTGGCCATCTTGCAGGGAGAGCTGGCAAATCTGCAAAGCTGATGTGAACTGCTCCAGCAACTGAAATGGCTCCTCTCAGCCAGACCCCTGCTGAGGTTGGAAAACACACATGCTTTTCTCTCTGTGAGATCTCAAAAAGAAGGCTTTCTTCAGCTGGATGGAAATGATGGTACTGCAGCCCAGCCTCCCAACTCCAAGCACCTTTCTGAATTCTCATTCATCCTGTTTGCTGAGAACTTTTGGCAACACAGGCAGCCTGGAGCAAGTGCCTTTGGGCCACACTTAAAAAATACATGGGTCATGAGACTAAAATTGTATGACTTAATGCAGTCTTAGAACTATCTTTTCCAGGGATTTTTTTTCCTCTAAAACTGATGATGTGAGAGTTGTTGCTATCTTCCATTGCCTTCATCAGGAAGGTTTTGTAGTGGTCAGTTACCAGAAAGGAGTTGCTTTTTTTGGCTTTTAGTTTCACCATGTCCCAGAAAGTGTGTGTTTGCCCTGATTAGCATCCCACTGTCTGGCTGATCCTGGGACTTGTCAGGATGGACACAACCTACTTGCAGACCAGTGTTGGAAACTAAGTGCCAGGAGTTGGTAGCTAAGGATTTCTTTCAAAACCTGGTGAGATATTTTGTCCCTGCAATTCTAAAGCACTTTGTTTTAGTGCCTGATGTGCCTGTGTGGGGTCCATGGGAGAAGTGAGCTGAGCTCCTTTTGTGGCTTGCCATAGGAAGCGTTGGCTGAACGGATGAGTTACCACAAAAGGTTTCTGTTCTGCTGAGCTGACTTCTTCTGGTGGAGAAACAAACTGCTGAGTTTGAAAAAGCCTAGGAAAAACAGTCAATCTTTACTGTTCTTCTTAAAATATTTGTATGTGGAAATGCATAAAAGCCCAAGAAGTGGAGTATTTGCTTTTTTCCTCTTGATAAACAGTTACCCATGTGAAACCCCATAAGTCTAAGTAAAGTTGGTAACCACCTCAGTGGCATCACTCTCCTTCATCCTTGTGTGCTATTCCTTGGATATGACTCAGAGGACTTGCTTTAACTTTGTCTGCCCTGAAGTGGTCAGTCAGTAGGAGTACATGATTGCTTTATGTCCCTTCCAACAGAAAATACTCTTCTATTCCCTTCTAGTCTTTGTATGGACAGAGCTCCATAGAGTCAGTAAATCCTGTGCACAGTGGAGGCCACTACACATTTACACAGCACCAGTTGGCAGTGTCATGCCACTGGTGGTGCTCTGTTGGGTGTGAATGTGGACAAATGTTTGTATTTCTGCACTGCATTGGCTTTGTTGCCCATGGTTACAGTGTCTGTGCTCAGGGAGGGTGGCAGAGCTCAGTGCCATGGACCACAGCACATGCAGTTTCTGAGTTTGTGTTACTGAGCAGAGCAGGAAAGAGATTTTCCATGGGACCTCCCAAAGGAAAGCAGAATCACTACAGTGAGTTTTCACTGCTGCTTATGTTTTTTGGCTGGGGATGGATATAAAAATCAAGATATCAGCTGGACTATTTCTCGTGTGTGAGAAATTATTGAGCCAAAGCACTAAAAAGTGAAAAAGAGGCTCTGCTGTAAAAATATGCTATTTCTTGGGAAAAAAACCAGCTATAAATGTCATCAACAGGCTAAAGAAAAGGCAATAGTACCAAACGATGAGTGGGACTAGGGGAATGTGTGTTATAGAAAGAATATAAGGAACAACTCTTGACAGTCTGAGAAGAGCTGACAATAAAACACATGATTTAATGAGTGCCAGAGAGCAGACTCAGCCATAAAACTATACATTTAATGGCTGTCCTATTTACTAAGTTATAACATTGAAAGAAGTGCATAAATGTGAGTAAGTCCATGGAGGGTTGCCCTTTTTTTAAAAGCAAGGCTTTATTATAATTATTTAAAAGTCTTTACACAGTTTTACTTTAAAGTACACTTCTGAGTCTGAAGTTATCAAAGATAGGGGAGATTTATGCTTTTTCATGAGACAGGTTAAACCAATATATGAAACTTTTAATGAACTTTCTTGTCTTAAATACAATAACACTCTTGTGCCCTTGACTCTGGACACTCATGTTTTTCTCTGGACACTCATTTATCCTTTAGGGGATGGTGAAACAATTTTAGGCTGTGCAATATTTCACCTTCTGCTAAAAGGCATATTGTGTAGGGGAATGTCATGCCATGTTACCAATGTCATGTAAGAAAAATCTGTGAGATATTTTTACATTACATATGGTCAATATCACATGTATTCTAAAATAACAGACAAAAATTTAAAGGTATTTAAAACAATCTCCCAGAGTAGCTATCCTAAAGAGATGATATGAAACAGAGGTGCTTCACTGGTTCCTGCTAGCACATAATACACTCTTACTCATAATCAAATATGAACACAGTCTACTACTGCGATTTACCTACACTGTCCTGTACTAGTCACGTGTTACTGACACAAAGAAATTGGCCTGAGGTGTTACCAAGCCTTTCTTAATAGATTAGCAGAAAAAATTCCAAGAGAACTGTTGATTTTGGAGAACATATTTTAAGTATTCCAAATTTTGTTTTGCTAGTTGTCAGAATCAGAAAAGGAGGTTTCTGTACTCCTTGCAAATATGTCTCATTATCGCTGACTTGCTCTGGGTTTTTAAATGAGATTCACATTTGCAGCTGAAATGAAACCAGATATCCTTGACAGGAAAACATGTGCTGTAAGCAGAATTCGATGTCCTAGATAAACACAAAAAATCTGCTGCAGGGTTTTCTTCAGCTCCTTCCAAATGGCCCCTAGGACTGGCTGCATTTTTCCCTTGTGGTAGACACCCTGTCCATGTGCAAGCCATAGAAACTTTCCTTTTTGGACGCATTTTTACATTTACCCTCTTGTTTTCTGGCCTAACAGAAACCCTGTTCCACTGATCCTCTCAGTCTGGGGGTGGGTGGCATGTGCCATGTTTTGGCTTCTCCCTGAACCCCTTGCGTGCAGCACCTGGTCACTGCACACAATGTTTTCATCTCAGTAAAAAAAAACCAACTTATTTTGGCTGGCACACGATAGCTTGTATAGACCAACACAATTGGAGTTAGTCAGGTTCAGACCTGATAATTGGCAAAAAGAAAGGGGATTCCCAAATGGATGTAATGTGTTGCCTCTGGAGTCATGTTTCTAATGAGTTCCCCACCTAGCACCTGAAAGGAATTTTTGGAAACAGAAAACAGAAAAGAAAATGTTGATGTTCCTCTGTGGAAATCCAGGCTTTGCTCCTACACAGCATCCTGAAGGCAGCATCTTATTTCCTGTGGTTCAGATGGAAGAGAGAGAAAAGACATGGATAGTGAGAGATACGTGGGTTCCTCAGGTTGGACAGATCCACGTGGACTATGAGGTGGAGGTCTGGCAACTCATTGGGACACCAGAATGAGTAGGCAAGTGATGAAATTTCAGTGACAGCAGAGAAGCTCTTGCTTGTGCTGCACGGAATTAAATTGCCCCAGAGTACAGGGCAGATCTAATTCACATTGGGTACATTCTCAGCAAGACAGACCTGCCAAGGATTGTTGGACGCCAATAAAACATATGGCTCAGAATGTTCTGAACTGTGAAATATTGGGTCTGGGATGGGATCATTAGGGAAAATACAGCTCCCAGTTTTCTTTTTTATTCTACTCCTTTCTTTCCCAGTTGAGGGCCACTGTGAGATGAGATGCTGAGAGATCTTCATCCCGCCCTGACTGTACAGTCACTTTCACCTTCAGAGAACCTGCCTAGTCCTGTAGGAAGAAAGGAAAAGGAGTCTCTGTATCTTTCAAAATACAGTTATTCAAAATTTATCTCTAAGCTGCAAGTTTTTAAAAGAAAATATTTCATCTTCAGATAGAAACTTGTTAGAAATAATACTGAATGTTAACAAGGAGTGCCTGCTGACCCCTGTTTGGATTAGAGGGGAACGATATTAACCTGAAATAAGAATTATGGGACATATTTACAGCATGTGTGAAGCCAGAGATAAATGTGTGAAGTCATGAGACTGTGCAGGAAGAGAAAATTGTGGGTGAGTGCCAGTGGGAAAAAGCCAAGGAGTCAGCAACATAATCAGAGCAGAGTGAAATGTGTTAAAGCTCTGGAAATCCCCAAACACATGAAGAAGACTGGGGGGCTGGAGCACCTCTTCTTTGAGGACAGGCTGAGACCATTGGGGTTGTTCAGCCTGGAGAAGAGGAGGCTCCAGGGAAACCTTAGAGCAGTCTTCCTGTAACTAAAGGGTATCTAAAGGCTTACAGAAAAGCTGAAGAGGGACTTTTTATGATGGCATGTAGTGATAGGAAAAGGTAGAATGACTTCAGACTGAAAGACGGTAGACTTAGGTTGGATATTAGGAAGAAATTCTTAACTGTGGAGATGGTGAGGCACTGGAACAGACTGCCCAAAGAGGCTAGGGATGTCCCATCCCTGTGACTGTTCAAGGACAGATTGGATGGGGCTCTGAGCAACCTGGTCTAGCAGGAGGTGTCCTTGCCCATGGCAGAAGGGGTTGAAATTAGGTCACTTTCAAGCCTACTTCCAACCCAAACCATTCTATGAGTCTATGAAACAAATAGAAGGAGTAGGGGGATTGTACAAGGAGGCAGTTTTACTATTTCTATGTGAATATTGCTAAGTAACCAGCTTTGATATACTTATTCAGACTCCTAAGAAACTGGAGTATCTCCACAGCGGTCAATGGAATAGTGCTGGTGAGGATGCTGGTGGCTTTAGTCCTGCCAGGACTGCCTGGGATAATGTGTGCAAGTCTGGACCAGAGATTGATATTTGTGCTGTTCCTGAGATGACAGAGAAGGAAGTTTTCCTCATCAAGTGTGCCAGCAGACAGAAAAACAAAGGTTTGGGGCAGAGGGAGGAAACCTGCACATGAGGTAGAGCTCATATTGCTGTCAAAAAGCTAGAGAAGTTGTGGACAAAACATCAGCTCTTTGGATAATTACAGCAGCCCTTTGCAGCCTTCAAAAGCCCATTGTTTTTTCCTTCACTTCACTTGTGAGTGAACATTTTGGGGGAAAGTGAATAAAATGCTGCAGTTTCAGCAGTGAAAAAAACAATGGCAAGTGAAGACATCTGAGTGTTGACCTCGAGTACTGGAGTTTGGTGCCTGACAAAGCAAACTTCCCTGCATTAGGCTGACCTGAGCACCATGTTTCCCTCACTGGCTGCTGCTGCAACTTGTCTAAAAGCCAGTGGGATTTATGCTTCTGGAATATATGGTTTATTTAACTATTCTTACTGACCCATGAATATACCTACTGTATAATTTATTGGAACGTTAGTAGTTCAGTCCTGTGATGTTTGTGATAGAAAATCTTCACTTTGAGCCAGTGGGAAATTTTGTTAGGGTGAGGAGTGCAGGCCTGGCCTCTGCTCTGCCTTTTTTCTTTTCCATTGCAACACAATTAACCTTTTCATTAGAAGAGCTCTGTTCCAAATAAGCAAACTTCTCAATGTGTATTACTGAGCCATTTCAAGCTGTCTCTTGCTTTGGAACAAAAGATCTTTGTTCCAGCCATGCATGACATTTGAAGACCTATTTATACAATGTGTCAGCTCCATTTGTTTTCTTCATCCTGATATTTTCCTCTGTATTTTTAGTTAGCCATCCAGATTGAAATGAGTGAAGTTGCTTCTGGTTTCCTCCTGTGCTTCTCCAGAATGAGGCACTGGCTGCCTTTGGTCCTTTCTCCACTTTTGTGGGCAGAGGTGAAACAACCCAAAATCAGACACAATTCTGCCTACTTCATCCTCTTTGTACTGCAACCAGCAGCACCAGGCTGCTGTGGGGTAGAGAGATGGCAGAAGTACCTGCTGTTATGACAGTTTCTCTCCTGAAGTCCTGCCTGTGGGTAGCACACGGCTACAATACCTTCTGCTGGAGGAGTCGCACTGAGGCACAGACTTCCAAGCTGCATGAGTAAAGAAGCCCTCCTTGCAAAACACCTGCTTTTTCCTTAGACATTCATAGTTTGTCCTAAGTCTCTAACCAGTCATTCTTGTTTGGCAGCACAATGCTAACTGATCCAAGAAAATCCAACACAAAATTGGAAAAGAAAAAAACAAATCAAGATGTTGGGTAATAAAGTTTTTAACATCCTGATTTTGAATAAGTGCAAATGGTTATGGTGTTTGCCTAATCCTCTCCCTTTTAAAAATTATCTTGGGACATATCTTATCTTCTAGAAGGGATCCAGGGTAGTGCTATGCCTGCTGCTCAAGCAGCAACATAATGTCTAGCCCAGTACTGGCATTTCCTAGTAACAAAATGAAAGCCAAAATCCGTTTTTTTTTTTAAATCTTCTACACAACCTGCCAGCTGAAGGTTTCAAACTGCTTTAACACATACAGGGTGCCAGGAAACTACTGCAAGCCTCACTTTAACTGGAAAAGGAGCCTGCAGGTGCCAGCCCAACAGTGGTGAGCCTGGAGTTGCAGTAGCAGAGCCTCATCTGCTCCAATACTGTCGTCACTGGGAAGGTTGGGGAAGAAGGGTGAAACACCTCCATGAAAGCAACACTGCTCCTGCCAGCTGCTTCATGGCCCACTCAAAGCCTGGTAAGATTAAAGAAGGCGTCTGCATTGACCTTCTGCTTCCCCACCCCTGTAATAGCAGACAGAAGGGATGTAAGAACAGAGATTAAACTTCAGAGCACCTCACAGCTGCGTTTTACATAGACACTCCCTCCAGCTCTTGGGAAAATGCACAACCTCCTCTGAACGCAGAACTGCAGGTCATTTCCATGCCAAACACTTAATGTGTCCAGCTTTTGCACGTGATGGATGGGCTTCTGCTGCAAGAAGTGGAGACACTGGCATGTGAGGAGGAATGCCTTCGATACTGTGTGCTTCAAAAGTCAGACTTGCGAGTTTTGCTGTGTGTTCCAGCAGCTGAGGTAGAGCTGTGTGCATGGTCCCCGCCAGCACAAATGAAACCAAGGCATCCATATGCTGTGCATTAAGAGTGTTTGATCTCCTGCACTCTGGCTTGCTGCTCAGATGCTCCCTCTTCCTCTCTGTAGTAGTACCGAGTGCGATGTTAAAACCTCTAAGTCTGTGCGTGTTTATGGGCTCTGTGATGGGAACTGCAAAGCTTAACATGAAACAGTTGAGAAAATGTTGCTGGCCACAGCCACAAAACCTGTCCTCATCTGTTCCATGATGGTGGTGGAAAAAAAAATTCCTTAGGTTTTGTTTTCCTATTTAAAGATGAAGGAAAAAGAACTACCAAAGTAGAGGGAATTTAGACCAACTGATGTGACACCTGGATTAGCAAAGCAAAATGTAATCTCCTCTGAGTGCAGGAACTGTGGCCATGCACAGCCAAGGCCACCATAAAGACACTACAGGCCCACATGGATGAGGGCCAGCTTCAGTAACCCCAGGCTTGAAGCCTGCCCCTGCGAGGATTACTGTCAGTGTTCACCATGCATTTTCAAGTCAGTTATTGCAGTGGCTCACTTATGTTTCACTAAGAAGCTACAGACATATCTGATCCACATTAAAGATGTTGGTGAGATAGGAGAGGAAGGCTCCACTCCATGAAGGATTTGCTGGCCCCGCAGCATTTTCTCATGCAGACCGGGAAACTGGGCAACACTGCAACTTGCAAACTGTATGATGGGGAAGCACAAATAACAAGCATGTAACAATAGAAATGAATTTTATTTTGTAAAAAGTTATAAAATGAATATTGTACAAAAATAAAGTCTGTAGAGAACTTTGGTTGATTAACACAAATGACTGAGACATATAATTGCAGGTGAAGTAAAAAAATCCAGAGAAGCACACTCCTGTCTTCAGTAAGGTCTAAAAACTAAAAAAAAAAAAAAAAAAAAAGAAAAAAAGAAAAAAAAATTTAAAAAATCACAAACTTTACCCTTTTGTATTTTGAATATAGAGATTTGCTTTGGTTGCAGCCTCTTCAAGCTGCACAGAAAATGCTCTGAGGCAAGTTTTCATCAGCTGGGGCAAGGGAAAGCACAGCTCTGAGCGCTGTCACCCATCAGCGGCCCGGCAGTGCAGCTGACACACCACCTGGCAGGTGTTCAGTGCCCACATCGTGCCAGTGTGGTGGTGTCCCCACCCCTGAGCAGCATGGAGGGCACGGCGTCCCCGTGGCAGTGTGAGAACAGACCCCTGTGGCAGTGTGAGAACAGAACCCTGGGTGGTTCTCCAGGGCTACCCCCCCTCCACCCAGAAAAGCAGTGGAAGTGGGGGATGAATTACATGCCATACACCTGGTACATCTTTCTATGCCTGTTCTGGACTTTTTTGACCTCTAGACCCTTCTTCAGTGGTGCCCCAAGGGGCCCAGGGCAAAATGAGTATGGAGAGCCATTACATGCATGAGAAAAGGTTGGACCATGGTTTTCAGTAAGGATTTTTTCATGTTGCTTTTGTGGGAGTTGATGCTTCACTGGTTGTCAGGTATGTCTAGTGACCTGCACTCCTGCTCCTTTGGGAAAAATGTCTCCAGAATGAGAGCTTGTGTTAGCGGTCACATACAAACACCTTTGCTGTACAAACTCCCCCCTCCTAAGGAAACTTGGACTGTTCTGCTGCATGGGTATGATCCTGTAATGTTTCAGCAAATTATACAAAACACTCTGGTTATTTAACACAACTGTTTACTTGCAGGCTATATTAAATCCAGGGCTAACTAGTAAGAGGGCTTTAACCTCTTCTATATGGAAGTACGGAAGGAAAAGCTTAAATAAATATAACTAGAAATTATAAGGCTAAATGTGATTATTTTCCATTTGTCAATAGTTATATGAGGTCAGTTGGCATAAATTGTGAGAAAAAAAAATGTGGCTACATTTAAAATATGACTAAAATTAGTTTTTCTAACAAATTGCTAATGTTGAGCCAAGTCCTGCGACCCTCACTTGTCCAGAGCCATTGCTGCTCCTGCACAAGTATAACTTACAGCAGTAATTTTCAAAAGGCCTAGTGACAGGAATAAGGGCTGCAGGCTTCAGCACTACCTTTTGTGAACATAATCAAGATTTTGTTTAAAAGAAAAAAAGGTAAAGTAAGTGATTTTTTGCATTCAAGTTAACACTTTCAATCAAAAGAATGGACCGTTGTTCCCAACGTCTTTGTCTCTCTATATCCCCAAGCGCCATCTACTTTGGCACCTTTGAAAGACACTTTAATAAATAAGGAGACTCATTACTGAACTGTAATAAATAACAATAACTTAATCTCAATAAATATCTTCTGTATACTTATGTCTCTGAAGGGATGCATTGCATCAAGTAGTCTCTCTCTATCACAATGACCAAATAGAAATGTTATGCAAGTGACGTTAGTCCTTTGTAAACCTAAAGAAATGCATTTTGTGTAGGCTGGCCTTATTATTTCTGTTACTGTACTAGGAAGAAGTGCTTAAAAACTCAACTTATTTTCACAGGTAGCAGAAGAACAAAATCCTGCACTCATTTTGAAGAAACACAAGATGGAAATAACCAAACTTAGCCAGTAACTGTTTTGCTTCGTAAGAATTAGAACCTGGTCATTTTGATACTTGCCGAATATCATCTTTCTTACAAGGGCAATCTTGTAGCTTAGGAGTTGTCCTAAGCACTCAGGAACTGCCCTCCAGTAAGCAGTAGCACAATGTGTCTTTCAGTAGAGCTGAGGGCACAGGGGATTAGTTAGGTACTCCTAAGCTACTTCTTAGCTAAGCTTCTTGGTATAACTGGTATATCATGGCATAACTACAACACAGCGTGGTATGGCAGGGTTGTGTTTTTAAGCACGTTCCTCATGGATTGAGTCTCACTGATGGTGGACTGAGTCAAACAGGAAAGATAGCGTGCACATCATCCATCCATCATCATCTCCACCTGAGCTTTTATCTAAATCCCCATAGGACGTCAGAAGTTTCCATCCTTCTACTCTGCCGCATGCCTCCTTATCCCCAGGCTCTCATGGCTCCTCATTCTGTGTTCTTGGTCCTTTGTCCTCCACTTGGAGCAAACACTTCCCTGGGAACCTTGGTCCCTCTCTTTGCAGCATAGCAGGAATGGAAAACTGGTGCCGCCTCGGCACGCAGCTGTCAGACGCATCCACACCTTTTTGCGGAATGTTTTTTCAGTATGTGGTAAACCAGGTTATCATCCAAAAAGGACAGGTCATCATCAAAGGCTGTGGGTCTGCAACAGGCTTGCCTCACTTTGTCAGTGACCAGTTTTTTCTTTCTGGTTAAGTTTTTTAAAATTTTGTCATAGGTGGTCTCAGCTGCATCACAAGATCCACTGCAATACCGGAAAATTAGCTCTTCTTTGGTTTCGTATCCCAAATCCAAGTCGGTCACATTTAAATGTATTTCTGTTAAGACACATCCTCGATTTTTGCCCTTTTGATTCCTCCTTCCTTTTTTGTTGGAATTCTCTATGTTTGTGGCTGCATTTTGACGGTTTCTCTCCCGCCTAGAAAAAATCGGAGTCTGTTTGTCTGGTGACCTCCTCAGTCTTTTAATAGTGGCTTGAATAAAGTCCACTACCTCATCAAACTGATCTGGATAATCCTCTGGCATATTAGCTGTTTGGGGAAGAGAGATAAGGCTTTGTCACATGTCAGTTATCATGAAGTTTGTCCATTTACAGCTCAAAAATATTATGCACGTGCAAGCTTTTCTGCCCATCACTTCATAACACATGCCCAGGACCCTGAGAAATCAAGGAGAGTTTGGAATGGCTTAGATAATCACAGAAACTCATTTGGGGAAAGATAAATGAGACATATTTGTACTTCTGTGTGTGTCTGCTGATGCTTGGTACATCTTTTTCAGCACATCTTTTAATATTGAATGAGCCCTGTGGAAATAGAGGGAAGGAAAACGTGTCATGGTATGAATATTAGTTAAGAGGTAGATGAAGCCACTGTAACGAGGTTATACAAACTCTTCCCAGCAAAGCAGCAACAGGAAGAGGTTTCTTTAAAGCAATTTTGTGATTATAGTTGTTAATTATTTTCTTTTCACACCAGTAGCAGTTAGTATTGCCAAAGCCACCTGTCAATAAGGTTTTTGGGCATGACAGAAGGAGGATTTCCTGGGGTATCAGGCTGAGATATTATTCCTGGACGAATGCCTGGATTTTTACTGCTTCTAGAGGATAATTATTTTCATAGCTTTTGAAAAATTTCTCATGTAAGTGTTTTGTATCACAAGATGCTGTTCACACTGAGTAGAAACAGGTCAGAAGTATTATGTTAATTTTCAAGGGAAATATTATTAATTCATTCTCCTTTTACAATAATTTAACTTCTGGTCTATTTAATTTATCACTTGATATATCACTGATGAATTATTCAAGTAAATTATATGATGAAGTCAATGAAATGTTTTGATACTAGCAGAATGAACCTCTTCAAGAAGGGTGAAATTAAATGTGTTCTGAAATGGTCCCAAATTTTGCCATTTCATCATGATTTGGAAAAAAAATTGCATTTTGCAATCCTTAATCTTCCCATGGACTAAATCCCTCAAAATTACCTGCTTTAGTGAATAGGGAGAACCAACTGAGGGCCAGGCTGTCAGGACCCTGTGTGTGGATGCCCTTATACTGCTTTATTAATAACTGTATCTTAAGCATATAAACTATACTGCAATATTAAGATTTTTTTCTCCATATTTATTGTGCCAAAAATTCAGACGTCTTCCTTTTCAGTAGGTTCTAAGAGAATGCTCCTTTCTGTACCTAACTGCTATAACATAACACGTAACAGGCCAGTGTCACACCAGCCTTGCACATACGGGAAGTCCATCTCCAGTACTCCTATTGGAGGAACGGCAAACATTGGGAGAGGCAATACCCAGTGCAGTGCACCCTGTCAGGGGTTGGTACCTCCACAAAAGGTCCCACTCAGTGAGGTGCTGAGATAGGAACAGCTCCTTAGGCAAAGGCTCAGCACCACATTTCCCTAATGAGCATGGTAAGAAAGGAACCCCAGTAGGTGACAAGGTAGCCCCATCTCAAACAGGGTGGCGTGCACTCTCTTAACAGGAGACAGGAAGGCATGAGACTGCCCTCCACTACCTAGCAAAAGTGTATACCCTCATGTCTTTAGTAGAACCACCAAATACAGGGGAGATGGGGGGCAGCAGAGTCCTAACTCTGTCAGTGCAAAATCCTGCTAAAAGAGAGAGCTTCTGCACGTAAGCTGGAATAGGGACTGCTGCCTGAAGTAGCCACATCCTAGAGACCTCCCTCTGAGACAAAAAAGTGATGGATCAGAGGTATATGTTTTTTGATGGATGGATCCAGCAAAATAGTTTAGACTGGTAAAAGAGTAATGGAGGCTGGCAATCTTGTACCTCCACATAATGAGGGTGATACAAAGCAAACAGGGTGCTATAAACGGTAGAGTCTAGAACTGAAAAAGGTGAATTATATTTTGTTTTACAGATACCCATGCTAAAAATAACAATCTCAGAGACCAGTGTTCATGTTCAAAGACATTAGGAGGGACGGCTGCTATGTATACAGTTATGTGGAACCTGAACAAGGCAGAACCCTGCACCCAGCCCCATATTCCTGTGACACCAATGGTAAGTTTGCCTTTCTTGCATTCCTCTATCTCTGCAGCAGGTACTAAAATTCCCACTGTGAGCCATACCTACTGGAGGGAGTTGCTTGGATGGATGTGTCCACTGTATGCACCAACCAGCTCCTTGGCAGAACAGGCTGGTCTGCCTAGTCTGTACAAATATTGCCCTACTGAGCAAGAACCAGGTCCAGGCGATAGGCAGGCCACGTTCCTTTAAGGCAACAAGGGCTAGACACCTTTCTAGACTCAATTAAAAGAGATGACCCACACCGAGGGAGCTCACATAACCCCCATGGCTGAAGTACAAACTTGTCCCTAATGCAGATACCAATGGAAAGCAGCTGGTAGAAGGCACTTGTTGCTCAGGATTGAGTAGTTTCTAAATTTCCTACACAGAAGCTAGGCTTCTTAGTCTATAACCAAGTAAGAGAAGGATGTAGCTCTGAGGAGATGGCTTTAGAAGTGCTCTTCTCCACTCTGACCTTCAACTGCCCTCCTCTCATACTAGTGTGATGACTCCAGCCCACACCTCTTCCATATATGCCTAGCCCAAACTTTGATGCAGTATGATGCATATATTCCTAGCCCAACAGTATGATGCAATGAGACCTTGGCTGTGGACAGTGAAACACAGCGGTAGGGAAACATATGAGGGCTTAACAAAATTAATGCAGTGATCAACCATCAGGAAAGGGACAGGAGACAGTTACAGGGAAAGCCAACCTATTGTAGAGATTATTGTTTGCAACCTTCAGCCTTATACTTATCTCAAGCCTGGCACACTGCCAGCGCAGTGAGAGGTGTGAGTGTCCCTCTCCCAAGAAGAGAGAAACAAAACTGTGGATTAGCTGAAGAGATAATCCAATGGGGCACATAACTTTTAAATGGCTTGCAATTGAGGGGCAAAAATACCATCTACTCCCATGAGAGTGCTACAGGCAGGAGTGCACTTTGGCTAAACAACCAAACAGCTACAGGGCTCAAGCACTGTTCTGCCAACTAAACCCTGGAGGGTAGTAGACAGGAGGACAGGCCCCTGTGGTGGACTGTGCTCTTGCTAAAAGCACATGCTGAGATCTATCCTGGTTCATGTGTGATCCCTACCCCAGCTCCACCAAGGGAGGTAATGCCACTGAGAGCCTTGTGCACTGCAAGTGGCCTGTGATATTTCAGGCTGAGGAAACTAAACAGCACTAAAGAGCCCCCATGCAACGCTGGTGATGCAGACATGCACTGTCAACCCTGCAGGAGGTGGAAGCAGTAAGTAAAAAGTAGATAAAATAATCAAACCAACAGCGTATCCAGTTAGAGAAGTCATACCTACACACACAAACTGCACCCAGAAAATGGGGTCATTGGCAGCATGACTGATCCTGCTAATCTCGCTAAAGCTCTAACACGAACTGTGCAAGAAGTGTTCCAAGTGTCTAATGGAGCTGGGGATCCCTGCTCTGCTCATCCCCCACTGCAACATCAGGATATATTTTGGAGACTCACTGGGAGGAACACCAGCACTACTAGTAAGACGAATTCCAGTTTCCTGCCTCCAGCGGGGACATGGTCTTCAGCCCAGGGAATTGGAAACTATCCCATGCAGACATCCAAACCTACCATTAAGACTCCTGCAGTGACCCCCAATATTTGGAGATTACTTCACTGGAGGAGACAAAAAGGCCTGTGGGTGATTATAGGAAATTGGTGGAAACAGTGGGCACAGAGCTCCCCTTGAGAAAATGTGCAGGTCTTCTTGATTCTGGTCACTGTCTGCCCACCTCAACTACATGTGCTGTTACAGGCTGTATGGGTACATCAATCCACACAATGGCACCTTGCAAGTTTCTGTAAGCAACACTTGCCTCTGCCTGTGGAACCCCAAACTGGTTATGAGCAATGCAGCAGTGTTCTTTTGGCAGCTTCCAAAGCACTGCCAAGGTACCCCAAGTTTGCTACCATAAATTAACAGTCTTAGCAACAGCTCCAATCCCTGCAATCAGCTAATTTTCTGCTGCTTAATAAATAAGCCATCAGTGTGACTACAAGCAGTCACGAGGAATGGATCACAGGGGTCAGGAGGAAAGACTGACAACCAGAAGTAAAGGGAGACTTGTCCTAGCCCTGTGCTGCGGTGCCAGTCATGACTCAGTAGGGATATTCAGCTGTCCAGCAAGTCTGAGTGTGAAGACTTAGAGCCTGAAACAAGATGCTGTGAAAAACTGCTGAAATAGAACCCAGAGCAATCAAGTGGAAACACCAACATTGACACCAGGCATGATGGGTTGAAACAAGGCATTAGAGGTAAGTGCTGAGGAAGCTACCACCAGACATCATACATGAATAAGCAATAACCCCTGACCAAGGGCTAAACTCCGTAAAAGGCTAATAGACAGAAGGGAAGGTGGAGAAGACTGACTGCAGGATGTCCCCGTCCTGATGGGCACTTGGTAGATGTGCTCCAGGGATGCTGAGACCTCTCTGCACCAAGACACCACATGCTGAGCACTTGCTTGGTCTCTGCACTATTGTAAGCTCTTCTGGGGGCAATGGGGGTACTGAGCTGACCTGTGGCCAGGGAACATCAGTGCACTCATAGGGGCTGCCTTAGCAGTGGTTTGTAAGCTGAATAAAGCTGTTTGATAGAGGTGTACTTTGTTACCCTTCTGTCTGCAAAGTTGTTTAGAAAACGTTTACAGTCTGACAGCATCTTTGCTTCTCTCAGACTGCATGGACTGTGCTGACTTGATTGTGCAGCAGACAGAGTTTACTGGGGGGATTTCACACCCCTGCAAGGAGCAGATACACATTTTGCATGTGTGTGTATGTATGCTTCATTTACACATACACACACACAAATATGACTAATTATACACACACACACACATATTTTTTCAAAACAAACTAGTTTACTGACAACACTTGCCTTCTGCTGGAAAAGCTGAGAGAACACATGACAGATGCCTGTCACGTTGTGCAATGTGCCAGCAGAAAATGCTGGGATACTATGGCATTACAGCAACAAAGATCTCTGAGGAGTAGTCCCCTGTGCCAAGCTCCAGGGTGTGAAGGAATTAGAATTTAAAAATTGAAAGCCACGTAGGACAGGACAGGACAGGATGGGACAGGATAGGATAGCCCTGAGCAGCATGTGCTCAATATGGTTTTGCAAAGTTTGTCTTGCACATGTGATGCACCTCAAAACAGTTGTTTCTAAAAGAAAAGGAACATATGTCCTCCAAAAGTAAAATCCTCCCTTAGGGAACACAGGGTCTCTTTGTGTCTTGTTCAGAGTGTGGAAGAAGGCTCACAGACCCCACTGGTTGAGTGTGATGGACTGAGCTTGACAACATAAACTGTGGTGCCATGATCTCTCACAAGAGATCGTGGTGTGAAGTCATGAGGTTTTGTTTGGGTTTTATGCCACAATTCTCAAAGCTGTTTCCTGACTGTCCAGCTCCCTGAGGAGGTCCCTCGGAGGCACTCTGTGTGCGGGCACGTGCAAGTGTTTATGTGTCACCTCTGTCCAGCATCCCTGCTGCAGGAGCTGGGGGAGGCAGCAGGGCTTGTATGAACTGCATCCACCACATGTGTCCTGCTGTGCTCAGCTCACTCTCCTGCAGCTCCTTTCCATGCTCCCTCTTTCACTACCATGCCAAGGACCTGACCACCCAGGCATGAACAGGCAGAACATTTTCCTATGGTTGCAACAAGGGTACAAGTTTGTTTTACAGGGCCAGAGAATCATGACTGTTGGGTATTGGTGACTGTCCATGTGCCAGTGTGCCACAGAGCACCTTCTCTATCTCCCTAAACAAGGGTTCTTGGTCTGTATTTTCTCACGTAACCAGAAAAATGAATAAAAAGCAAAGAAAGAGGGGAACAATGAAATATCACAAGACTGATATAAATAGGAAACCAGTGGAGTGATCAGGCTGGGAGCAGAGCTGGTGAACAACTTCACCAGAGGGAGTGAGACATTTAAAAACCAAACACTAATTTAAAAACCAAACCAACCAACCAACCAACCAAAAAAACCCACCAAACACAAGAGTATTTGCATCATCTGCTTGCTGTTTGCAAGCTCTTTGCTTGTTTTCTAAACACTTAGAGCAGTCAGATAATAGCTTTCACCCACTCTTCTAGGTTTGGAACATCCCTCTGTAATGCAAACTGAAATTCTTGCCTCACTGATGTTCTCTGGAACCTGAAGTTTTGACCTGCCTGTCCCTAAGCAGAGTTTCTCTCCCCTGGGCACAAGCAGAGCTGGTAGCATTCATGAGTGAAGGATCCTGCAGCCAAAGAGCCATGGCACTCCCTATTAGCCTCTGGAGAAATCCAGTCCTGAGTTCTGCTTTGGTCGTGCAGGGAAATGTGCCTTCCTATGGGCATCTTCTCCAATGCAACCCCCCAGAACCTGTCTTTGCATTTTTATTTAATTAGAAATACCATGTGACACCAGGACTGGGATCTGACCTGTGCTTTCTACAAGAATAAATTATACACTGTTCTGATAGACTTCTACATGAAACAGGTCTAAATGGACATTCACACCAAACTAGTCCCATTATCAAAAAAACAGCCTCCATTAAGTAAAAGCAGACAATTTATTTCTGTCTGTTCAAATGTGATCACAATTGCATTTAGTAAATAAAAATCTATTCATTTGATTTCGCTATCAACACACTCATTTTACAGCCAAATAGTCCCTCACGGGCAATGGCAGCAATCCAGCATGGTACAGCAAGAAATCCTCAGCTTGTACCTGATCACAAACTGATGGTTTGGATCTTCCATTTTTGAGATAAAAATCCAGTTTCTTCTTTTGGTGCCTGGTTATGGATTTAAAATACTAACTACAGTCTCTTCTAACCATGCTATGTCTTATGGCCTACAAGAAAAGCTTAAACCCTGTATATTGCAGAATAATAATTTATATAGGTGGGTTTTCTTTTTTTTTCCAACCTCATAGAACTTGACATCTTAAGTTATTTGAAACTGTGCTTTATAGAATACCTTTCCATAGTGATCTCAGGAAAATGTAATAATGTCACTGCCACATCATTTGGCACTTTACAAACCCCGAGCTAAAGTGATCTAACAGAAGTCATAAAAGGTACATTAAACATTATAAAATTAGATTTTACTTTTAAATTGTAGTTTTTATGCCTGCATTTGTGACAGTGTATAGCTATCACATCAAAACATTAGACCAAACACTTAGCTAAATTATTTTGCTTGAGCACAGTCTTTCAATTAGAGAAGTTCAAACAACAGTATCAGACCCTGAAGTATGATTTCAAAGTTCTAGGGCTTTAGTCCCACTCATTGTAATGATAAGCAATATTTAAAAAATTTAGATCCAGATTTGCATTTAAATGGCCCCTTTTCAAAAACAGTTCTGGTACTTTAATCTGGGACCTTCATAGTCAAATGATTACTTCATAATCATTATTCACTATTTTAAAAAATATTTAGCTTGCTTTGCTGTACTGTTTTCAGGTGCCTACTATAGTGGACATGGCCTATCTGCAGACGGAATGCCTCCATCTCACACCACAAGGACGTATTTTAGGAGAGATTTGGAGCAATTTGTTTGAGGAAGTCTAACCTTATCCAGGTTAAAAATATAATGTGATGATCATTCTGCTTTACAAAGTGAAAAAGTAGCAACTGTGGTGGGGATAAACCATTTATTTTATTGAAAATGAAATATTTTGTATAAAAAGACAAGGAATAGTATATGAAAGCATCTAAGTGAAGGCGGGTGTTAAAAATAGCATGCTGAAACATTTTTGGTATTTAAACAATTAAAATACCACCTCTCTGAGGCATGACTTTGCTTTAATGCCTTGCCTGAAAATCCGTGAGACCAAGAGTGAAATGGGAACCTGTTGGTGGTATTCATTAGGAAACAGAGCACCAAACAAACCAGGGTCAGCTCATCCTTAAATGTTTAATACAGTTCTATATCACCTCACTCCTAGCCCAAGCTGTGGGTCCCCTCAGACTCAGACAGCCCTTAGAAACGGAGCCTCTCCCTGGTGTCACTTGTCTCTCATCAAGGCAAGTGCTAAATAACCTGGTGGGTGATGCCAGGGCCACTCGCACCAATCAGGTACAATGAGGCAACATTGGTAAAAGGCAAAGGATTGACCTTACTGGTGTTCTTGCTCCTGATGGAGCAGTCAAGTTGTGTGTTTGTAACTCACTAGCTAACCCTGCAGTTTCCCATGTGTCGGTCATAACGACAAATCCATCCTTTGTATTTTCACTCTGCCATGCTTGGCAGTGCCTCCCTTTCTGTACTTTGCTGGCATTCTTGCAGGTAGAAATGCTGGTTCCCAAGAGAGGAAAAAAGGGGGGAGACAAAAGGACCACCACAGTTGTTACCAGTGTGGGAAGCCCCTGAGAGAATGGGGAAACAGCAAGGTCAGAAGAACTGTGTGAGGTAGAGGAAGTCATGAGCTGATCTGCTCACGGGAGTTTCTCATTCTTTACCTGGTCCAGGCAGGTTGCTCACAGGACCCTGCCCGATGGTGGGCTGCCCTCCTCTGCCCATTCCCACCTCTGCCCTTTCTGGGGTGGACAGAGGAACATCTCACCCAGCAGCCAAGGAGCAGAGGAGCAACAGGAGGATGCAATCTTGCCTCTGGCACAGAGCTTTGAACCACCAGCTCTGAGCACCACAGAGCAGTCAGCTTTTCTGCCAATGCACCTGAGATTTTGTCAGGAGCCCATCTGCACCAGGACCTTATCCTATGGGGTGGTGGGTACATGAGCACCCTCAGAGCATCCCTGCATTAGAAGAAGTTACAGCACGAAGAGTGTAAAAGGGGGCTATAGAAAAAGTGCCAGTACCCTGCCTGAAGCCACTGACTGAGCAGGAGCCAAACCTGGGCAAGACACATATCTGTTGACTCCTCTGTAAGAGCTGGTACCCTTCCACATCCACACCATGCTGAGTAAATGCCCAGCTTCCCAGTAAAACCTAGGTTCACACCTAATACTTGGTTAAGCTAGCACCTCAAATCCTGCAAGAGGCTCAGATGAGTATATCTGAGCAAGACCTGAAAACTGCAACCTGTTAGGAAGAACACATGCAGCTAGCTAACAGGCAAGCAAACAGGTATTAATGCAGGAAATACTCCATCAATCCATCCAAGTAATGGATTGCTGTATTTTTCTTCACTATCCCTGTTGCAGAAGTGATCCAGCCCAGCTCTCTTATGACATCAGTAAAACCCCACAATGGTAACTCAGCCTCTCTTTAGTAACAGTTCACTGAAGGGAAAGAGCACACCTAAATCAATAACATGAGCTATTACTGGACTGCCTGTGCTCTTAAGCTGCATCTCGCGTTGGCTTGTAGAAGCACCCCCAAAGAACAAACACATGCAGCAAAGCAGGAAGACCAGAATCTAAAGGGAACCCTAACCCAGTTTCTTCCGTGTGGCGGCAGACTGGCACAGCAGTCCAGCCAAAATCTTGGCTGATGTTTCTCTTGTGGCAATCTCTGTTACTATCAGATTTGATCTGATCTATAAATAACACATGATCTTTCATTGTTACCTTTCAGTTGCCTGCATTTCAGTGTGTTTACAAAAGGTACAATATGGAAGGTTTTAACACTGCTTGTTGAAAATTGTTATTGTTACAATAATCAGTCCCCGGCTCTAGGGCAGCTGCATGTACTTCACTGCAGATGGGCTCATGCTGGGAAGGGTGGACTGGCACTCACCAGACAGAGCTGGTGTGTGCTCAGAAGAGCAAGGTCCTTCCTAACTGCTGCACTGGATGCTACCATCCAGAAATTTCCTAAATTCAGAAATTTCCTAAATAATGACTGATTTTGCCAAAGAAATCACATATGCTTTGGCTGGAAGCAGAGATAGTCCAGATGTTTGTACACAGCTTGTAATTTAAAGGGGATATGACCAGCTTGCCTCTAAAAGTGTGGCCACCAGAGAAGTTTTGGCATACTGCTGTAACACTGCCCAGCCACCACACAGGAAAATAAATTCATGGATTTCAGTGTTTGCTTATTCTGAAGAATATTCCTGTCCAATAATCTTTAAAGTATTTGCACAAGTCCCAAAGACTTCAAAGAAATGTACCTGCAGGTTTCAGTTTAAGTTATGTATAATACATAGAGCATAAACTTCTGCTAGGTCATACAAGTGGCTTTATTCCTTAAAAAAAATGCTACATGAAATACCTCACAAAATCTATTTTAAGTCCTTGATCTTAAAACATATTCTGACATATATTTTGTGTCTTAATGTTTTATTTGCAGCTGTCTCAAGTAAGTATTTTTGATCCTATTTTCTTTCTTCTCTTTGTAATCATGATTGAAATTCCAAGAACAACAGAAATCTTTTCTGTTGTTCTCTTTACCAAAGGATATTACTTGATCAGAAACTGAGCTGGTTTTGTAAAAAATGACCACTCTGCAGTGCTAACCACTCTACCAGCACTAATGTGTCAGTGGCCTATTTAGATGTCTGATGATCCTGAACATGGTTATGCTGCAGTATTTTGTATTACTTGTTTATTTCTACTTATTGACTTACTACGACAGAAATATGGGAATCCACAACAAATGTAGTTACGTAGGGTTTGGTCTATGTACTACAAGTTTTATGCTGCAATCTCTAGATAGTGTGGAGGCTGGAATGAAAGCTGTGTATTTGCAGTAGATGTTCACTTCTGAACATCTGCAATTGTGGCAGGGTGGGACTTGATGACCCAAATGGCACCTCCATGCATTCGCAACTTTAATTACTTTAATTATTTTAAAACTGCTTTAAAATAATTTTTGCAGTACGAACGAAGAACAGTATAATTTACAAAGACACTACAACCTATTAGTCTGAGGATCTTCTGCTAGTGCCTCTCCCACTAAATTCAGTAACAGTCTGATGAATACTTAACACAACTGAATTCTTCAGCTTTTCAAGGAATGTTTTGAAGCTTTTCATCTGCAAACCCTGAACACAGGGATTTCTAAAATACACTGAAGAGGCTTATGAAAGATAATGAAAATAAGTATGTCCAGTTATGTTATCTGTCAATAAACATCTGCAAAATATCCAACACCATCCACAGTTTCACCAGCAATTCTTTGAGGTCCCTAAATTGAAAAACAGCAAAGAACTAAGACTATCAGCAAAAGATAACTCAAAATGAGAATAGAACTTTTTATCGTGCAATTCAGAACTTTTTTCTTTAAATCACAGAGTGGTCTTCATTGGATTATATTCAGTATTTATACCTGAGACTGAAGAAGAATTTGCTTCTAGGGCTGCATGCCTCTGGATTTAGCAACATCTGCCTGGTTTCTTTCTCTTTTTGCCTATGAATGGACCAACCTGAATGCTTGGGATTTCTGAATGCCTGGCTGTGCTGGATGCTCTGGCTCTGCTGGATGCATAGGTCTGCTGGGCACACACAGATCAGATGACACAGGGTGGCACCTGCTCGGTGTGGCTGATACCTCCCAGAGGCACTGGGTTTCCTGTGCAGGGCAGGTTACCTCTGCAGCTCCTGGGTGTCTCAGGCCAGAGCACATATGCCACACCGTAGGTGTGCTGAGCAGAAGAGCCTGGGCAGAAACATGAGAGTTGTAGTTTGTGGCATTGAATGGGCCTAATAAATATTGTAGGGCAGGAAATGCATTCAGCTGGAAGCATAATTAAATGCTGTTTTTTTGCCCTAAAAAGCCCTATAATACCACTGTTTTTCTAGATACTTTCCATATTAGTTGATAAAGTTGCAGCTAAAAGCAGTAACTTAACATTAAATACACCTTAGCAGGGGTAAGAAGAATTTTTAACAGAGGTGTAATACACACATATGATGGTGTGTCACAGCATATACCAAAGGAGCTCCGACAATGAATGGCCATTCAGTAGCTGTAGAGTAACTCAGACACCATGATGTAAAAACCTATCTTTTCCTCTTACTAGGAGGGAAAAACCCCATGGGGAGATGTTTCATTTAATTCTACCTGCTTACCACTAGCTCTTAGCAAAGGTCTCACTTGACCAAAAGAATAAATATACCATGGATTTTAGGACATGCCAGTCCTCACGTACATGTTGATTTTGTGCATCCAACAGCAAGCAGTTACAAGATGTATTCACTGGCGACTGTGTATAATGCAGACAAGTGTTTGGCTCCCTCTGCACTGTCATGCTTCTGAGGCTGCTGACTTAGTATTTAGTTTATAATACTGTGGTTTATATTTGTTCTACTTGCATTTGGTATTTAAGCTAATAGTGCTCTTCCCCCAGAGGATTGTAGCATGAGGGAAATAATGAAATGGTTACAAACTCTACATCTTTTTTTTTTTTTTTTTTTTTTTTTTTTTTTTTTTTTTTTTAGTGTGAAATAAGCTATCCCATGAATATTGATGCCAAAACACCTACAAATACTGGATTCATCTCCAATGCATTGCATTTGTGGAGGATATTTCAGCCTCCAGTCCAATTAAAAATGCAGAAGATTGCAGTTACTAGCACCCTCTGCCATCTCTGATTACTGCCCTGAACAGCAAAGGTCAGCACATTACACCTGATCAGCCCAGGAGGTTAAAATCCTGCCTGGAACCTAGAATGAAGGAAGGTTGCAAGCCAACCTGAAAGGGATGGGGTAACATCAGGTAACTTCAGAGTACTTTGCAGAGAAAGCAATCCAATGAGATTACAAAAAGATGTCAAGGGCCTTGGAAACAGATCTGTTCTCCAGCATGCTCTTTGGCCTGCCCTTAGGAGTGGACTTGATCTCACAATCCTACTAAGCCCTAATGCAAGTGGTGTGTGAGGGACTCGACTTCTCTGGAGTAAGAGCAGTGGACCTTGGAGCAAAATGGATACACTCAACCTGCAAAGGGATTTCTTGAGGGGACAGCAGTGTACCTGTCTGAATGCACACAGCACCCCGACCTGCTCAGGACCCACACACTGTGCATATGAGGCAACACAGGAGATAATGGTGCTCCTGCCACTTTGTGAGCTGTCTCCTGAAAAAGCCCTTAGCAAAGCAGCAGACTATCAGCATCCACAGAGATGTGAATGCATGGCAGGTTCACCAACAGACACTAGGGAGCTGAAGGCAGGCCTCCGTGCTTGTGGCACATGGTGCTCAGATGGTGAAAGAAACCTCCAAATGGAAAGGGAAATCTACATGGTGTAGACATTGATGCCTCTTGCATACTTGGTTCCATGTCTTTCCTGTGCTGAAGGGTGCATGGCACCAAATTGTAAGTGGAGAGAACAAACACGTCAAAGACACTGATAGGGATGACTTGAGCAACGTACTGCTGCAGCAGGAAGGCAGAGATGTGCCTGGGTAGGATCAGCCTCATAGCCTGTTTGCAGACTGTTCTCCAGACACCACACACTTTTAAATCAATTACAAACAGCATAAAAGTTCACCAGAGTACTTCACTGCTCTCTTACAGTCACCATTCTGCAGGTCTCCTCTGACTCATCTGACTTGGCAACATAGAGGTGAATTTGTAACTTTCAGACTCAATTGTTGCGTTAACTGCTGCCATACAAAGACCACAGGAACACCCTGGGTTTTCCTCAATTTCTGATGTGAAGAACAGCAGTGCTTCTTTTGCCTGTGCAGCCAGGCCCATTTGTTTGTGATACACAGTTTAAAAATTGAGACCAAACTATCAAAATGCCTTTCTCAAATTACTATCCTGGGCAATAACCTTTCACAGAGCTCTGCACAGCTAAGCCCATGTCTGTACCCTGCAAACAGAGATAACATTGATACTACCATAGCTCAGGTAAGACACAGGTTGTCTTTCTTCCTGCATCTTGTTTATCCAATCCACAGGAAAGGAAAAAAGAAAACACAATGATGAGAAATTTTGGATTCTAGGAACTGACAGAATCATTACTGCTGCCTAGCCCCTTGAGCTGCTGTAGAGGAATCAGCTTACCAGGGACCATATTTCCAGAAAGTAGTTTCAAGATAAAGCAGTCATAGTACGAATACTATCACTCTGGAAAGATGGAGCATTAATGCTCTCCCACCCTGAGAGCTACAGACTGACTAATGATGCTTTCCCCCTAATGCTTTTCTTGCCGCCAGCACCTTGGCAAGCTTGTACAGAGGGGAACAGCACAGTGGTCTGAAAAGCTGATCACTGTCTTTTGTAGGACAGCACTTGTCCACATGGCTTGCCATGGAGAAGACCACCATGTGTGATAGCCCCATGATCCTGGCAGGCTGCAGCCCTGTGAGGAAATACTTTTAGCCAACCTCCCTGTGTGGAGGGGCTGAAAGGATGTCAAGGTTGCCAGTCTGCGAGCAGCAGGAGCCTAGGCTGGGACATGCGGAGGCGGGAGCCTAGGCAAGGTTCCAGCAGTGGGGAAACACTAGCAAGAGAAGGAAAGAGAAGACTAAATGGGGAAGGACATAAACTTGTGTGTATGGAAGAGATGGGTGTTGGGGAGGGGTCAAAGTGAAGTCACAGCAAATGCTTGGTGCCTCCACACTGTGTTAGCCTGGCTGCTCCCAGAGAAACCAGAGCGTGGCTGCCTGTGACTGGAGCTGTGGCAGGCACAGGGAAAGGACATGCCTCCAGAAAAGGAGACAGAAATGAATCCCAATTATTGGATACTGTCTGCATCCCGTAATGAGCTAAACAGAGAGGGGGATGAGCAAGAGCAAAAGAAGCAATCTCCAAACTGTGTCTGTGCATTTGCTAAGTGAACATCTCCACTATTCACGTGAGTATTCTACCACTTCTGAGTCATATCACCTCTCTCTTTAAAAAGCCACCAGAGTTAACATAATGCTTGTTACACCAACACAAACGCTCACTGTGAAAATCCTGTACCTGCTATTGTAGGTACAGGACCTATTATTAGCAAGGCATTATCTGTCATTTGGATTGTAAACTGTCTTAGTGTGAGCTAGTTCATGTGGATTGCCCAGCATCAAGCTCCTACCCCTGCCACGGCTACTCTTCTGTAAATTTCCACGCGGACACACTAACTTCGAGATCAGAATCCAAGGAGGACTTAATGAAGCTCAGCAGTACTCCAGGATGTGTACAGTGCTCCCACCACGGAGCCAAACCTCCATCAGGCCTTGCGCCCACTACAGGCAGAGAGTAATTGCATTGGCAGGTCAGAGCAGGGAGAGGAGGCTGAGACAGTGGGGAAGGAGTTTCAGTGCCTATGCTGTGAGCGGTGAGAACCAGATCCTCCTGACGGCTCCTCTGCATACAACAAACTTCCCACTTCCCCACGTTTTCCAACCAGAGGGATCCTAAGACTGCCAGGAAGGCAGGGCTGCAGTGGGCAGGTGCAATCATCTACCCCAAGCTTTGGACAATGACTAGGTATGGAGCTGCTCGAGCAAGACCAAAGGCAATCACACTGGCTGTGGAGAAATAGGGGCACAAAGTAGGGGGATCTTTTCCTCATCCTGACACCTGAGCAAAGGGAAGCAGGTTTAGCAAGACAGACAGCAGTTGCTACAAAGGGGAATGTTTCTTACAGTCACTGTGCACAGCATAGGGAGGCAGCAGGCTGATGGGGGAGAGATCATCTTCAGGTCCCTCTACCACTGAAGGGGACCCCTTGGGAGGCGTCTTACCGGTGGGCAGGGGCAAGGTGGAGACCGTGTTGAGCAGTACCACGCAGACAGCCACAACATCCCATAACTTCATCTTAGATCTCCTTCCAACACGGGCTCCTGGCAGAAAGGAGAGGCAGGGTTAGCCCCCCGCCATGTTCCCCCAGTTCTGCCCCAGCCCTGCCAGCCCTGAAACAAAGCTAAGCAGTTTTGCACCCCAGATCACACTGGTTCACTCAGGCCTGAGGACAGCAGATGTTGCTGTGTCCTGCTGCTTCCCATGCAGCCAGAGCGAGTGAGGTGGGCTCTCCCCAGTGAGTGAGTAGTGTGGGAGAGGGAGACACAAGGGTGGGCTCCAGTCCCTTTATGCCCAAGAAAGCTGCACCAGGAAAGGCAAGCATGCAGGCCCCAGAAGCCTACTTTCTAGGGACATGAGAGTTGTGACCATGTCCCTGTGCTTGCTGGCAGGCAGGTCACCTTGTGCTTGTCAAGCACCTGGGGCAGCACCAGAGCACTTGTTCTCAGGCTGGACCGGGAGGACTGGGCTGATCTGGAATGCTGCTGGTCTGTGCAGACTTGATGTGCTACAAGCAAACCTTTCTTTCCCTTTCCCTCTCTTCCCCTTCCCTCACGTCTTTCCCTCTTTCTTCTTTCCTCCACCCTTCCCCTATCCAGTCCTCTCTTTCCTCTTAAATTTTTCTCTCATTTTCTTTCTCCTTTCACCTTCACTTTTCACCTTATTTTCTTACAATCTTCCTTTACCCCATTCGTTCCCCTTTCCCTATTGTCTTCCTCTTTTTTCCTTACTTCAAGATTTCCTTTTGCCTTCCCTTTTTATTTTTCTTTTCCTCTTTGTTTCCATCTCCCTAATTTTCCTCTTCCCTTCCCTTCTCATTTCCTACTCCTTGTATTTTTCTTCTCCCCTAATCTTTCATTCTTTCTTTTTTTCACCGATTCTCTTTCTTTTCGCTTCCCTTCTCCCCTTCCCTTGCCCCTTTTTCTTTTCTTCTCCTCGTTTCCCGGCCGCCCTGCCCGAAGTCTGCCACGGCACGTACCCGCTGCCCTCTGCACCCCGCCCCGGGGAAACAGCTGCCCCCAGCCCGGTTCGGCTTGGTCCGGGCGGCGGTACAGGGCAGTGTCCGCCCCCGGAGAAACGACCCCGCCGTGGGGGAACCGCGGAGGTCCCGGTCCAGCGGCGGGGCTTAGGGCGCGGCTGCGCTCGGTGAGCACTTTCCCCGCCGGCCGCTGCCTTCGCACCTCGTCGTGTTCGGGGAGCTGCGGGGTGCCCCCGGGGACACTGCCCGCCCGCCCCGCCCTGCCCTCCCCACCGCGCACCCATCCTCGCCCTCACCTCTGAGCTGGTCTCGTCGGACCCGAGATGGACATTAACGCCGCGGAGTCGACCGGCCGGCCGGCCGATTCATGTGGGCAGGTCGGGGTCCGATTGCCGGCACCCTCTTTGCTCGAAGGAGGGGGGAAGGGGGACACGTATGGAGGAAGAAGTTTAAGGTCGCAGGTGTGGATGGAGGCAGCGGGGAGCCGGCAGCACAGTCCCCGGCGGCCTCCCCTGCCTCCTATTGAAGTAGAT
>JANPWX010019370.1:569864-732072 GCA_024734555.1 Trochalopteron elliotii | reverse complement strand
ACCTTCGAGGAGCGAGAACATCTTGCCGCTGACTCGCCGAAGGCCGCGGCAAAGTCGCTGTAAACAGTGTCGACTTTCAGGCTTGTGCCGTGTATTTATGACTCACGCAGTTGTCCGGAGGTATGAGATCCTCATGTCTCCGGTGCTGCGGAATTAGCGCGGCGCAGCCCGGGCGGGCGGCCGGGCAGCGCAGGTTTTGTGCGGGCGGTCTGGAGACCGCTCCGTCCGCCTCGCGCGGCTTCTCTTTTAATATAGTCTTTGCTTCTGGATATTTTATTTTTGTGGGGGCAAGGCGATCGGGTATGGGATGGAGCAGCAAAACCCCCAGGAGACCAAGTCGGTCCCGGAGCCCCCGCGCCGGCACAGCGCCGAGCACCGGAGCTGCGGGACGGAGGGACCCGCGCCGGGCACGGCCGGGCCGGGCCGCCCCCAGAGGTGACACCTGGCTGCGGGTTGGTTTCGTACGCCCTCCGCCCCAGGTGTGCCTATGTGTGTGGTTAGGGTTGTGCATTCATGCGTGTGCGCACTGCTCGTATCTCTCCAGGGTGAAGGGCAGCAGCCCCCAGAAAGTCCCTCCGGTGACAGCTGCTAGTCCCGGACCCCGCAGGCACGGCTGCCTGATGCAGCCACGGCGGCCAGAGCTGCATCCCCCGGCGGGGGTGGTCCGGCAGGGCGGAGAAAGGGGGGAAAGGAGCGGCGAGCCCCGTTCGGACAGTGGCACCGTGGGCTGCCTATTCCCGACTCTGCCGAGTCGCCTGCGCCACCTCATCTGCTGTGTGCGACTTTCCCTCTTCCTCTTCCCACTCCCCCGTTTAAGTCCCAGGCCCTGCAGGGAGAGGATGCGGCAGGCAAGTGGGACCAGCTCCAGCTGCATGTCCTAGGCTTTGTGCGTAGCCCATCCTGCACCACTTGCACCCTCGCCGCACCGTTTGGTTAGGAAGCAGGGTGAGGACCGTGCACGTGGACTCCAGAGCCAAGTGAGTGCGCGCTAACAACACTTGTTTGCTCTCCGTCGGTCTGAAACGTACATAAACCTCCCAGCTCTTAGTTGTGAATGAGATCTCAGGCCAGGGGCTGTAGCACAGTAAAGGGGGTCACAGTCATCTCACTAGATAGAATGGGAACGAGAATGGATTCCTGTGATCTCCAGGGGACTAGTGAAGGTTTTTAATACGTTTATTGGAAATTTGGAGAGGTATGCTGAATGTCATCTGGATGGGCTGCCAGGACAAGTATTTCTGCAGAAGGATTCTTCTAAATTTCCATCAGATGACAAGATGGAGAGACAAACGTGAAATGTCTTGTGAAGCCCTTTGGGCAGCATGGCTTTTCCACGGAGGGGAAATCTCATAACTGTCTTCCACTATATGAGGCATTTGTGACGAAGTGGTCAGCCCTTCTTGGGACCATGTCCCTGTCCCTGCAGGAGCAACAGATTTGGGACTCAGAAATAATGTCTGAAAGAATTACTTTTTTAGACTTTTTTTTTAACTTCAGGATATTTCTTTTTCCTAACTGTGCCATTTGAAGAAAGAGTAATTTGCATGGAAGAGATTTCTTCTAAGTACAGGAGAGTAAAATATTCCACAAAATTATCTGCTTTATAAATGTTAAACACTATTATACATAAATCTTCACTTAAAAGTAATCTTAACTTTTTCAGTACAGTCTAGTGAAAGGCACCTGGAATAAAAGTTCCTGAAGCCTCTTTGCAGCCTCTTTGCAGGCAACAAATGGGACAATGAGAGAACAATCTGTTGAAAAGAAACAGGGTATATGGTATCTGCACAAAAAAGACACAGGCATCTGATAAATGCGTCTGTTTATATATGTGTGCACACCAGGAGGGGACAGGAGAAGGCATTACAAGAAGCAGTGCTTTGTTTGGCTCAGCAATACTGTTCAGGTTGTGCCACCTCTGTCACAAAATTATTTACGTGTGGTTGTGAGATGGGCGATGGATGCAAGTGCTGTGTGCACCAAGGGCTGTGTGCACAAGAAGTTATTCCTGGCTTCCACCCTGAGCAGAGCAGAGCAGAGAAATGGATGCAACATGGTGCCTCCATTAAAGACTGGGGACTTAGGCATGCTGAAATGAATGCCTTGGTTACACCGTTTATGGTGACACAGAGTCCTAGTATTTTAAGTGAAAGATCATTAACTAAAACTTTACTGCATGTATTGGACAAAATGAGCTCATCACATTATTCTTTTGCATGGGTTTTGTCCGTGCAAAGCCACTAATTTTCTTTAAATAACAGAAGGTAATGAAGCCAAGACAGAGATTGTCCATCTATAATGCTGCAGGAGTTTATTTTTCCTTGCTATTAAAAGCTGCTGAAAGCCCATTTTTTAGCTTATGTGTTATTTAGTTCACGTGAACAAGAGTGAAAGGAAATGTTAGGCAGATGTCTTAGCTGCACTAATAGGATAGTTGAAATAAATGCAGAGCAAACCTGCTAGTTCTTAATCACAAAATAATGTACCTGCCTCTCCCTGAGCTGCCAGAGCAAGTCTCTTGGTAAGGAGGGTTGCTGAGAGCCCTGTGCACTCTTTCTTGATGGAAAGTAAAGTAGCTGCTGAAAGATTTCCATAGTTCTATTAAAAGCTAACAAAAGCTACAAAAACTTCAGAATTGATTATATTTTTCTATACAGATCATGAAAGTTTCAGAGCTGCTTGAGATAAAACTCTTTTTGGTGAAGGAAAAACAAAAAGAATGTCTGCTGTCAGGAAAAAAAACTGGAAGAGAAAAATGACCCATTCAGACCTAAATAAAACATGTCTTTACATTGTAAAGGTTGCCTCTTTTAAAACAAGCTAAAAAGCTGCTTGACATTATGCAGTATGGTCTCTTTTTTTGTTTATATGTGTCAACATGATGTATAGATCTCTTAAGATGTCAAGCGCTCCATACCGTAATTTCTAAGTTACCTTTGAAATATGAAACATGATTTCCTAGTCACAGTGTGACTGCTCAGGCAGTAAGTGGTGGTTTCTTTGGTGTTAGTAACAGAGGAGACCATGCTGTTGTTGAAGCAAGTGTCCTCGGAAGTCATCTGAGTACCAGGAATATGCACCGAGCGGCTGCATGCCTGGGGAAGCAGCTGTGTTTTGGGCCACAGCTGCCTGCTCCCATGTGATGTCAAATGCCCTTGGTCATCCCTAGGCCTGCAGGAGATCCCTGCAGCATTCAGCCATTGCCTGAAAGAGCTTTGAGCATTCATTCCCTTTTTTAATTTAAGATGATTAAAGTTTGTAGTGAATTCACCGTTCTGGGGACATGGGTGGCTGTTCTGGTCTGCACTGACATCCAGCAGTGGACCTGCCATTCCTGCATCCTATGGGACATGTATTATCATGACTTAACTGGTGGACAAGGGGTGAGACACTGATTTAGATAACAATTAGAGTGAAAATGTGGCAGCTGCTTGGGTGGGGCAGGTTTGTTGGGGCCCATGAGGTGCCCACCTTGTGCTGGAGCCCAGATAACCTGCTCAAGCAATATAGTTACAGCTATCCCTAATTGCTGCGTTTATTAGAACTATTGTAAGCCAGTGCCAAGGTCTGTTCTTTAGCCTGGGGGCTAACTGCTGCCTTTTGACCACATCCTTCTTACTCCTGCTGGAGAGGGTGGCTGCAGGGTGTGGCTCCTGGCCCTGTGGACTTGTGCACCCATGTGGGATGATGTTTCCTGGGACAGCATGGGTCCCAGCATGCCAGTGACTGTTGTACCAGGGTGATAGCATCAATGGCTGGGCCTGGCAGCATCCCTGCAGTGTTTATTTTCCTGGAATAGGTGCAGCCAGCATGTCTGCACGTGCTTCAGGCGGACCTCCCAGGGCAATAGAAGCAAATCCTAAGAAGGGGCTCTCTTCTTGCTGTGGTGGGAGAAGGTGAGAAGATATCATGTTTCTAAAATTGGTGTGAGATGTGTCAAATATGGTTTAACAGCAACCTTCTCTTTCGATTGATATTTGCACAACTTTATTGTAGATACCTACTTGGATTGTTCAACTTGTTTGTACATTTATGGGTGGAATTTAACATGCTGTGGGCAACACTGTAAGCAAGCTGTGTTTAAGAGTTCTCTGGGCAGTGTCCTGTGCTCAGATTTGCCCCATAGCTGAAGTTCCTTTATTCTTTACAAGACATTTTCCAGGGAAATACCAACAGATCATGCAAAGCTTTTCTGGTCAAGCCTTTCATGTAGTAGTTCTCTAGCAGAAAGTCATTCAAAGGACTAAGGAATCATGAACTCATGACCTATTCTAGTCACATACTTTGAAGCAGAGCCTGATAAGAGAGGGTTTAAATCTTGCTAATTAACAGTAATTGTAACAGCTGTCACGTGCTGCTACTGTTTTAATTGGCATTAATCACAGCTGCATCTCTATTATGCTGCCACTGGGATTCTGGTGTATTTAATCTCAGAATGTGGCACCTTCTGAGAGATTATGAGATCATAAAAGCATGAGGGCAACATATTTGTCAGGGTTGAAGGTCACTAATCTGTGCTGAAAGCAGCCAAGAGGAGCAAGCTGTGTAGAGGGGGAACTGGAACCAGCAGCAACACTTTGCAGAAGCTGTGAGCTTTACTGTTTGGATTCTTTCTCCCAAGGGTTTTTTCTGTATTTCTGAATTTGAGTTCTGCTGTTAGGTATTGGCATAAGGCACAAGGAAAGTATTTCAGAAGTATTCATTAGCTTGTAAGTTCTGCCAGGAAAAGCTGTTAAAAAAAATGTGCATCAAAAACCCATACACCAAACCCCATCAATTTTTATGAGATAAGGAGCAGCAGCTTGATTCTTTTGGATCAAGAGCCATGTTAGCCTTTTACTAAGGATAGGAGGAAATGTCTGAGTAATCTGAATGACTACAATGCATTCAGCTGAGTATTTTATTTAGCTGTTTGCTTGTGGCAGATTTGCAGCTGTAAGTGTGTTGTTCTTGTAAACCACTGGAATGTCAGATAGCAGTGGTTATCCATAGCTCTGGTGGTTAGGCAGATGTTTCTGTTAGGATGAGCAGAGACACATTGTCACTGGGGTTGGTTATGAGAACAACTGGGCTATAAATCTCCAGCTTCTGGCTTATATGTAAATCGTCATGTATACACAATTAACTGATACTTTTTCTTCTACTTGTAAATATGGAGTTATGGCAGTGTTTGCTTGGGGTGGTGGTTTTTTGGTGTTTTGTTGGGTTTTTTTTAAATAAAACAGTTATCTTGTGTGCTGGCTACCAGCTTGTATTGCTTCAACATACTGGCTTACACTGAGAAAACTTCACTACTACTGAAACTAGAAGCATTTATTTGGTCTCTGTAATTGGAAAGATACATTTATGATTACACTTTAACAGAGCAGAAAACTTATGTCTTGTTACAAATTTTGAGAAAAGAGTTCACAGGCAAAATAAGCATAACAACAATTTACAGAGCTGTAAATTTAGCCATATTAAAATCTTCATCAGCTAGCAAAAAAAAGTTCTTAAAACTTGGGGCTATAGTCTGGGATGAAAATGCAAACTGACACATTTTATTTATACCAGGCTACTCTTAAAATCACTCAGTAGGAGCACTCTTGGCTTGTTTTCGTAAATCTCTGCGTGAATTGTGCATAGACCTCTCTCTCCCTTAGCAAGGAAAAGTATGGGGGAACTGTACCATGATCTTGCCTACACATCTGAGCTCTCCATAGTTAGCAAGACTTGGAAGTGCATTGATGGATGTGATCTTCAAAGAAGTTCATCTGAAGGCAGGTTTAGGATCTCAGTTCTGCATTGAAGTGAAACACTGACTTTGAGCCAAGGATGGCTAACATACTTAGGTATGTGGAAGCTTCTTGCAGAAATGGTTCCTGAATCTTTGTATATCTCAACATGAAGTTATATTTTCACTGTTTTTGTGCAGGGGAAGTGAAAAGGATAGACAGTACTAATCAGCAAACTGAAACAGAGAAATGTAGAGGTGAGTAATGATGGAAGGAGGAATGGAAGGTGGATGGTGGTGGAAAATGAGGGAAGGTGTGAAAGAATCCCATGTATGATTAGCTATTTTTACCAGAAAGATACGATCAATCCAAAAACCAGTGACAGAAATGTTGAATTTTGCAACAAAACCCAAAATCATATTGTCTATCTTGGGATGGTAGGATGCTTCAAGGCTTTATGAATAACTGTTGGTAAACTTCCCTCAAAGGTTTCAAAGTATCTTCTTCCATAAACGTTAATACAAAATCAGTATTGAGAACTCTGTCTGCTTTTCTTACTCCAGTAATACTTCAATGACTTCATTGGGACAATTTCCTGAGTGACCAGTTGCTTCCAAAGTCAGTGTGGTGCTGCTGTATGAGGGATAGCTCCAGTTTGTGCAAAAACTATTTCCTCTGCAAAATTGTTGTTGCCTTTAGTCAAATCAACCCCTTGCTTCCCATTCCTCTCTTTTCAGGTCCTTTCCCAATATCACTCTTTCCATAAAATATCTCACTTGTACTCTGTGAGAATCTGTATCAGGCTTTTCAGAACTTACGGTTTGCTTGGGGGAATGAGAAATGGAAACAAAGATAAATCCTTTATTTTTGTAAGAAGAAATTCACTCTTGTGCAGGAATCAAGATTATATAATTATTAGGTCAAATCCCAAGGAACTAATTTTTCTGGAAATTGGTAAAAGGGTAATTTCCCCACAGCTTTGCTTAATTATGTTTCCCTTTGTATTTTTCTTCTAGGACCTTTAGAAAGGAGCTAGGGGAAAACTGGCAGGTCTCCTCAGGGAGAATATGTGATACTGTGATGGGAGCTGTTAAAGGCTGTTTGTTCAGATCAATTAATTTATTTTCTTGGCAAAATCTTCTTTATTTTCTTTTAAAGCCAAGCTTGAGTTTTTAAAGTGAAGATTAACACCTGCTTTGTTTGTTCAGGAAGAAAACAAACCAGAATCATCTTTTGCTATAGGAATGGGGGTTATGTGTCAGAACAGTACAAAATATGAGGAAAATCTGGGGAAGATTTAATCAAGGTAGCTTTTGACATCACGCCAGTTTATCCCAAAACATCAACAGAATCCTTAATTCAGAAACAATCCCAGAGTACCAAACCATTTCTTCCTGAAATGATAGAGCCTTCTCTTTCTGACAACCCAGGACACAAGCCTGGTTCTGGTCCCAGTGTCTTGTCAAAATTTCAGTGATGTTTTGCTCTTTCAATGCTCCTTGATGCTTGACTATTTCAGGGTGGCCACAGCAGCTCTCACTTTTCCATACCGCAATTTTCCCTGTTTCGCTCTCCCCATGTGCTGCAAGCAGCCCCTGCCACTCACTTTTCAGTGACCCTTCCACCCACTTCTTCTCACCTCTCAGGCTTTCAGGTTCTCTTCTGTGCTTAAAACCTATTGTCCCCTCCTCTTCTAGTCATTAATGATGTCCTCATTAGGGGTATGAAGGGCTTGTGCCTGGGTGCCAGCAGGAGTGTTGCTGGGGGCACCTGCCCCTTGGATCATGGGAATGTAGGGTGCAGGCCCCAGGGACTGGTCCTCTCTGTTCACAGCTCCAGCACTTCCCTATTTGCTGGCAATATAAGACAAAACACTAATTTAAACAACTTACCTCTGTGCTGGCAATATAAGACAAAGCACTGATTTAAACAAAAACAAAATCCCAACACCTCCACTGTCCCCCTCCCCTCACTTTTCTGATAAAAAGAAAAGCCAAGTCCATGGTCTTTACATATTCCTCCAAAAAACAAAACAAACAAACAAAAAAAAAAAGCACCCCAAACTCAAAGAAACTATTTGGTACTGAATCCCGAACACATAATTTCATCTCTGTTCCCTTTATGGAAATTCCAGTAGACCTCAACACATTCCCCATTTTGTACCAAGGTGGCTATAGATCTTAACGAGTTTTCTCTGTGTTTTTTGTTTCTTTTTTTGTGAGGGAGAGAGGTACCAGAGGAATGAAATTAAGGTAAATACACACAGATGTTTAACACTGATCCCCTTGAACCCTCTTACTGCTTTCGTGTTGCTTTATTTTGGGAAATTCCCAGTGAAAGATGTTAGAAGAGGTATTGTGACTTAACCCCCCTCTGCCTAATTTTTGTCAGGCAGCTTAGGTGCCCAAGTAAGAAACCAGTTTGCCAGATGCCTTTTCAGTATTTCATGGAGGGTACAGCCTCTCCAGAGGACAAGCTATCTACCTAAGAGACAAGCACCAGCTTTGTATGTCATCACTGGTGTTAGAGGAAACCAGAGGTGACCAGTCTCATGAAAGAGCCATCCATCTCTGCTAAACAGGCTTGGATGGAAGCAAGGTAGAGAAGACCTGTTTTCCCATACTTGGATAAAACATTGGGAAGAGTCCTCACAGGCTTGTTTTTCACACACAGCATTGGTTCTGCATTCAGCAGGGCTGGCTGCTATAAACATTTGAATCCCTATAGAAACACACACACTCTTGACTCTCAGTGCCCTTCAGTTGAGAAAGCCCTTCCCTCCCTCCCCCCCTCCCTCCCCAAAACTTCCACTGTTGGGAATGACTTGTTGACCTAATTTCTGAGGTGTTTCTGACCTAAGTTTTGGCCTCTGAGTGGTGCCCTGGGATGAATGCTCCTCTTGTCCAGCCCTTGCTCTGTGCCTACACTGCACACACATATGGAACATAGAGACAGATGTTGCTTCCTCCACAGTTCACCACAGTATAAACGCTAGAGAGACTTAGTTGTGCTTCTTCTGATCTCAGTTCTGCCAGGTTTTCTTGGCAGAAAATTTGCAGGCAGCTTTTCACAGATGAAGATGTAGCCTAAGGAGAAACATGGATCTTGGCTTGTTCCCTGGCTCCAGGGGAAAGGCAGTGCAGGTGCACGGGAAAATGCAAGGGCAAAGGCTCCGAGCACATCAGAAAGTACTTAATGATCACCAAGTTTAATGAATTATTGCAAAGCTGGTGACACCTGAGAAGACAAATGGTAATAATAGCGTTATGAGTGTGCAATCTCTCAGGTAAGGTTCCTTGGGATGTCATCACCTGTCTGATGGGCAAAGGGAAGAGAAACGCCTTCATCTTTCAACTGCTGCACTCCCAATAACGGCCTGTACAAGCACCAAAGCTGAAACAAGCTGCATTTTTTCTGTCTGCTGTGTTTCTACTGCAGATTGTGCTGACTAGGAAATGAGAAACACATGGGAGTGGTTCACCGCCTTGGCTTCATCACAGCTATATCTGTTTTCCTACAAGATTTAGAGTTATCTTGGCACACACAGTTTTAGCAGTCCTCCATGCAAGTTTTTCTGTGACTTGCAATCTGTGATGAGGGAGAGTGACTGCAAAGATAATGATTTGTCTGAAATGGCTGGTTAGTTTCTGAAAATTACCTGAAAGCTTGGTCGATAGGCAAGTTTTTACTGTCATCTGTGGTCATTAATGATAATATTAAACCCTAGTGTAAAACATGATAAGTAATTGTATTCCTGGTATTTTACTTGGGAAGACACCTAATCCTAGACTTCTGCATAGAGAGCAAGTCTGTAATTAAGCCCTTGAAATGTAGAAAATTGCGAAGTCTCTAATGACTCAGTTTAGACTGACAGCACGAGGAGCCTGAGACAGTGTTCAGAGGAGCTGGCTCCAATTTGTTGTGAGTTACATTTATTTCTCTGTAATCTAGGACTTCCCCCAGGTTGGGAATGTAATTTTTTTGCTGCCCTGAATGTGGAAAATCTTGTAGCCCCTTGACTGACAATGCTTGCTCACTTGGCCCCTTCATCCCCCTGATGCCTTTCAGGATCTCCTTTGGGGGTCACACTTCAGGTTATTGTGTGTCTTCTGGGCTTCTGCTTTTATGTCTCTTCATGCCTTCCTCAGCAAAATTTTGTGTTTTGTTGTGGTACTAGATGGTAGTCATAAGCTGCTTTGTTTTAAAATTCTTACTCTTCCTCTATGCTGGATCAGGGACTAGATGATCTAGAAACTTACTCTTGATTACACTTCCAGCAGTTGCTTGGGAATCTGCACTCTTCTGCCCATCTTCTCTCTTAGGTGCTATTTCTTAAGGATCTTTACCAGAGAAGCATAGTTGCAGGGGTAAGAGTGAATGTTTGAGTCATTGTTTTTTCCTGGGATGAACTTAGAGTTTAACCTTTTCAGAAATATCAGTGCTGTGTTTCCTGGATCTGCAGCTCTTCCATTTGAAATACTCCACTGTGTATTTGTTGTGTCTGAGTATCTTGTAAATAAATTGAACTGACTGAATTGTCTTCTTTACACTACATTAGTAAATTCTTTGATTCGATGTTTTTGAATTATATTTCAGTATCTGGTAACTTTTGCAAGTTAAGTAAGTGTTGCATTTCCTAGCTATTGCATTAGGAGATTTAAGTAGTAGTTTTTGTACAAAAGTATGGTAAAACATAAATATCAAAGCAGGTAAAATAAAATTCAAAACAAAATTAAAGGCTTTTCATAGCTATTGACAAAAAGGATCTTTAGACTTCTTAGTGGAGATATTTTCTAGACTGATGCGAGTTAACAAAAGACTATTTTGCCTGCGCACCCTTCCCTAATTAACAGTATGTTTGTAGACACTTTTAACTGTAATGCCTCTCATGCTACATAGAAAATAATGAGAAAGTAATTTTTTTCTATGTATGCACTCCATAGAAAAAAATTACTACAATTTGTTTTGCCCATGCTTCCAGGGCTCCACCAGCCATTACTGAATACTACTCTACATCTCTGTATACATTTGGTGTCAGTAATTGCCTTGAGGTAATTTGCTTTCCACAGACTCTATGCTGCCCTTCAAGATTTGAACCTGAGCTCTTTTTCTCTCTATGCAATCTGGTCACACCTTTCATTCTCCAAAGGGCCAGCAGATAGTAGGCTGTTTGTTTCACACGTTCATAAATTTATGCAGACTGGGCAGGTGCTACTTCATCCCTGAAAGTCCCTGCCCAAAGATGCCAGAGATACTGCTGCCCTTTCACTCTGTAAATCAGAACTGAAAGCTTCTTTCCCACAGGACTCTCATCTGTCAGCTGGCTGCTGCATGCCGAGCTATTCTATTGTGGATCATTTGGAAAGCATCTCTTGGCCCTGATCCTGAGAGGGACTGAGAGCCCCTCCCTTGTCCATGAACTCCATTTGGGGGGGTGAAATGGTTTTGCAGGGTAGAGCCTGTGCATGTCACAGGCTGAGATGCTCTGTGTTGCAAGGGGTGGCAGGTTTCCCACCGACCTGAAGAGGAGCAGGACTAAGTTGTTCTGCTGTATTTTACTTAAGAAACCAAAGGTCATTTGTGATCAGGATGTTTTAAGAAAAAATATCTATTAAAGGAAAAAAGTGTTCCATTGTTGGGCACAGGTGACAAGATAATGCAGTCCAGAAGTTTGATTAAAATAGCTTTTCTATTTTTAAGGCAATTCCTTTAAAAGAATGTTTGACTTTTGTGTAGGCGATAAAATCCTGAAAACCTCTTAGGACAGCACTTGGGTTTTGTTTTCTTTGTGATAGGACAGTAACTATCATGCTTATATCTTTCAAAGTATTGCTGCTCTGAAATAAACCTTCTGGACTAAATACATTCATTTGGAAGAGACACATTTTGGAGCACATAAGTTTTACTCATTAAATAGAAAACCTGATGCAAACTGACCTTTAACTCTCAATTGATTCCAAGCTGTTAGAAGTTCAACGGTTGCGTTTCGAGTGACAATGTGAATTGGTGAATGTTCTTAACTTATGTCCCAGAATAATGCACATGCTCACACACGAGTCCCCCAGCCCTAAAATACACAGTAGTGTAGATAGGAGTCTGGTAATGCCTCAGGAGTTGCAGGATGGATTTTGTTGAGAGGTGTAGTTTCCACTCCAGTGAGCTTGTTTATTCCTTCTGCAGCAAGTCAAAACAGTTTTGGTAACACTGTCAGCGTGCCACTGCTGCTGTTAACAGTAGGAATAAACACCACCTGAAGGGCATGAGAGAGACTGCCATGCCCCATTGCTGTGGGAGGCAGGACTCTCTGTTCCTATGCAGGATGAGCACTGGAGTTCTCATCCTGGGCCAGGCTTCTGTTACTATATGAAGACAGGAAGGAGATGAGCTAGACAATATAGCTGCTGTTAGGATATTGTCTACATGTATGTATTTAACGTAACGATATTTTTGGGGTGTTTGAAGAGAGAACCCATTCACTTGTAGGCATTACCAGTCAGACCTTGAATGCTAGCCCTGGAAAGTATGCTAGAGAAACTGAAGTTCTTGATTATTGGCTGTGATCATTAGCCCTCGGTTCATACCAAGGTTTCCTGCCAGAAAAACCTCTGTTTCAAAAATGCATTAGCTTAGATTATTTTTTGAGCAGAAATCCTAACTTCTGGTGGATTTGAAATATTATACCACCAGTAATCATAATATCGTAATAATTTTACATTGTGATGAAAAATTCTTGAAGGAAAGAAGAAATGAAAAGTGAAAAGAAGCTCCATTTAGGTATGAACAGCATTCACATCTGCATTTTGATCAACTCCAAATACAGAAAGAACCCTTCTACAGACAGCCCAGTATTGACTCTACATGCTGAAAACAGCTGCTTTCTGCATGCAGAGAATAATTATTTCACACAAGTTACTGACCTTTTCCTTTCCAAGTTTACCAGAGGTACAGTCATCACTCAGTATATAGGATGTTGCATTACTGTGACAAAACTTTCAGTCGGATATGGTCATTTATGCCATATAAAAATTTGAGTTAGTTTTGTAGTGAGAGGTTTCTACTTTCATTTGCAGCTATCTTGGAGTAAATTCTTATCTGCATCTGAAGCTTGATGTGCTTAGACATGGTGCCTTGCAGACTGAGACTTGTGTGCTTGGTTTCCTACCCATGGCAGGTGAAACTGGTATTTGAAAATTTGGCTCTTAATTAAGTGCAGGTGCAACTTCAGTTTTGTCTCTTCAAACTGTCCTGTTGTGTGTGCATGAATTTTTTTTTACTTTCATATGCTAAAAGCACCAAAAAGTATTCTGAGTTTCGCAACATATCATAGATGCTGCAGGTGAATATAGGTAGAGAGGGAAAAAGGAGAGGACAGACAAGTGGAAAGAACAGTGCTATGGCTGTAAGTACCACGGTTGTTCTGTTTCAATCCCCTTGGCATGGGTAAAGTCAGACCTGAAGTGGGTTGTCTGGAAGGGAGAGAAGGGTAATGCCTGAGAAGGGGCACATGGGCAGTATAGCTGGAATGGGAGTGAGGTGAGACTAGAGCCCAAACTGGATTGGGCAGGGGATTTCCAGCCTAGCCACAGAAATGTTAATGTGGCTTGTGGATCTGTTCTAATACAGTTTTTAATATTTGTGGTTTTGCTCCCAAGTCAATGACTTTGGAGGGAAAAGTAAAAACTACACTTGAATGTTTCCTACTAGACCCTGGGAGATGTCATCCCTGTTACTGTGGGAGTAAGGGGTGATGCTGTGAACAGCCTGTAGAACTTTTATTTCTTATGTGCCCAACCTTAGTACTGAGAGCCTGGATAGAGCAGAAAATAACCCAGGATAGTTCCTGAAGAGGAAAATGGGCAAGGCAGGAATGCTCAAGTGAGCAGGCAGTGTGGTTTTCACCACCCTGGGGGCTGCGAAAAAAAGCTCTGTGAGGCTGTGAGGTGAGTGATCCCGGACAAGGTTGCAACATCACTGTACCAGAGGATATTAATCTAAATTCTGCTTTGCCTTCATGTAAACTATTCCTCTCTGGAGCAGCTTGCACTGCTGCAGCTACACATTTTGCTTCACAGACCCCAGACTGTCAAGCAACCTCACACAAGCATGCGTTGAGCTCATCTGATTGAGCTACATGTGTTTACTTTGTTATAGGTCAACCACTTGAGCCTACCCTCAAGATGAACTTAATGTTTGCGGAGGAAGGGCAGCAGCTATGTAATACTGGAACAGGCAGAAACAGAACCATGGCTTTGAACAATGGGGAAAATGCTCCGCATCTTAACTAAGTATTTTATTGCATGTGAGGATATACACCTACAGAAAACGTTACCACACTCTTCTGTGGTGTTTGACCAGAATATGGAAAACTGGCAGGTAAAATAGAAATTTCTCAGTGCCAATTTTGTGTAAAACTTGAAACACGATATCTACTAAGAAGCATGAATCTGGTGAATATTAAAAAAATGGATCAATGCACAAATAAATATTATTATTCTCCCACTGAATATGGCTAAGCTTTCCACATGCTTAACTGCTTTACCTGGAGGGGCTGATTGTGATGGTGAGGCAGGGACTAAGTGATGGCAAGCCTTTCTTGGCAATAATCCTCACTGAAAATAAGAATAAAATTTATTATGTATCTAATTAAACTCAGGGTAACTGTAAGATTGTTGTGTTGGTTTTTTTTTTTAATGTCAGAAGAACAGGAGCTAAAGCTCTGGTATAACTTAAAATGTTGTACACAAAAAGCCTTAGTGAAACTCTGGTCTTAATAACAGATCCATTTGTTCTAAAATGTTGCTGTTTTGACTTGGGGAGAAAGTGTCTGTTTAATTAAGCCTTTCTGCTCATTTTCATGTCATGAGGTTCTAAAAGGAAGAGCCAAAATGAGCCATTACATTGACTAGTTTTCTTGTAATTAAAATCACAGAATTTACTAGTGCGAACAGACTTTTAAGCTCTTTCTATAAAAACTAGTGCAAGGATAAACACTGCTCTCTCTGGTGAGAGCAGAGCATAGCTTTTATTATTTGCATCCTAGCTTTACAAGTAAGAGAGGACTTGAGAAACAAGCACTGAAGTCTGAAAAGAGCTCATTCAAGCAGCCCTAACAAACCAGTATAGATGAAAAATTCCACTCCTCTGAGGCCTTGGGCGATCTTTGAATGAAAAAAATCAAGCATAAGATGTTGGGAACATACCTCTTTGTACTTTCAGCACAAGCTGCTTCATGGATTTTCTACCTTTCATTAGTCCCTAAATAAGCTAATTTGGTAGGTCACCTGTCACGGTATTCTCCCATCTCCATGCAATCCTAGTTCCTTTTGTCATGTGGCTGGAGCAGTGTGGTGAACTTCCAGAGCTGTGGTGAGGGTATGAGGCACTGCCTGTGCAGCTCCTGCTGGGTTTGGCAGATGGCAGCTCTTCCTGTGATGGATGTGGGAAAGCAGCCCTGATGCTCCTGTTCTGAAATGCTGCAGGGATAAGGCTGGCATTGTGTCTTGCTCGCTGGATAGTGGAGTGCAGCCTATGTGTAACTTTTAGTCAACACAGGCACGCACAGATAATAGACTGTTTCAGCTGCCTCTGGGAACTTCTGTTAGAATCTGCCAGAAGATTCTTTCTGTGGTTTAAACTCTGACATATGAGGAACGCCAATACTTTATATAGACAAAATGTCAGTTATGTGCCCTCAGGCAGCAAGCTAAAAATGATATTACCCTATTGATGGATCACGGTTTAGATAGTTTCAGCTACAGTAAGTTTCTTGATTTATACTCTGAAGATGGGTGTGCCAGTCAGCTAAAATAAAAATTGCAGAGTGTCATTGGTGTTCCCCTGATTTCAAAGCAGTGTGAATAAATCAGTAGGGAGAAAAATAATTGTCTTACAGAGACTATTGCCCAGTGCAACAGTAATGGGCAGCCACCATGCCTTACATAATGCAACAGGATGAATGTGCTGCTACCCAAACTCTGCTGACCTACAGTGGTGCTCCAGTGGCTTCAGTGGTATTCAATTGTGCAGTGTTAGAGACTGCTATGGATACTGACCCCACAGTGTGAAAGCCCTTGATGTCCATGGCCTGCACTGCAGGAAAATTGCTGCTGCCCTGAGGGAAATTGTATGTGATGAGAAACCACAAGGCAAGGCTGGTGATGCACACTCTGGTGCCACTGCTAGAGTAGCATGCCCTGAGATAGGCAGAGTCAACAGAGGACAAAAGTCTCAATAGCAGAAGCCAAACAACTCCATGCAGATCATCCAGAAGATGAAATCAATGTGCTGCAGAGAGTTGCTGACAATAAACAGCAAAAGAAATGCTACATGTAAAGTGTCCAATTCTTATTTACAGCAAAGCCAGTTTATATCCCTTGGGATATAAACACCCCTTAGGTTTTGCAAGTGATCCTCAAAGAAGAGGATTCTGCAAAACTTACAGCCAGTGTATAGCTGTTACAAAAGAGATTTGGAGCCCAAATCAGTTGTAGCCTATTTATTTTTAAATTATAAAAAAATTATTAGCAACACTTTAGTAGCAGTTTTAACTTACAAATTGGAATTTAGGCTGGAGGTTTCAATTTCTTCAATCAACAGAAGTTTCCTGGGAGAGACAACTGATGTTCCATAGCTGGAAAAGACCATGAAGTGCCTCTGTGAAAAATCCTGTCCCCAGTTTTAGTCAAACCATTAGCATCCAGGGTTGCCTGATTGTTGAATTCTAATGTGACTGAAGAAATAGAAACTCTAGGCCAGATTTTGATCTTAGTCATACCAATGTAAATCCAGGCAAATTCTCCTCAAATCAGTGGAATTATTCCAGGCTTACATAAGCTTAGCCAGTATCTGAATCTGATCCTTTTATTTTTGGACTACTGGAATTCCCAAAGTAAATAATGCGGACAATTGTTCAAATTCTTGTTAAGGAATGAAGAAGTTTTCTAGTAATAACCACATCAGCCAGATCAGGAAGAAAAAGAAGGGACAGATGTTAAATAATGAACACGGCTAATGAAAAAAATGAGCTGGGAGGAAAAAAGACAATTCCATGAAAATCTACAGTGACATAAGCAAATTCTTTAAGATTGCAGCCAAGAGTAGCTTGGGAAGCAAAGACAGACATAAGACATGTATGAGCTGAAAAAGTAATTTTCTCATGGTATCCCTGTCTGGGCACCCAGTGCTTGCACGTGTGGCACTCTTGAAGATTTCACTCTTGAAAGTTTTCTATTTCATCTGCTCTATCTGCTGGCTGTTGTGTCAGATCTTAGGACTGGATAAATACAAGGAACTGCCAGAGCCTGCATCCTTCCCTCCTTAAATCTAAACACAAAGAAATATAAGTACTTCTCACTGCATAAGCAGTGTAAGTCACCTTCCCAGTTACTGGGAAGTCACTGGCAACTGCAGTTCTGTCCCTGAACTCTTAACTGTGGAATTAGAGCAGATGTAATACTTTAATAATTATTGAAAAAGCCATGAATATTTTTGTCTTCTACAGATTAATGTGAAATTGTCTGTCTGCTTCTCTTCCCCCTAAAAATAACAATTCTGAAGTTTGCTACTCATCTGTGAATCAAGAAAATTACAGAAGTATGCAGAACTGTATGTTCTAGTATATGCTGAGTACAAGACCTAAAATTATGTCTTCCAATAGTGAGTTATATTTTGGTTATATCTGTGGTAGTGTAGGATGTATTTGCTTAACATTTTTCTTTTAATTTATGCAGAAGGACGTAAGTAAAGCAGTTTTTCTCATGCAACAAAGCTTTATCCTTCTTGCAGGGGTAAGCAAGAGCCTCTCCCTGGCTTACTGAGAGGGCAGCTGGATGTCTTCTCTCCCTCACAAAATAAAGAGGGTAAAACAAAAATTGTGCAGAATAGATGGCTTCAGACCGTGGGATCAATGCTACTGCTTTTCTGTGAAGTCCTGTACCAGGAACTCCTCCATAGCAGAGTGCTTTGCCTCTGCCTGCATCTGCTTTGGGGAGGTTGTAAGTGAGCATTCATTGATGTGGTGCAATTTCATTGATGCTTTTCCAGATCCTGTTACCACGGAAAATCATTATTTTCTGAATCACTTCCTGCTGTATGCAAAACTCAACTGAATGGAGCAAAAACTGGAGAAGGAGGACATGAGTGACTGTACTTTTAATTGTGATTTCACTTTTATGAAATAATCTGTATACAGTAATGATGTTCCAGGCCTCCTACAACGTCCCTCTAAAGATTGTGGTTGCCCACTGAAGTGCATGTGTGTGGAGAGCAGCTCATTTGAAGTGAGCAAATCTTGCTGAATCTTTACAGCTTGCCACTTTACAACAAGATGGAGAAAGAGGTCCCAGTCACCAGTGACTCAGAACACTGTCTGTTTAGCCTTGAGAAAAACAAATTTGCACTCTGATTTGTCAAGTGACAGAAAATATGGATGCAGCTGGCTGTGCTGGACTGACACAGAACACCTCTGCTACAAGGGTGACCATAACGGTTATGTGCACCTTTTAATGGAGCCATAGGTGACTGAGGAACCAGCCAACCAATTTTATCATCTGTTTTCCACTTGGTACTTATTTTTGCCAAACTATTTTCCTGTGAAGCAGCCCCAAAGTGAATGATTGCTATTATTTCTGAAAGTCAGGCAGGCATACCATGTAAAAATACACAGGGTAACAAAATTTTTTTCATGGCTTGAAGGCAAACACTCTTCCCATGGCAATCATGGCCAGGAATTTTTAAAGTAGCCTCTGGGAAAGGATATGAATCAGAGTTTGGATGACTTTTGGGGTGGTGCGTGAGTGGGATGGGATATACGTAGTCCTGTCTATGCAGGAGAACAGTTGTGGCTGGGAGGGGAATAATTGTTTCTTTGAAATAATCTAAGGGCTGTACAGGCAAGGGCAAAAGTGGACAGGCTGAGAGGCTCTTCAGCCAACACCAAAGGCATACAAGAAAGATGGACGTTTTATCAGGGCCTGAAGTGACAGCACAAGGTCTGATGGTTTTAAACGGAAAGAGGGTAGATTTAGAGTGGACATATGGAAGAAATTTTTTTGCAGTGGGGCTGGTGAGACACTAGCATGGGTGACCAAGAGAAAGTGGATGTGTGAATGTGGTTGCCCAGAGAATTGTGGATTATGGATTTTTAGAAATTCTACCAGATGTTGTTAATAGCAAAGATATGCTCTGATCACCTGTTCCAGAGGGGAGAGTTCAGAAATAGCTTCAAAAATTCCTTTCCATTGCTTTGACTGTATGTATTGTAATCATATGTACTATTTTAGGGTAACTTCTAGCTCAATAGTTTATAGGAAACTGCCTGGATTGTACAATTCTTGTCCAAATCCAAGGCATATTTCATACTTCAAGGAGCCTCCAGCAGAGATACTGTAGAGAGGACAGCTGAGGGCAAAGACTAGGCCAAAGGCCTGATATTTAGGACAATATATTTTCTTGGGAAGGCAAATAAAGCTAACTGGCTTGATGCTGCCCTGTGCCTACAAATTCCTGCATAAACCTTGCATGGAGAGCAAGGTTAATCTCTTTATTTTCTACAGGCTAAATTTCAGACAGAAATTTTTGTGTTCCATTTTGTGACAAGTTCCAGAGAAATTAAACTATTTTATATATATGTATATACACACACACATATATATACACACGTACATCTGGGAGAGCAAACTACTAAACATTTCTCTCAAAGATTGACTTGTTGGAGTCTATAATTTCTGTGGGGGGGCAGAAGGAAACAGATTAGTCTTCATGCAACAGAAATGTAGGGAGGAAGCCTTTGCTAGCCTTGAGATTGTGATCTAGACATAAACAGTAATTTGCTTCAGCACTAAAATGTATATTCAACTGAAATTTGATTTTATTGCTGCAGGCAAAAATTTGCTCACATGATTTGTAACTACCTACATAACTACCTCTTTTAACTTCCTGTTTAAGGATTTATGAAGATTTATTTCCCATCCTCTCAGTTTGACATTCTAACCAAAATAGCCATTTAATTCCAATGTTCCTGCTAATTTGTCTATTTGCTGTGGTTTTAACCTTAGTTTGACTGGGTTTTAGGGCTTATTTGGATTAATATTAATAACTGTTTAGTCTTAGTGGCTCTGAAACTCAGAGATCACTGAGAATTACCTGCCCTTCAAATCTGAAGAATAGGATAATCAGCCTGATTAAAGTTATTAAAGGTAGTGGAAATAACACTGTCAGGGAACGGGATTTAAAAGACTCTTAGGCTTAACCAAACAGAAAATTTTAAGCGTGTTCCAATCCCTGTTTGCATATGAAATAGAAGAATTAAAACTCCAAGCCCTCTAAATTCTTAGATCCTTATATGAAATTGGGAACTGCACTTCTTTTGTGGTATTAAGAACAGAGGTCTACCTTCTTGGGAGTATATTGAAGGGATCACTTTTGAAAGGACTCATCTTTTCCTTGCTAGGTAAGGGTGGATGTACATGAGGGCCCATTGTATTTAATATAAGGTGGAAACTGTAATTCCTTACTAGTTCCTACAGGAACAGGCTGCACCAGGGGGATGATGCCTTTCCTCTTCTGCTCCCAACGGCTGCTGCATTTTCAGCTACCCCAGCTGCTGCCAATACAGCTGTGTCCTCTCTATATCCTCACCTTCTCCACAGTCTGGGCTTGGATTTAACCTTTGCCTCCTATGGTTCTAAGATAGCTTATGCTTAGGTGAACTCCGTTCCATATTGTTACTCAATGAATTTCATAATTTGTCTGAACTCAGTTCTGTTATGTTTTCATTATTCTTTGCTTGAAGAGACACTCTCCCTGTAAAATACCTTATTTTAGCAAGGAGATGTATTTTTTTTTAACGTGTGCCTATTTCTTTGTTTAATTGTGGGAAGAGTAAGACCAGAGAAAGAGCTGTATATGTGGAGTAGGGAGTATTGAGGTATCCAGTATTTTACTCCTGGTCTTTGAGGAAATTTTTCCTACCTACCCTTAACTCATCATAGTCTTTTATATTTCCTGGACTTAGGCAAAAAAAATGCCTCAAAGACAGTGGTCAAGACCTTGGGGCTGATTTGAGGCAATTTAAACACAGATAGAACTGATATCCTCCAGGCGTCACGTGCTACTTTGGGCTTTGGACTGTTTGTCTTCGTTTTCGTCTGAAATTAAGGGAAGGTTCTTGCACCTAACCCAAGATACAGAAAGGATTATTACTGAATACTGTTTTCAGAGTGCATGGTGAATCCAGCACAGCAGAGGCAGCTGCTTGGAAATTTTTAAGCAAAGATGATAATTACATGTCTGCAGATGACTCAGGATGCATAAAACTACCTTCCAGCATTGTTACCTAGTTATTACAGTTCTTCACTTTTAATCCAGTGTTGTCCAAGCACTAGACAGCTGTGGTGACAGTAGGTGGTCATATTTAGTGTTGATACTTGGTGCCTTCTGTTACCCAGTGTTAAGAGTCCAGCTTCTGTAGTGAGTATATTATCTAATGCAGTATAATACAAAGATGTAGGGAAAATAGAGAAAATACTGATCCAAGGGAGGTGTTAAAGGGGCACTCTGTTTGCTATTATTATTTAGTTCACTGAAGACTAAATTCACTGAGGACTAAACTCAGAACTATTATTTAGTTCACTTGGGACTTTCACCAGTAGTACAGGGAAGATAAAGTGAGAAGTTATTGAGTGAGAACACAATAATGTGTCAGCTGCTGCAGGGACAAAACAAAGGAGAACAGTAGGGTGAGAAGGATGGATATAATTTCCAAGTTTCAGAAAGGCTAAAATGTTTTTTCTCTAGGCTTTCTGCAGAACAGAAGCTTTCATGCTGGGAATATAACTGAGTAGGATCAGTGCATCTGGGATGGGTGTCTGGTCTTTAAAGGAAGAAGAACTGGGTCCACTGAGTGATGCATTAGCTATTTCAGTCTGAAATTTCACCAGTTGCTCATGACCCTTCTCACAATCCTGGAAAGGCATGGGTTATATTCACAAGTCTTGGTTTAACGCTTATGGGTACACAGTAGATCTGACATAAGCTGCTCTGCCATGCCTCAGATTTCATAATCACAGAACAGTTGGATTCCTGACTGGCTGCTCCAGGCAGGAATTTTGGGTTCCAGTTTACGCCGGACGTGTCAGAGACGTGCTGGCACTTTGAGATGTTGATTTCATTACTGTCTCACATTAGGATTTCTGGTTCAGTTATTGTGTTTTGTAAGTGATCTATGCAGGCCAGGATTAACTTTAATACACACTAGAGTAATTATCAAAACATGTGGTACCCTGATGACACACTTACAGCTTCACAAGGACGGGTAGATGCTCTGTTGACTGTAGGCCAGAAAGTTAAAATCCTCAGCTGTAAAGAAACTCCTCTTCTTGAGCGTATACATAATTTTCAAGTTTTGACATTGACCTCCTAGAGAAAGCTTGGTAGAAACAAAATTTGGAGTTTTAGCCATAAAGCAGGCACATAATGCAAACCCTTTGTCTTTCCAGCAATTCAGTCAGGACGGTTTGAGACTCTTGAGCAGACTTCAGTGTTGTTTTCACAGAATTTAAACACAAAAACCAGGACTTCAGTGACAGGAGGGTCAGGTCCAGGTGTTTGAGGAAATTAATTCATGGTCACTGAATCAAGGGAATCAAATGCTTGTTCAGCTCGTTGGAGCTGCTGGCACCGGCTCATGAAGGGAAAGAGCAGTCCTACAAGGGAGAGTGTGCAGAAGTGGGAGACAGCCTCGCAGAGTTAACTGGGGCCAGTGCTATGATGGGGCTGATAGTTCGGTGAAGTGGCTGGGTGTCTGGGAGAAACCAGCAACTTCCAGAAACTTCTTTCTGGTTAAAAAGTGTAAAAATTGTACTTAAAAAAAGTACACTTTCTGCATCAGCTTTGCAAGCATGCATGGAGATATGAGAAAGGTATATAAACATGTACCCTTCATGTGCCTTCCATGCACCTCAACCCTTGCATTGGCTGTCTTGGTAGACTTCTCCTACCAGAGACTTTCCAATTTCTCAACTTTTGCTTGTTGTGCCTCACAACAACTCCATGCCATGCTAAAGGCTTGGAGCAGGGCAGTTGAAAAGCAGCCCATTGGAAAAGCACCTGGGAATGCTGGTTGATGGTGGTTTAGCATGAGCCACCATGTGCCCAGGTGGCCAAGAAGGCCAAAGGCATCCTGGTCTGGATCAGCAAAAGTGTGGCCAGCAGGCCCAGGGCAGGGATTGTCCCCCTGTACTGGGCACTGCTGAGGCCACACCTTGAGCCCTGTGCAGTTCTGGGTCCCTTACTGCAAGAAAGACACTGAGGGGCTGGAGTGAGTCCAGAGAAAGGCAACAGAGCTGGGGAAGGCTCTGGAGACCAAGTCTGGTGAGGGGCAGCTGAGGGAGCTGGGGGTGTTTAGCCTGGAGGAAAGGAGGCTCAGGGGACACCTTATCACTTGTTAACTTCCTGAAAGGAAGGTGTAGTAAGGTGTGGGTCAGTCTCTCCCTTCAGATAACAAGGGGCAGGCCAAGACAAAATGGTCTCAAGCTGTTCTAGGGGTGGTTTAGATTGGATGTTAGGAAAAATTTCTTCACTGAAAGGGTGGTCAACATTGGAACAGGCCAGTGGAATCACCATTCCTGGAAGTGTTCCAAAAATATCTAGATGGGGGACAATTTAGTGGTGGACCTGGCACTGATAGGTTAATGGTTCACTTGATAATATTAGAGGGCATTTCCAGCCTTGATGATTGTATGATTCTGTGATTTCTGTACTGTGCTCTCCAGAAACAAAAGCATGTTGTCATTAATCTTTCAGCATGAAAAGAGAAAGTATCATTGAGCTCATCTGAACACTAGGCTGTCATTTATTCTTTGTCTTCATTTGGGACTTAAGGGTAGACAGAAGTTTTCTTGTGCCTCAGATCTCCCTCTTAAGTGCTGAGGGGAGGCTTGACTCTGGCTGTGGCCTGTGCATATAAACCTGTTTCTTAGCAGGTTTGTGGGAGGTTGTCCCAGCTGGTGGCCTGTGAGGGCATGGAGTATAGCTGGCACACTGAGCCACTCTCTCCTGGGAGTTAGGCTGAATGTTTGACAGTAATGGCGATTGATGGCATGTAAGTAACGCTCAGAGTTAACAGTGAGGCAAGGTCCAAAACAGTTTGGAAACCATTGCCTTGGAACGTGTACTGAAAGAAAAGAGCTGTGATTTCTCATTTCCTTCAGAGGAAAGCATTTTAGGCAATTCTGACATGAAGCAGTTAGCTGTATCAGATACTTGTGAAGATAATCTGGTGTTTGCTATCATATCTCTCTTCAGCAGATGGTAAAGGCAAGCTACTAATTAAGATGAAGCAGGAAAAAAAAAGAAAGAAAAAGATTTAGGTTGACAAAATGCTACATTGTGTAATAAATAGCTTCATATTTATTATTTCTGCTAACAATTATGGACTGGAACAAGACCTCTCATAAGGAGTAGATCATGCCTCCATCTGTCTACTGCTGTGCTATTACTCTTGCATTTTACAGCAAGTAGTTCTGGACTTTTTAAAGGCAGAGCATGAAATGTGATGGGTAGGATCAAACTTCAAGAGCTATTCATGAGGATAATGGCTGCTCCTGGGGCCAATATACTCATCCATTGGCAACTTTTCTAGGTCCCCTTTAGAGAGAGAGGGTTTTTTATTTTAATCCCTAGGAAAAACTCTGCAGCCCTCAACCAAATTTGAAAAATGAAAGCTAAAATGAACTCCATGAATAAACAGATCAGAGATACCGAGTTTTTGCCAGAGAATATCTAAAAAATGAGCACACGAAGGAAGAATGTAAGTTAGTAATAAATAATCAGAAATATATTTCAGTTGAGGGTTTAATTCAAAGTTCTCTGAAATTTGTCAATACAAAGCCGTAAACCCAGCTTTGACTGAACCTTTTTCCCTGACCTGCCTTTCTCCAGAGGGCAGACTAAGATGAAGGGAGGGGTGCAGATCCAAGGCTGTTTTGAGGTGTGGAGATACAGTGGTTCTGAGGTGCTGCGGAACTCTTTCAGTCAAGCTCCCAGAAATGGGACATTGCAAAATTAGGTTTGAATGCTTTGGGCTGCATTAAAGAAGAGAAATTTAAATTAAATAATCTGCTGAAAATATCTCAGAATCTGAAACGATATATTTTTCCATTGGAAAAATTAAGTAATGCCCTAAAATAAAGTTCAAACAACTTTTCAGTGTTTCTAGTGATCTACTTAACAGATATTCACATTTTTGGAAGGTATAGAAGCAAATTTAGCTTTATCTCAATAAAATGCTAGCAGATTTGCCTTGTCATTAAGTATGCTTTCATTTTCTTGGATCTTCAGCCAGGCTTTAAACAGGTTATTGTTCTCTTTAGAAAAGATAGTTCTTGAGTTTTGTTCTTTTTTCCCCTCTTGGCTTCCAGAAACAAATCTGATTTTTTAAATAGTATTTATGGACATTAATAACACTTAACATTGACTCATTTGGGAAAAAACTTGATGTACTAAGAAATATTTATCAGATGTTATGCAGATCTAGATCAAATAAATATTTTCCCTTGTATAATAAATTGGTTTTGTTAGTATAAAATACATGCCTTTATTGCTCACATCTGGTCATCTTTTAGTTGTCCATTTCTGTGGGCAGTTTTAGTAACCTCTTTCATGGGTTTCCGGTAGTTTCAGGCTGGAACAGTGGAATTTTTAAACTACACAATTATTGGATTATTTTGTGTTGCTTAACTAATCCGTTGAAAATACCATGTGGTCTGGATTGATTAACAAAACACGTGATCCCTTAGCTTCCCATATATCTTAATTTATCTGTCTTAAAATATTGGCAAAACACACAAATTGTAATTTCCAGAGTAGCAGTTAGCTTAGAGAGGGAAATCTAGGTCCAGAGTTGCTTAGCAATACTAGCTCTGCAAGGAATTCCTAACTGGCCATGATCCTCATGCCCCGCCAGTCTCCTCATAGGCTTTAAAGGTATAAATAGAGAGACACTGGCATATCTATCTTCCTGCCCTTCTAAGCTTCCAGAAGGCATGACTCCTACTGTGCTTTGTTGCTATAGAAAGGTCTGGCTCAGGGTTTGACAGCTCAAAAGGCTGCATAGGAAAACATGTCTTCGGTAGGAATTAAAAATGACTGTCAGTCTCTCTTCCCCAAAGAGATCAGAAACCTAATGGCATTGATGGACAAGATCTCAGTGCCACAAGTGACTTTGGCTGAGGGTCCTAAACAAACTCTGAATACCAGATGTTTTGAGAAAAGACACATCCTTTCTTCAGTGTTGTTACTGGCAGTCTCTTTCTTCCTGCCCTGTTACTAAGTATGGCATAAAATGCCACATTTCTGAAGTGTTAGCAATGCCATGGGATGATAAAATTTTAAACCTATCAGACTAGAAATTCTGAGGAAAAAGGTTTCTATTTAGACTTACTCCTACTTGAAATTCTGCATTCTCGTCAATGCAATTTTTGTCTTACAATTCCTCATCATCTTTCCATGATGTACCACAGGCTGGGATCAGTTTTTAGCCAGTAAGGACTTTACCAAAGAGGAAGATGTTTACAGGGAAGTGTGTAAGGGTATTTTTAAAAACTCTTTACCACTTCCTTTGCATTTTTTTTTAGACTTTCTCTGGCTTATCTGTCCTCCTCCTGGCACAGGTTCTCTTCTTCAGCTTCAGGGAATAAGTAATTACTGGTAAAACCTCTGATATTTTTTCTTTTTTTTTAATAAGGAATAGTCATCTTGCATTAAATCAAATGAACTTTTTGTTATAGGAGGACCTGATAGTTTAGTACATCCACTTTTTGGTACTCTGCTTAGCAGGTCAAAAAGCTGTGAGTTTTTAGTCTTATTCCTCCTATTCCTATATGAAGTTTCCTCCCTTTTGTAAGAGCTGTTGTGGTCAGGGAGCTTTCTGCGCTCATAAAAGTCATTGACAGGCTACAATCTGTTTAATTAAACCCTTGAATACTGTGTGAAGGGAAATGGATATTGTGAAAGGAGGAGCTATCCTCATTTCTCAGTTCTACTGACCATCTGAGTAAGCCCTCCTCATTGAAGAGATGTAGTATAAAAGTACAGGAGAGAAAATCTGGCTGCACCTGAAGAGTGAAGAGGGGGCTAAACCACAATCTCAGCACTTTGTTGTTGTCAGCTCTTGGTTAACATCATTAGCAAAGTAAATTTTAAGGAGGAATTTGAAAGACAACAGTGAGGCATCTTTGTGATTTTTTTCAGGCAGCTGGCTTTGAGTGCAAGCACCAACATGGTAAAAATAGAAGGTATTTGAAAATCTAGTAATAGATTATCACAATTGGAAATGGGGCCATTGAAATGGGCCCATCTCCTGTGTTTCATTTGTCCTCTCAAATATTGTGTGGGAGCTGCCAGGCAGGTTGTGCTGGTGTCTGGCCTTGCAAGTGCAGGTGTGTATCTACAGTTGAACATAGAGAGAACAGTGTGCATATGATGTGATGTAATCTATAAAGATTACAGGAAAGAAGCAGCAGAAGCTGCCAATAACCGTGGCTGTCTCCCACTTACTTATTTCTGCTTCTATTTTTTCCTCTTTCCTATGTGTCTGAAATTACTAAAGGTGATCCCAGGGAACGGGAGGCTAGAGGTATTTCTTTTAAAATAGTGAGGCACTCACTATAATTGCATTAGTGGTTTTGGTAAGTATAGGTGTTGAGGACTTAGTACTTCCTCATTTTGGCAGCATGTTTAGCACATATGTTATCCTGCAGATGTCATTTTCCGTCTTGGGGTTTTCTTTTCCTTGTGTGAAAGTGGTAGAATGGCTGTGATTTTCCGAGTTTCCCAAGGCTTCTTTTCTGACTTTAGGGTTAGAGCTAGTTCATATCAGCACCCAGATGCTTTTGCTGGCAACATTTTTCCTATGCATTCTAGGATGGGCAATATAAAAGCCCATTTGTCATCTTACTTGCTGCTTAATCAGTCGGTTTGGGTAGGCCTGAACAGAATAATACAAATAGAGACTAATAGAGAAAGCAGAAAATATCACCACCTGGGAAACTGAAAAAGGAGAGAAAGTAACTTTTATAACATTTACAATACTATGAATGAAGCTTAACTATTTTGACCAAATAAGAGTTCTCCTAGGAGTATATAGGAACCCAAAGTTTGTTATGATAATAATATGATAAAATAACATGTATGATATGATAAAAGTAATTGCAGATTCCCAGAAGTTTGGTGACCCCTGCAAGTCATTTCTTTGTGTTGCCAACAGTAAATCTGCCAACTGGAAGCTTGCCAGCTTACTACTGTGCAAGGGAATGACTTTTTTCTATTTAATTTCTTTTGATAAATATGTATTCAGTTGTTGCCATAATAAAATTCTGTCGAAGTCCCAGCTGTAGGATCTGCCTAATGCAGTCTGTCCTGTGCCACCTGCTGTGCTTGCCTGATGGATGCCATGCTTCCATTCAGGAGTTCTCCCTCATAACTACAAATGTGTGAACAGAAAAGCTTTTCCAAGTGCTCTTATTTACAGTCCTGGAAAATGGACTGAGATCAACACACAAGGTCATGAAGTGCCTAGGGAAAACTGTAGCACTTATTTCAAGAGACATCACAGTGGCATAGCTTCTTACTCAGTCACAAGTTGCATATGACATTGTCATTTAAAATGCTCTGGTCTAACCAGAGCTGGTTAGCAATTCAAGGTATGTGCCTTTAATGGAGCTGAGTTGTTCATGTGCTCTGTAGAGCACACATTTCAGTTGGCTTGAAACAACAGAACGTTTGGTAGTTGGTTTCTATTTCATAAAAAGATACACATGCCTGAAAGAGTTGACTAATTGTGTGGTTGAATGGAATGAGAGAAGTAAATAAATGTTCTCCCACTGAAGAAAATATAGCAGAAAACCAAGAGTCTAGGTTTTGTGGCTTTAGAAGAATAAATCTTACCCACAAAAATAATCACACTGACTTCAATGGGAGTAATAGCACATGATACTGAATTATTCTTAAACGAATAACAGAATCAGAACCAAAGGCCATATCTGCTAGTTTTCCTTCAGGAGGCATTGTCTAATACAGCGACAAGAGGGGAAAAAGTCCCTCACTTCCTAGAACAACCCCCCCCCACCCTGCTCCCCACCCCGAAGTTGCTTTATTCCAAATTCAAGTGCTCAACCTGAGGGACTGTGCAGGTTTCAGCTGGTTTGGAGAAGCCATGTGTTCACATGTTATGTGTCCCTGTGGTGGATGCCGCATTAAAACATACAGTGTGTCATCCATGTAGTATCTCAATCTCCAAGTGCACATAAATGATAAAAATGTTGGACAAAATGGGTGTCTGCACAATTCTTAATACGGGAAGAATTTTTTTAATGTGAAGGAGGTGTCATAGCACCAACACAGTTTGAACAGAGCTATATTAAGCCAAATAGTACTGTAATAAAAAATCAGTGACTTCCCTGAAATTGTGTTGTAGAGGTGTTAGAGCATGACTGGCGCAGGGCTTGGCTGCTTCTGCCTCAGAAGGTGTGTTCCTGCCGGTGGCAGATGTGGATGTTTCTGGTCAGTGATTTGGGTTGCTGTGGCAGTGATGTGAGGGTGCTGGCTGTGAGGAGAGAGCCCCACCACAGGGCAGTGGCTGCCCCTCTTCCTCTCAGATGTGCATGTACAGACTGAAGGAGCAAAAGAGCCATTCTTGTTCTGCTGGAGGCCGCAACCAGTTGTCTGCTTTGCCCATAGCTGGTGCCTGTGCTGCTCACTGCTGCCATAAGTGTGTGAAACAGATGATCAGTGCACACAGTATTTTGCACAGCCTGTCCCCTAACCAGTGCAGCATGCTCTTCTGCTGGAGTAAGGCACATCCCTGGCTCTGTGGCAGGCTCTCTGGATCTCAATCAGACAGATGCTTGTTTGCTAAATGGATAAACTCTCTGTCTACAAGACTGGGAGGGAAGGATATTGTGAACCAAACAACCTACCACCACTCTCTCCTATACAAGACATCCTCGGCTTGTCATGTGTTCAACACTGTTTTCCTCTATGCTATGCGCATTCCTGTTGCTTAGTATCATTTGTTTTTATTTTTGTCTTTCTAGGAGAAGCTGTGTAGAATTTGGGCCCAATCTGGCTTCCTCTAAAGTCTGAGAAAATATTGGCCTTGGACCAGCAAAGCACTTACAGTCCGATAATGCTCCTATAAAATTCAATGGCAAGACTCCCATTCACTTCAGTGGTGTAGCTCAAAGTGCTGGGATTACTCACTTGCCTGAAGTTATGTGTGTGCCTGAGTGTTCTGTTGCTTAGAATCCTAACCAATAAAAGCAGGTCCGAAAACAGGGATTTCCACAGTTATTTAATGGTTTTGATATCAGAAAAGAATTAGTTGTGGGGCATTTCAGGAAGTGAATAGAAGTGGAAACTGGAAATTCTTTCCCAAACCAGCAATTCAAAATGAAATTGAGTTCTTTGGAGAGAAATTAGTGGAAATACCGGCAGGACTCCAAAGACACAGCACAAATGTGGAGCTCTATCTGTTTTACCTGACAGTATTCAGCTCCCTTGGTTCCAATGGTAACAAAATCTATGAAGAAAAGTAAATTTTCGTACTGTTTCCCGTTATTTTACCATCCTCTCCCTTTCCCTTGGTCCACAGAACAGATGCTTTTTCAGTGTGTTTATCAAAACATCAGCCCAGCCTCATGGTCTGTTATGACACCCACAAAAGGCCATGCAGAACTGTAGACATTGGCATTGAAGAGGGTGATGCAAAAGCCATTCACTGTGGGAAATGGGAACATAACGGGCTATGGATTGCTCCAGACCAGAGTCATTACAAAAAAAGTGTGGCATATGACTGACAGAAGTTGATTGTTTCATATAGCTGTTGTTTAAACCCTGCTTCATAACAGTTTTACAGTGAGGAATGTTTCATACGCAGATGTCAATGAAGTTTTGCCAATTAATTCATCTGAGATATAGCTCTGCCCACAGTAGATATGGTTTCTTCATAACCTGGCTTCTGTGTAATCTAGCTTATAGTATAGTGTGACCACATTTATTAAGGAACTCTGTATAAAATTCTGGTTTTGCATAATCTAATGCACAAAAATGCACTATGTATACATAAGTATCTACGTCCCTTACTCATATGCTATAACAATTTAAAACTTTGGACAGCGATACAACTATTGGATCTAGCTGTGGTGCCTCTGTCTCTGCAGCTGCCACTCAAAGAGATGCCCTTGGCTTCTGCACTGTTGAATAAAATGCCCATAAAATAAAAAAATAGTGATTTAAAGAAAGTTTAGGATGTTCCAGTAATCATCAGATCCATTTCAGAAGCTGTTCTGCTTTACATTCTGCCCACAGAAAATGTGTATTTATAAAGAAGGAGTGAGAAAGATCAGCAGAAACAAATATGCCTAATCTCTAATAACAATATTGCCAAAAATAAAAATCTACCAATTAAAGTAAAGTATAAAAAAAAGTTGCAGGTTTGATGCCATCATTCATTTGCATAACACCACCACTGCAATCTGCATATACTGTTTGCTTTTTGAATGGAAATCAGCCCTCGGAAATGTAGCCTTGATGAGGTAGGAAGGAAGACACCCTACTGAACTGGCAAATGCAAACTCATGGCTTTGGATTCTAGCTGTATTTCTGTTTTGCTGCCTTATCTTGGGGAAGTGGCGGGTTTCACTGCACCAGCTCTTCCTCATTTGCTTCCTTAGTGTTTCCTCATCTGTTAGGATATAGCAGAACTCAGAGGAACCCATGGGACTTCCCCATCCCATGGGCTGTGCTCTTAAAGACTAAGAAAGCCCCACACATAAATTATGTGTACTAACACACTGTTCATCCCACACTCCCCATGATGTCCATAATCACCCAGCAGGGCTCACTGTGTGTTTCAAATGAACATGAGCCACCCGAGTCTAAATCAACCCGTCCAGCCACTTTGCACTATCTCAGTATTGACACTCAACCCATCGTGCTGCATGACAGTGAACAGCTGACAGAATAAATCAGGGATCTTGGATATGACAAGAACTCACTTGACCTTACTTGACTTGACCTATAATATCTTGTTGGCGCGGGAGGAGAGTAGACTTTCTCTAGTAAAGTAATCATATCCTCTCTAATTTTTCTTCATCCTATCCAGAGCACACTGTTGTGTATGCATGGAGTGAGGGGATTTGTGAGGGAGGAAATACCTTTTCCTTTTTGAAGATTATTCTAGGAAACTGCAGTATAAATCTTTATTCAGTAGAAAATATTTTTTTTCTGTGAAAAATGTTAATAGAAGAAGAACTTGTATAAACTGACTTGGAGGGAGAGTCAGAAAATTCCTGTGCTTTATGCCTGAGTGTGATCCTTATTTTGTACTGAGGAGATTGGAGAGGTGTAAATTAAAGTATCGTAAATTCCATAAATTATCACAAAGAGTTAAATTTGCTGAATTTGATGAAAACAATATGATGAAATACGATGAATTTGATTATGATGAAAACAACAAAAATAATGTACTATAAGAGGACTAAAAACCACAACAAATTTCTCAAAATTGCACAGTTCACTCTGCCCTGTATTGGAAATCTGACTCAAAACCTAAAGACACATGAGGCCTTTGCTCATTTAAACTTCCCTGTGCCAAAATGGAAGTTGTTGGGAGACTTGGTGAGCTAGACCATCAGGCATCTGTTTCTGCATCTTCAACACGCAGATATCAAATAGATGAAAGGGATGCTAATGAATGTTGCTCAGGCAGTATTCTTGTAGATTAAAAAAAATAGTTTAAGTTCATTACAAGTTGATTTGTGTTTTCCCACACTGATTTGTTCAGTTTTAAGTGAAGTTATTACATTTATAACAGGGACAACAATATATAAGTATGGGTTAGGTGGTGAGGTGTGTTCAGCTTTCTAGGTCCTGGACAACTCAAAATCTTACCTAACATAAAATGTATTTCAGTTTAGCCACTGCAGTTCTTCAAAGTCTATTCAGACTGAGACATTAAATATTTGATTTATTTTAATGAAAGCTCTCATGAATGCTGAATGAATTTCGCAGTAATATAACCAGAAATATCATTTTCCCACCCTGAATCACAGTGAAGTATTAAATACCATTAATCCTCACACTGACATTTCTTACTGAGATTCATGACCTGCTGGACGTAAATTCCAAATATTTGAAATTATGGTAATAACATATTTTATATATAAAACTTAATATATGTAAAGTTTTGTATTCTTCCTTTGTTTATAAGCTTTGTATGCTCACAGTCATGCAACAGGTTTTTCTTATTTATTATGAAGATATTTATCTATTTGCTATTTAATAATCTTGTCAGCATATGTGGTCCTTTGACATACAATATTTGAGTTGCACAAGTGCCTACATTTTCTGGAAATAAGATGCAGGGTCAATGTGCTTCCACACAAGATCTGTCTTCATTCATCTGAAGTGAGTCTTAAATGCACAAGAGTGATTTTAACAAATTAGCCATACTGTCCTGAGAAATTCAATCCTATTTTTAAGGAATCAATCATTTAGTTTCATCTAGAGTGAAAGAAGTATTGTGACTTTGGTAACAGTAATGTGCACAGAAACATCACCTGTAATCTTGTCTAAAACTTCTGTAAGTAAATGCAATATCCATTAAATAGATTACATTACAGTTACAATGAGAGCTTACAGTTTCAGGTATCTGATTTTCTTTCAGACACATATTACTTCAACAACTTTGCTTTCTGTGATTTTTCTTTTTTTAAAATTTATTTTTGGCTTAAGGAATTCAGGTTTCATCCTAGGATATCAGTTTGGTACAGTGGTGAAGAGAACGATAGACCCAAATGAGTTTTCTACTGGCAAGATTCCACAAGCTTCAGTGAAGCTATGCTTGTTTACATACATTGAAAATTTGGCTCAGTGCCTGGATATGTGATAGAAGTTATCTACCTGCTCCTACTTTTTCAGATAGAGACATCCTTTGTGTATCTTGGCTTCCTTCTTTCATTCCATTTCAGTCAAAGGGGGCCTTCAGATAAGGAAAGTATAGCAGACATGAGTAGTGGGCAGCTTTAACTGATAGGACTTCAGCAGGAAGCTGACTAGCATAGAGGACTTGGATATTTTTCATAGCAGTGTAAGGACTGAACAATGGCAGAAGGGGCTCTTCTATTCTGGAAGAGGTGCTGAAGTGTCTGGTTGTAACTGGTTCATTTGCTCCCTTGTCATAAGCTTGTTTTGGAAAGATATATTTTCACTTTTATGCCATTTAATGAAAAAAAGAAAACCTTTGTCTCCCATAAACATTATCTCTTTCCCCAGCCATAGTGCCACGTGTTGGTGGCGGGGAGCCCTCTCTAAATGGTTGCTCTGCCTAAAAGATTATTGTGTCCATGCCCCAGCAATATCTGTCAGTGTGCTCCCAAATTTCCAGGATTTTGCTAGCATTTTCCTTTTGGGTTTGCTATTGTAAATTGAACAAGGATATCTTTCTTTACATTCTGCCCCTAGTTTTCATTTCACTTTTTTCCTCCTCTTTTTAACAGCAAGGGATTGCAGTACCTCTCTCTGGGATATAAGACTCTTGACTTGCAAGTGGAATGGAGTTGAGAGGTATGCACTCTCTCCTGCCACATGTCAGGGAACATATTTTGCTAAATGCCATTTCAATGCAACTTATTTTGGAATTATACATTTGAGAATTCTGTGGAACTTCTTGAACTACTCAATTATAGCAATGCTGCAGGGTCTAAATCATCACTAGCTTTCCAGAATTTTTTTCAGTGAAGCAACACTTAAAATTTTTAGGTGGTATTTTCAGATGCGAAAAAGATCTCCTAAAAATCCACTTTCATGGCTTAAGACTTTAAAAGTCAACTTTTATTTTGAATTATGTGGGTTGAATGGGAGTTATTATTTTCTGCCATGTAATCTGAATCTCAGTATTTTCCTTCTGAGCCTAAATATAATTATCTGTTATGTTATATCAACTTTAGCTGATTTCACAATAGGGAATTTGGATGCAGGTGCTCAAAGCAAACATAAAATCCAGAAATATGATGTCACTATACATACATGTTAGAGTTACAGTTCAGAGCAGTATTTTACCACTAATGTCCGTGGACATCAATCCTGATAGACACGTAGTTCACATTTTGCAAAAAATTACCATGTCCTTTTATTATTTATTTCAGATTCAGAGATAATATTATTATAATATAATTTTTATATTATTATGATATATGTTGACAAAAATTAATTTCAATGCTGAAAGAAACACTTGTTCACAAGAAGTTAAATGTTTTAAGAACATACACTTAACATCAAATATCACTACAAGATATGTCTTTCTTTTTAACTCAGATCTTATGACAGATTAGCTGTAACCCAACTCTGTTACATGTCATAAAATATATTCCTGTTTGAAAACAATGACAGTTATTGCACAGTAATTGCGTGTGTGTTGTGATCAAAAGGGAAAATTGTAAAACTGGCAAGAGAGAATTGAAAAGGATCACAATGTATTTGGGTGAATTGTCCCAAATCATCAATAAATGCTATTCTTTTATGCAACAAAATTCAGAGAGAGGCACTTGGTTTCAAGCAGGTAAAACCTGCGTTACAGGTAGAGAGCTCTTTGCAAGAATGGTATATCTGATATCCACAAGAGTAAATGAAAGCTTGCAGTAGTCTTGGTTAATATCAGAGGATGGGTGGCCATAGGAAGTCAGTCCTTGTGATGTGCTAAAACTCCGTCCGTACTCATTGTACACACACAAAGTGCTAAGACTTGCTGCTAGAGTCATCATAAAGGTTGGGATTTCCAGGGAAAGCTATGGAAGTCCGATTCACATCATCCAAGACACCTGCAGCAAAGCAGCTTTGCTGGGATGCAAGAGATGTTCCCCCAGCTGATGGAGGAGCCCATGCACCCCTGTGCCTCGCTTTGGTACCCTACTGCCAGCTCCAGGGCAGGACATGTGCATGAGTGCCAATACTGCTTGAGCATCCTGCCTGGGTTTTAGAGAGAAAACAGAAGCCTGATGAGAGCTGCCTGCTGGTGGGAGGGAGCAGGGTCAGGCTCTATTTGGAGCTCTCACATGGGCGGATGCCACAGCCCTGGAGAGGGTGCAAGAATTCAGGCCACGCTCCTGTAATTAACATTTCCAGCTCCAAGTGGCTCCCACTCTACATGTGCTTTCTTGGATGGCCCTTCTGAGAGGTCTCAGAACTCTGCATGTGCCCAATGAGGGGAGGCTTAGCACCCAGCTCTGGGTTTTGAATTTCACAGAAGGAGCCAGATGCTAAGAGGGCAGGTATTTGGTGCCTGATCTGCAGGGGTTAACTCTATTATTGGATCTACCTACAATAATTTGACCTCGAGGGTCACAGCTCTGATTAGATGACGTAGGAAATGGATAACTACACAACCCCCTCACATGCATTTTTAAATGGTTATGTATATAGGTCCATAGCAATTCTTTGTGCAGGCATGCATGGGGATTCCTGTGATAAGCCCTCAGTAAGCTGTATACATCAAGCAAAAGGTTTTGGTTTGGAATGCTGCAGGCAAATTTAATGGTATGCTGCAAACTCCTCTTCCCTGCTGGAAATTCTGCCCCTAATTCTGAACCAGCTAAGAACTGTGTTGCAGAGTGGAGAAGTAAATGCTGCTTAAATTAGCTCCCTTTTTAAACTTCACTAATGAATTTTGCTTTGTGATTATCTGCTCTTTTATATTCTGAAAATGAAATTAATGAGACTTTTTTTCCCAAGAGCTGAGGATTGGGCTGACAGAATATGATTTTAATAGGGGGGAAAGAACAGCAAAATCTTCACATCACCACGTGGTTTTCTGCTCATCCACCCACACCTGGAAGCAACTGTAGAAATGAGAGTCTGTCAAATTGCTCCTCATTTTTGCTGTTGGCAAAGTGCTGTTTCTTCACTGCTACTGGGGCTGCTAGTTCTGGGTTTTCTATAAGCCCCCTCCCAAAGTGAAGGGAGGTTGTGACCTGATGCCTTTTCCATGGTTGATAGGAAACAGAAATAAAATTCCTGCTCCACTGGAGGAATTCCTTCTGCTGGGAGGAAGAGAGATGTAGGTTTTGTTGTGGGAACCTCATATGCACATAAAGAATGGTCATGAAGTCCCATTCCCACTAGGAAGGCATACTGCCATGTGGTGGCTTTTTAACACTCTTTGAGGTGTTAGAAAAATGTCCCACTGCTACTCCCCCATGTAAGAAACCCCCAGCCTCTCACTGAGGGCTGATACTTGGTGTGGGCACAGTGCCTGAGTGCTGTCTGAGGCCTGCAGTCATCCTGTTTAGGTCACCCAAGGCCACTTGGTGACCGCTCATCCTGGGCACCAAGGAATGCCCATCCAGCCCCAGAGTGTCGCTGACTGGACATGGGAGACACACACAGGGTGGGCAGGGCTGCACAGGCCCTCCCATCACCATCACCACACTGAACTGTGCAAACCTCCCCCTGACACACGTGCTGGGCTGAGATGTGTGGTACTGTAGATGTGCAGGGTTCCATGGCAGGCACAGGGCCAGGCATGAGCTAATCTGGGCTACAGCACATCAGAATAACGTTGTCCTGTGGAGGCACACCTTGGAACACGTGTGAATCCTCTGGTATCAATGCAGACTCGGGGATGGATGTTTCAAGAGCAGCCCTAAGGAGGTGAGTTTGGGGCTAGTGGTGCGTGAGAGGCTGGATATGAGCTTGCAATGTGCATTTGCTGCCTAGAAAGCCAAATGTGTCCTGGGCTGCACCCAGAGCAGCATTGAGGGTGGTGGTTCTCCCATTCTGCTCTGCCCTTGTAAGACCCCACCTGGAACACTGTGTTGGGGTCTGGTGTACCCAACATAAGAAGGACATGGTTCTGTTGCGATGAGTCCAGAGGCTACAAAGATGATCAGGGGGCTGAGCACATCTCCTAGGAGGATAGGCTGAGAGCACTGGGGTTGTTCTGCCTGGAGAAGAGATGATTCTGGGGAGACAGATTGCACTTTCCAGTTCTTGAGGAAGCCAATAAGAAGGACAAAGACAATTTTTTAGCAGGGCCTGCTGTGTTAGAACAGGAGGCAAGGGCTTTAAACTGATGGATGGTCCATTTAGATTAGCTGCTTATTAGAACATTTTTTACAATGAGAGTGGTAAAACCTGACACAGCTTGCCAACGTATATGGTGGATATCTTATTCCTGGAAATGTCCTTTCTCACTTGTGGTGTTGATAAGGGTACACCCTGCTTGAGCACCTCATACTCAATGCAAAATCCGCTGCCCAGGTCAGATTAGGCACTTCTGGTGGCACTCTTGGACAATTTTTCCTAGGCTTTTGTGGGGGTCCAGGGATGAAAGAGATTTTGAGTTCCCAAGAGTGCTTGGTAGACAGACAGGATCTTCACCACTTTTTCAACAGGGAACACAGAGATTTTCTGCCTAAGAGATTCGGCTTGACAAATACAGATGTTGCCATTATTATTTTTACTTCAAACTTAGAAATGGTGTCAACTTGTATCATGTAATTTTCAAGACAAGATGTTATGAAATGACTTAAGTGATTCACAAGTTTAGCTTAATGTAAAGCAGTACTTAGTTAAGTGTTTGAAATGTGCTGTGATTAAGGTCTTCTGGAAACAGCTTCAAGGCTTGTAGATGTGATAAAATGGATACTATGGAAGCCTCAGTTTGCAACCTTCCAACCCCAAACAAAGGAGGTGTGTGAGAGACTATGTCAGACTGGGGGCAATGAACTGTCTGATTTGTTTTGTTAGCCAGGTCACCTAGGTCTTATTAGCTGCACTCCAGGGCTATAAAAAGGCTGAGTGTCTTTTTGAGCCAAAGACATAAGTCTGTGAGACATTACTCCAGCTAGGGTCATGTCATACCAAAATGTAACAGCATTACAATATACTCAGCATTATTTTCCACTCCTCTTTTTGTGTTTTTGAGTGTTATCTTTGGTTGGGTGCGTGCTATTTGTAAAGTTCAGCACAATGATTTTCAGATTATAGCTGTACTAGACAATACAATAGGTACCCAGAGCTGCTTGTCTACTGTGGTTTCTAATAAGCTATATATAACTGCACCAGAATAGGATTTGCAACCCAGGCCTAATTATTTGGACTAGGTTTTGCACCATCAGCTTCTGCTTTGCACCATAGCCAGTAGGCTTTTTTTGATACTATTTTCACTACATTAACTCTTTCCTCTATTTTACATTTTATTGCTTTTACCACCATTGTTGTCAGCTTCCCTTATGAGGCTTGTTATCCTCTTCCAGTCTTGGTGGACCAGAAGAATCTTGTTTCACATTCTAGTGTTGGCACCTTGGTATTGCTGCTCTCGTGACCAGGGACAGGACTCAAGGGAATGGCATGAAGCTGAGTCAAGGCAGGTTTAGAGTGGGTATCAGAAAAAGGTTCCTCACCTGGAGGGTGGTTGGGCACTGGAACAGGGTCCCCACAGAAATGGTCACAGAACCAAGCTCTGACAGAGTTTAAGAAACATTTGGACAACACTCTCAGGCACATGGTGTGGTTGTTGGGGTGTCCTGGGTAGGATCAAGCGTTGAAGTCTATGATCCTGATCGATGCCTTTCAATTCAGTGTGTTCTATGATTCTCTGATTCCATAATGAGGTAATACAAGTTCTTCAGTATCCTCAGACACAGGAGGATATGAATACAGAATGGACAAAAGGGACTGGTTGTATCATGATCCTTCCTCCCTTCCACAGGGTTGGGGAGCCACATCTGAAATGCTTAGTCCAGAAGAATTTTTAATCCATGTGTCTCTCTCTATCAGCAATCACAAGGCACACACCCTGCACTGAATTAAAGTCTTGCAACAGTGCAAAATCAATACCACATTCAAATACCTTTGTCTATATTATTTTTTGATATGACTTATCTCCAATACTTGAAAGACTGAAGGGGAAAGAATAAACATGTCAAATTTTATAAAAAAAGGCAAACTAATACTTTCCTGACCATTTCAGGCAGCTAGAGGAAGCCTCAAATGAATGTCATGGTATAAATATACATTTTAAAACAAAGGTGATCAAGGAATTAAATAATTTCTCTTCTTTTCTGTTCTCCTCACAGTCGGCATACCAACAAAGTAACCACATAAGGATTCACAACTAAAGCTTACAATTAGTCTGCTGTTTTCCAAAATGAGTATCTGTCTGTTTGTCTGTCTATCTATCTATCTATCTATCTATCTATCTATCTATCTATCTATCTATCTATCTATCTATCTATCATCTATCTACATATTTATCTTTCCTCTTTTGTGTTATTTTTTTTTTTAATCTCTGCTAGAGCAATGAATTTGTCAGTTGTAATGCAGATGATAAGAAATAAAGAAGAGAAGGGGTTTTGATTTTGTTTTCAGCCATTTGGGAAGGATGTCACAGAAATTCCTTGACTTTTGCTGAATTTTTTCTTTACCTGGGTAACTATTTTTTTAGGTTTCACAAGATGGATACTGTCATGTAGAGTCTGAAATCTTCACTCAGTCTTCCATCTCCTATGTTAGACCATTTACTCTTTATGTGACATCTAAAAGATTATTTATTACTGATGGTGTTATTGGCATCTCAAGCAGCTGTGAAATGCTTTCCACTAGAAACCAAATCTTCTGATTAGTTTAGGTTTTATGGTACAACTCATAATACAATATAATTATTGAGTTTCCATATAGATTTATTTCCTGAAGCTGGACAATGTTAGGTATCTAAACCTTGCTTCAGTACGTTGAGGTGCATGACAGAAACAGTTGCATAAACTCTTATGCTGATCTTTTTTCTTGAACTGCGATTTCCCTTTTTTTTTTTATTTTTAAAAGATAAAGGACTTGCAAGTTGGAAAACATGGATGTCACAAGTTTGTGGAAACTCAACCTGACCAATAAACACATTTGCTTGCTTCATATTCAGTGATTATTGTGATGTTAAGGAATGCTTTAAATCTTGTTGCCAACATAAAATCATAAGAATTATACTTGCAGCAGATTTGATGTTGGCGTATTGTATAAAGATGAAATCTTAGCATAAAAACCTCAGTAATGACACTACTCCAGAAATAATGCAAGAAAGGAAAGAATCTCTTTAACTTCAGTGAGGTTTCGATTAGAATCTGTATCCATTCCAGTCTTTAGAAACAAACATAAAACCTTCAGTAACAACCTCTGGACTACTGATCCATGGCAGTAGATGAGATATTTTGGAGAAAAAATAGGGAGATAACTTGGTTGCAACAGTTACAATGTATTTCTATAGAAGATGTATGTAATAAAGAGACTTTTTTTTATGTTAACAGTCCTGGTTGTCAAAAGATGTGCGGAATTTTGGGTTGGAGCCAGGATATGTGGCAGCTAAAAGTTGCTTGCATTGCAGGACATTGATCTGCACTGTAATTTTGAGATATTAATTCTGAGGCCAAATTCCAGATGTTTTTGGAGTATGTAGGAGGGAAGGATTTTGAATTTATTTTTGAAATTATACTAGTAAAAGAAGTATTTTAGAAGTATTTAGAGGGCAGTAAAAATGAAAATTTCTGTTTTTCTGATAGTCAGAAATTGATTAATGCTTTGAAATGAAATTTTAGATTAAAAAGGAGATCAGGATTCTACACTCTACCTCTCTGAGCAGCAGGGATAAAACTACCACATAAGAACACAGAATCAGTAATAAAGGTTTACTTAAAGTGAGGATAGCCTCAGAGAATCAATCTCTTGATTACAAAAAAGTCTAACTCATTCAAAGAGGAGACAGAGCAGAGCTGAGTCTTATTAGTAAGCAATCACGATGACCCAGTCAGTAAATGCCCACATTTTCTCCTTTCTTGATGTTTGTAAAGGATAAGATTTTTTTCTCAGTACATCAGCAGCTGGTTCTGGATAACAGCAGGGGTATGCAAGAACTTTATGCATCTCTGTTCTGCAGAGATCTGCAACTCCTGCAGAATCTCCCAGGACCCAATTCTGAGCAGGAAGCAGACAGAACATAATTACAGCACTGGGTTAATGTGAACCCACTCTAGCATATTAGTCTGATTCAGCTGAAATTCAGGGTGGTTAGCTGCGGAGCAGCAGCACCCTGGGGTGCTTGGATTGAGCTAGCACAACTGGTGCTACACTCCACTTCAGGCTGTACCAATGTGGATCCATGGCAGTTCTGTATTTCACTGCTGAGGATGGAGATTCCTAAAATCCATGAGGCTGTGGTCTGAGGATGCTATCCTTTAGAGCCTCTCAAAATTTTTAACCTTAAAAGATAGAAAAGGAGACAACTGGATTATTTGAAAGTAGAAGGCGGCTGTGTTTCCTTGAGATTCTTTCCCCCTTAAACTGTGGATGATTGAATTTGTCTAAGGAAATCTACTGTTCAATAATCTTTCAAAAGTGACACATAATACCTTTGCACTTTGTGAAAAAGAACACACAATATGGTTCAGTGGCTGGACCTGATGCTTCTGCTGTCATTAAAATCTGATTTTGTTTCTGAAAGCAAAGAAAGATAAGCAGATGAAGGAGGCAGAAAAGCGCACAGAAGTAGCAAACATGGACTCTTGAGTTTCTGAGTCTCAGTGAAACAAAGCTACAATCACTAAAAAACTTGGCAAACTCCTTAGTTCACTCAACACAGCTTTTATTTTCCTCTGAAGACACTGGATGAGGCCAGTGGTTCATAAAACAACTCTGGGCTGTCTAAATTGGAATTTTCCAAAGCAAATGGCTGAAAAATGAGACATAGCAAAAGGAAACAAGGTGTGAAGGAGGTGGTAGTGAAGAGAAGGGTAGGCAAGGGAAATGTAGTAATAGGAAAGATAAAATCATACCTAAGTTGAGATCTAGGGTTTTTCTGTCCCTAATGGAAGCTGTAATGCCCAGAGGTCCCTCTTCCTACTGTTCAAAGATTGTTTAAGAAGCTAAACTGCTCTGGCAGTTTCAGTCATTCTTCATTCCCAAAGACTTTTCTTTTGGAAGGTTTCTAAAGAGATATGATTTGAATAGTCAGTAATTTCATTCATTGTTAATTACTTCCAGTACTTCCTTTTGGGCTTACTTATTTCTAGTCCAATTCTCACTTTTTTTTCCTAGCACATTTTTGATGCAGCTCTTTGGTAGCATTCTCAGACCAGTACAGTAGATTAATTTAGTCTTCCTCACTCTTACTGGACTTTATAAACAGCATCCTGTAACTTAGTTAGGTTCTTACGGGATCTGGCTGAAGTTCACATGTAATCAACTAACACTGCTGGTTTTCAAAAACAAGCAGTTTATTTGTGAGCATTATTCTGTGTTCTGAGACTCTCTTGTCCCTAATGACCAATGTTATGCCTGCCTGACGTCTTCTTGGACCAAATAAGACTCTTGTGTTTTCTTTCTTTGAAGGTGGGAGCAGCATATTGCCTAAACTCTAATAGCATATGCCTGTCTGACCTGAAAACCCAAAACCTTGAAGAGGATGTGCTGCTTGTTAGTGACCTTGTTTTCTACCATGGTGAACATCAAGCATACCCATCTAATTTGATGTGCAGACTCTGTTCAGCTGTAGTGTCCTTGTTCATCATGTCTCTTGTTCAATAGCCATTTCAACCTCATTCCAGAGAGAACAGTTTCATTTAAATTGCAGGTCATATCAGCATTCTTAAGGGTTATTTGTCAGAGGTTTTGATCTGTCTCCTAGAGCTTTGGACTTTGATCCTAGTGACAGTCTGGTTTGTATTACTGACCCAGCTTGTTTTCTTTTCTCCTCTTGGTTTGTCTATATGAGTATTTTGTCCTTCAGTTTTACATCACCCCCAAACTCTTCAGTCAGTTGGCCTTCTTTTCACACTCTGTTTCAGCAGATATCTTTCTTGTTTTGTTTTCGTCTGGTATTACTCTTTCCACTTTTTAAACTTTGTTTCATAGTTAGCTTTCTCTGCCAGAAATAAATGAAAATTGATGAACACAACAAGTGCTTTAGAAGAGTCTGGGCTCTGAAGCCTATCTTTTGCTGGACCTCTCTGCTGGCAGATACAGAATGAAACATTATAAATGCTTTACAAAATTTCTCATCTTGAGGAGGCTTTAAATTTGTGGTGATCATGAGAGGAGAGAGAAGCAGGAGGTGTGTTTAATTTAGGAATGCTCAGTTATCTATCAGTGATTGCTAGAAATCTGTTTTGTTCTGTGTTCTGTGTCTGTACTTAAGGCTAACAAGAGCTCTTCTGTGCGTGTTCCAGGCTAGACTACAATGTAGAGATATGGAGGTAGCTTTGCATGTATTAGCTCAGGTACTGAAAGACACCAAGTTTTGGGTTAATTAACTCACTTCTTGTTGATTTGTACAGAATAAAAAAACTCATCTATTTTTTCTCACTCACTGGTATCCTTAAGTACTATAGTTACAGAGAGCACAGGGAAATCTTAACAGAGGAAAAAAAGACAACAAAGAGAAGATAATGTGGGTTTGTTACAGATGACTTATGACATGTTAAATTATGTGTTTGGTGGTTATCTTAATGAAGGAAAGAAATGTAGTGCCCATACTATATTTCTTTTCTTGTATGAAGTTTTCCTCTGAAAAGCTCGGGTACGTGGTGGAGCTGTAGCTGCCATAGTAGACTCTAGTCTGTTCTGGCTAAAGCAAGTTTAAACAAATACAACGAGTAAATGCTGTTTATTCGTTGCCATACCCTGATGTATGAGGACTCTGTACTCATGGGGGTTTAAATATTTCTCAGAATCTGCATTATTACCTTTTCATACAAATAGTCTGAAGGGAGTCATGAATGCTTTGGTAGAACAGTTAAAAAATACCGTATCAAAGCTAACTGTAGATGTAGACTGAAGTCAATCAATGAAGTTCTAAATGCAGACAATAGCGTGTTTCACATAAGAAAAAATAAACATAGAATGAGGGAAATCTTCAGGGACATATTTAACCCATAGAGAAGTATCTGGGGATTAGAATGGATGGTGATTTGAACTGGTAAACAGTGCAGTACTAATGAGAAAAATAGCCACTCTTGTACTTCATTGAACTACCAAGAGTATTACATGTGAGGCAAGTGTTCCTAGCTTGCTGTAGTCAACACATGATTTATAATCCTGTGTTCAATTCTGGGCAACATGTTTTAAAAGAACCCCAGACAAGCTGGAGAGAGATCAAGGGAGAGCAGTTAATGTGATAGATGTTTTGGAAATGAAGACCTGTGTGGAAAAGAAGTGAGAATATGTAATTCAGAGATGACTGATGGGAGTATGGGATCAGACTATCTCACATCAAAACAGTCTTACAAGGAGAAGCAGTATAATCGTTCATGTTAGTCCACAAGGATGGTGTAAGTAATTATGGATGGAGCAGGAACGAATATATAAATTGAGCAGGGAGGGTTTGTTAGAAGAATGGAACAAAAAAGAGGGTATGAAACTACTGTTGTCGGATGCATTTCCAGCTAGAATAATTGTCCATCCATCAAGGTCAACTTCTGCATTTAAAACTATTTCTCCAAAGATGCAGGTGGCTGAGTTATACAGTTCCCAGTTCCTTCCAGATCCTAAAACTGACTTGGCTTTCCCCCTTTTGTCTGTCATCTTCCATCCTTACCCCTCCTTTCAGCCTCAGTCATGGCTCCAGCTGTTTTGTACCAGTTGATTTTTTGAGTGACTTAAGTTCAAGGAATGGCATCAGTAGAGGTCCTGCAACTACCCCTTACTTAAACTATGAGTACATGAACCTGCTTAGAGATGTTGAGAGGCACTTGTAGAATCTTTTAGGTGCCTCAGGTAGCGAACTATGAAACTTTGCAGTCAGAAGCAGTACGGCTGGCATGATGCAGCATCTTTTGGCTATGAGCCTCACAGCCAGTCTAATTAGTATCAGGCCCCTGATATGTTGAGGCAATGTCTGGTTTGAGGGTCCAAGTATGGTTTCTGCACAGTTTTGCTCCATTCTGTGAGTATGTGCTAGCACATTTGGTTCTAACTTTGAGCTGTCTGCCTCACACTATTGTACCATGTGAACATAATCCCCATCTTCCTGAATCGACTGAGAATTAGGTGCTTAACTGTGTGCAGAATCTTTTTGTGCTGAAGCTGTTCTCCCATCTCTTGCAGCCTGGTCTTGAAGGGACAGCAGGGCTCCCACTGGTTCATACCAAGTTATTGCCACCATGCTATAGAGCTTGCTGATACAGTTATCTAAGTCTGCAGAGCAGCTCTACTATACTATTTACAAAATATAACCCAAAAAGTAAAAGCTGCAGGCTCAGGAATTGGATTTCTGCAGGACTATAATCTGTATGGAACTTTTGAAAATACCTAAAATACTGATAGATTAATCCTTGCATCAGCTCAGTCAACCAGGGAAGAATTTTATCCCAAGTGGAGACAGTGTGATGAAATGTTTTAAGGAATTGCCAGCTCTCCAGACAGTATTTTGGCTCCCGCACCTTACATTTTTCCTGCAAACATTCTGATCACTAGGATAAAATGAAAATATGCAATAGGAGAAAAACAAACAACTGGGGAACAAATGATCATCCGATGCAAATCAGCACTGTGAAGGAGCAATACTGGTGTTCCCTGCTCAGTATCTTGCTCTTTCTTGGCAGTATCCTACAGAAATATGGTGTTTTTCCCTTTTATGAGACTTAAAACTTTTCCGTATCAGCATACCCTAGTCTATGTTTCTGACTTTTATCTAATTTTAATAGAACTGTAAAAGTGGGGATTTTTTCAGATAAAACTTGACCATCAGGAGCAGAGTGCAGAAAACACACGGAAATCTCAAGGTATCTGAAAAAGTCAGTTTGATGATTTTTGAGATAAAAGAGCACAAGCAATAATAAAAGTTGAAGATATTTTATGAGCACTTTTCACTGACATTACAACTTCAAAGCATTTTGTGGTATTTTACTATTTAAATTTCCAGGTCAGTGGTTAGGAAGGGTGAATTATATTATGTATGAAATATCAAAAAAGAAAAGGAAGGAATTATAATAAAACATTCAAAGTTGTTCATGTGCATGTGCAGACATATTTGAATTTACCCAAGTTTTGAGTGTTTTTTTGGCCTACTCAGACAATTTGTCAATGCCGGTACTGGTGTAGTCTAAACATCATAAATTGTCTTCTCTTCAGCTGCATTAAAGTCACTTGACTACAGCTTTAACCTGTGTTTTTTGCTGCCAGTAATACTTTAGTTTCCTTTGCTGGATTTCACATATGCATTCAGAGGTACCTTCTTTTGCCAGACAATTATTCTGAGTGTGTGGGTTTCCTAAGGGTATGGCAGACTTTACATTTGACTCCCTTTTCCCACTGACAGTATGGCAAATGCAAACAATTACTGGTATTACTGCTACCCTTTATTTTTCTTGATTGCCAGGCTATCATCAGAGACAAGATACAGAGCAGGAGGAACTTTTGGCTAAACTCATGGCTGTCCTTTTGTTCAGAAAGAAATTCAAGGAGGGTAAGGTGCCCAGTAGAAATGGTCATCCTGCACTGTAGATTTATACTTGTCTGTGTAAATTGAGGCTCTCCTTACTGGTCCCAGAATTTGGCACATGTGGACTGCTGTGAGTCTTTGCAGATGGCTTTTGTCACTGGGTGTGCTCCACACCTCTAGCAGCTCTGTTTGCCCTGGGAAGAAGTGTGTTTTTGGGCACTTTTCTTTATTCCAACAGAGTGTCAGCTTTTGTGGGAACAGTAACAACGTGGGATCTGCTTCCATCACGTCCCTTTTGCTCTGTGATGTGCTGACTCGTGCTGTAACCAGGCTAATCATGGAGTGGAGTTCCAGATATCTGTCCTCCCCTACTGCCATGGAAATGCTGCTCAACCCAGTTGTGCAATATGAGGCATGGTCTGCTCCTAAATCTGATTTTTGGTTTAATCCTGTGTTGCTCCTGTTTCTTGATGTCTCTTGCCAGCTTGATATTTCCTAGTAAAGCTTTTGAACCAACATTTGACCTCAACACTCTTGGTGGGTTCCTGTGTGGAGCCTAAAGCAGCAGGTTGCTGTAGCTGAAAGGTGTTCAAGATTGGCAATTGCTGAATGGATTTATTGTGGCCATGAGAACATAAATGATAATTTGGACAGTTTCACACCTCCAATGATCTGTTCACAAAGCCTGAGTTTGTGGCAGGCTGCAAGGGTATTTTAACTTTTCCATGCCCTAAATCCTGAGCTTTGTTGATTTGTACTTCAGGCCCAGGAAACTTGAGATGGCTTTGTGGTTATCTGTTTGGGAGATATACTGATGTATTCTCATACATGAAGCTGAGACAGGATGCCTGAAACTTTAGATTTTAAGGATCTTTCTTAGAACAGCCTTATTTGTTTCAAGCCATTGTATTAGATGCAGTGGGAAAAATCCTATTGTACACACTGACACAGGCATCACAAAATCTTTTGTAGCTGGCTTAAACCAAGCAGTTTTAGCTGCAAACTTATCTGTGTGAAGAAAGTTATGCATACAGAAATGAAATGCTAAGAATTACTGTATGCAGGGCTTTATTTTTCATTGTAGTCACTGGCTGGTGAAACTGATCTGTGCTTCCCAAGAAATATTTTATTCATTTTCTGGTTGCATTTTTGTCAGCATCCCAGTTCAACTTGGAGATTTTGTGCTGATGGTAATTAGTTTCAGCTCATACTTACTGGCAGTCATTGCTCCAAATCAGTGAAAGTAAACAGAAGTGTAACAGCATTTTTAAAAGGATGCAATATTTTTACTTTTTAGAAGGCCATAAACCAAAAAATACCTCAAGGCATCAAATGAGTAAATTAAATACAGTTAAGACAACAGGAATAATATTGCAGTTTTCAATCTCAACTAGCCTACTGCTAAGGATTATGTCTTTTCAGAGTAAAAAATCCTGTCATAATAGGGACTGTAGCTGACAGCTTAAAGCATTTGCAGCGAAAACTGAGAGAAATTCAGGATGTTAATAGAAGCTTTTATTGATAATGGTTTGAAGTTCATGAGTGCTAAAAGTATGTTATTTCTGGTGTAAGGTTATAAAGAACATAATATGGTATTCATTAAAATATGAGGCCAAAAATAACATCTGTCTCTCATGAATAAGGGATAAGGTCTCATTTTAGATCTCTTCATATTTGAAAACAGTATTTTTGCTAGAAAAATAGTTTTTGTACCCTTCCAAATAAGCAGCAACATTAAATATCATAGTAATAAAACCACACCATTTTAGCACCATATGGTAAAAATATACAAAAGCTGGTTGAACTTTATTATAACTTTTCACACCTTAGGCATGATTCTCATTGTGCAAGCAAGCCTTTATTTTTTTTTTTCCAGTGGGCGACATGGGTATTTGCCACTTTACCTGAGAGGGAACTGGATATTTTAGTCACTGATCTCTTTTTGTGCTGTGGAACCAGGTTCATCCATGGGGACATCAGGTTCAGTCTGCCACTGTTACAACCTGAGTCTGTACAGAACTGAATGCCTCTTGGGGGGTCTCAACAGCTTTTAGGGTCCAATGGTGTAGTGCCTGGTAGCTTTTCACCATCACTGGGATTTTTTTATCGAATTAATGAATTTCAGTTTTATGGAAATTATTTATAAATTCTTTTAGAATTCAACTTTTTTTTAATATAAAAAAGAAGTATTTTAGAAAAAAGATTAAAATGCTTCAGTCTGGTATCTATGAGGGAAAAAAAATCAGCAGTCAGGTATATTTCTTTCAGTGATGTGCATGGATTTACTGCTACTGAAACCCCCTGTAAGGCAGCTTTCCCTGCTTTTGGAAATGGAATGCATCACATGAAATACATTTTTTGCTTTTTTTGCTGGATAAAAGTAGAAGGTTTTTTTCTCAGGGTGTTGGGGGTTAGGTTTACTCATCTCTCCTGAGTCAGTAATTCAGTCTGATCTATTCACTGTCATAATTATCACAGGCCCTGCTGCTGCACTCTTGGAAAGGCAGATGCTACATCTGCACTGAAACCCTGCTGCAGTAACATACCACAGGGATGTGTGAATGCTGTCCTTGCAGAAGCAAGCATCATGTCATTGTGTTTTCATAGTTAAGATTATCTTTCTCTATGGCGTTCTAGGTTAGTTTTTACAGGGTATCTGCGGCCATTTTCAAGACCAGACTGAAAGCCAGTGAAAGCAAGTGAAAGCAAGCTCTCTAAAGTGTATATGTAACTGGAAATGCCCTCTAGAAAATGAAAGATGGGTATCCTCAGTTAGGCAGCTTGCAGGCAGTCCATGGCCTGACTGTGGGTCTGTGCTTGGATACAATTTAGACACCCTGCGGTATCCTCCTGTTCCCCAACTGATCTCTAAAAGTGAGCACAGAGGCATTGACTGTGGCCTGTGCAGTGCCTGGTCTGCTGAGTGCGTGTGAAACAATGTGCAATAAAATTGATGGATAGCAAATGTCATACTGCATTATAAATATGAATTTTTCACGGTTCAGGGCAAAAATGCATAAATCAATAGCAAACACATTTTCTGTTTGGAACACCTGTTACAATTAATTCTGGATAATCAGTTATATTTTTTTAATGAAAAACAACATCCACTTGAACATTACTTATCTTCAGCCTGATTTTAATTTTGATATCACACAAATCCTTTTGGCTTTGATTAAGGCCTTGATAGATATATAACAGGTCCATAACTTAGGTCAGAGATTTTGGCTGACATAAGAAAAAGACAACTGTTAAAGAACAGGTTATCTTGATTCATTAGTCTGGTTTTTATTTCCTATTATTTTTCCCCAATAGGAATTTAATTAACAAAAGGTGGCTTGAATAAAAGTGTTGCAAAATCATATTATGAGTGGATAGTCATTCTGTAATCTCAGTGTCCATTTGGTAATAAAATATTCTAATTTAATTATGCCTAGCCAAAATGGAGTATTGGAGTTACATGTTAGAATTATTTAATTTTACACACTTAGCTTTGTTCAGCACAAGTCTTAAATGTGTCTCTAAGTGATCAAAGTTTTCTCATTTATATGCATCACTCAAATAAATTCAGAAATTTACACTCACGGGAAGTCTCTGAGAGTAATGTCAACCTGTTTGGGTTTGGGTTCACGTTCCCAGCTTTTAGCCATTGTCCCAAATGGCAGGATTTGCAGTCCTGATGCGGGCAGCAAGGGATGTCTGCCTAGCACAGGGAAAGGACAGGAATCCTTTCTTGGGATACCAAGCAAGGGATTGACCGGACAACCTGAGGATGTGGGAAACCTTTCATCCTACTCTGTCTCCCAAAGAGGCTTAGACAGCTAATCCTGAAGGAAGGTGCCTCTGTTTCCTCTTAGCACTGACAGCCGTGAATCCTTTTCTGCAAGTAGGTGGGAGGCCAGGACTTTCTCACATAAAGTGCAGCTGGAATAGGAGGAGGGGAAGGAACGTGTGGTGCATTTTCACTTCTGGCCAAGAGCTCAGTCAGCAGAGATCTGTCTGGAATTAAGAAGCATTACTTTCAAGCTCTTGTTCCAGCGATTATTTAATTATCTATGCAAAAATAGGTAATTAATTAGCTTTAGTCTGGTGGTCTTTCAGTTCAGCAAGCCATCTCAAATCAGATATTTGCACAATCCTCACTCGTTTAGTATCACAACCTCTTCAACAGGAGAGATAGCATTTCTTGAAATGCTCAATTGCCTGGTAGTTAAAGCATTTTCTTGGAAGTTGTCTTCAGATCTCTGCTTCAATTTGTACCTTACATGGCCTTGAATTTGGATATTTTACATCTCTCTATTTCAGTTATACAGTGCTATGGTCTACTGTAAATCTTTAGGCTTCCGAGAAAAAATAAGAAGGTAGTTCTGATGTGAAGTCTGCCATTTTGGGAATGGTAAACTGCTTACAGGAATCTTTCTTCTTTAAGATGTAGAGAGTACTTCATGAAATCTTAAACCATGGTTTAAGCCTGGGGCAGGAACTGAGCTGAACAGTACAGGTCATGATCTCTACAGCTTTGTGGCCAGCAGCAGAAATGAATTTACCTAAGAGATATTTTGGTGAAAAAATTAAGGTTAAGCATACACAGGCCAGTACAGACTTGCATATCTCAGGCATGGTAGTTGATATGAGTAGTGCTCTGGCACAGTATTAGTTGCAGCAACATGCTTTGTTTTTGAGCCAAAAGGAGATACTTTTAGAGGGTAAATAGAGAACTGAAGGCCTAAGTTTTGTACGTAGGTACCCATCTCTGAGTCATTTGAGTGTGAACAGGAGTGTGTTATATTGTTGTATATTCCATAGTTCTGACACATTTTTTATAGGACATCAGAGTAGAGCTTGGTGGTGTTAACCTTCAGGATCTAGAATCCTTAGTCAGCCAGTAGGATATTATTTTGTTATGTGCTTCAGAATGAGGAAATAACCTCTCTGTACCAAAGAAATCCATAATTTAAATATAGAATGAAAACAAAGAACAAGCTGGTAATTATGGTCCTAGAACACCAGTTACCCTAAGCCCTGTTATTATAAAACTTTTGGCAGAATATGTAAATACACGTTGAATTGAGGTACCGTTTTCGGGTGGTGCTTAAAGTCAGTGTGAGATGTACTACTGGGGAAATCCCAAAGACATTAGAAATGTTAACAAACCATGCTGGCTGACAATATGGACAATTTCGAGATAGACACTGACCTTTTGATAGTGAAGGAAATGGTACTTTAAGGGTGCTAAACGACATTTTCAGTATTGCTCTCTCTTGTTCTTGTTCCATTTGCTTCAATATTAACCATTAAAAAAATAAAATCAGAAGTAGTTGTATAATATCTAAAGTGACTGTACAAGAGATACAAAGTTATTACATTAGTACATAATTTTTTATATTTAAGATAGGATGCTTTAAAGTCAGCATATTGTGCAAGGAGTAAATAATGTAAAGTGTATTACTTGCCTAGCTCCCAAAGGGAGTAGAAACTCCAGATCTGGAGGAAAGGGCCTGTACTTCCCACCACTTTATTAATACTTTAAATCGCAGTCCTCTGTTCTAATCTGTATCAGCTGTGCTCTGAACAAGCAAAGATTCTGTCCTTCTGATAAGGCTCATGGTTGTAACCTGTAGTCTGACTTGCCTGGAGAGAAGTAAGAAGCTGACCTCACTGCATGTTTTAGGTTTCATTTCACCCTGACACCTGGAAATCTTTCCATGGAAATCAAAGAATAATTTCCTAGGAGAATGAAGTGTTGAAAAGCACTGAGAAGAAAATGTCAGCATTAACTTCATATTTTCTAGGATTTCTTTGGTTGTCATAGATTTAGCATTAGCCAGGATAGCTTTTGTGTTGAATATGACAGGAAAATTACTTTTATTCTTGGTATCAAAATGTGGAATTACACTATGTTCAGCTATACAGCTATACTGTATGGTTTGATTTTTATTTAAAATTTAATTAAATAAAGATGGACCAATTGCAGTAGCTAATAGCGAGTTGAAGTTGCACAGAAAAAGGTTCCTGAAATCCAGGATCCTGATTTCAATCTACCTCAAGAGTGCTTTTTCACGTTGTTTTCAGAACTTGGACTAACAACAATTTTTAAGAGAAAAGTAGTCAATGCAGTGAAATTTCCCTTTAAATGAAGTATATATACATGCATAATGTGGATTACAGATTCTTTAAATTTTGCAGCATTAAAATCTGATAGAGATGCCAGAAAAAGTTAATTGTGGAAGAGATACATTCCTAGAAGATACACACTACTGTATCTGTGCTATAAAAGACAAATCCATTTGTTGTCCTTATCTAGCACAAATTAAATAGATTCTACGGGGTGAAATCAGAGTATTTTGTGACAAGGCTGCAACAAAAAGACACAAACCCAAAACTAGGCTGAGAAAAGGAAATAGGAATTAAAAAGCACTTACAATTACCATACCCTGCTTGTACAAGAAACTGTGGGGTGACATCAAAATGCTTGTCAGGCATTAAAGAGGCTTCCCAACAACTTCATGAAGTTGCCTATTACATTCATTTTACAGATGGATTAGAGTGAGAAAGCATGAAATTTAAATGTCATGGCCCATGAGGAATCACTTGCAGAGCTGAGAACAGAATCTCTCCCCAGCAACAGCTTCTAAGTATTGACAAGAGCAACCATTTTAAAACAAAACTTTTGACCTAGGCTTACAAAAGCATAACTTTTCAAATAAAACACATCAAAAACCTCGAGATTAAATCCTCAATGTTTCTATAATATGTTTTATATTTATAAATATAGAATATATTTACATTATTTTATTTATTATATTATATTTATAATGAATTTATAATAAATTATAAATATAAATATAAATAATATATAATATTTATATAATATATAAATATAGAAAAATATATTTAATTTTATATTATAATAATTAATATATTTTAATTATTATTAAAATAAGTTGTTTACATGTCCAGAAAAATGAATACAAGGTAGTAGTTGTAAAAAAGCAGGACTTTGAAGAAAGTATAAGAAGACGCTATTTCTTTTGAAGCCATTTCTAATCTTTATACTAGAATCTCTGGTTTCCCTGAAACAACCAACTTTTTTCCTGTAAACTTGGTTGCTGGTACATCTGAATTTATCCAAAGGAAAACATGGGACATAGAAGTTCAGCCTACCCTTGTATTCAGAGAATACCAGCAAACCCACAGACTTGGTATGGTGCCAGTGTAAAAAGACTTTTACCAAATATTCTATCAGGCATAACCATAACAAGTTGTTCCCTGAACAGAGAAATGAAGGTACCTATGGATTCCTGATCTGTCATCCATACAATGCAGGCTCTCCTGCAGGACCCCTGGTTTCCTCTCCCTGCCACACCTGTCTCTCTCCTTGTATGCTTGATACAACATTACTGTCATGCTGTCAGTTTTGCCCAGTTTCCCCACTCTCTTTTCCTTTAATACCCACAGCTATAGCCCTTTACTTCTTCGAGCCCCAAAACCCCTCAGATCCTCATCACAACCAGATGTCCTCAGGACCCTTTCCCATCTCCATCTTTATGGCCTGAGCACTGTGCCACTGATGGGTCAGAGACTTTGTGTGCTGCCTGAGGGGCTCATGCCTGGTGAGTGGCCCAGCCCACCCTGCTCAGTAGGACTGAGTAGATAAGGAATGAGAGCACCTTGTCTTACCATCACCAGAGAGAGTAGTAGCAAATCTCTCTATTTCTCTCTCTGAATGGCAGGTAATGAGCTTCCTGTTAAATTCAGCTGAAATTGGTAAAGGGATTTGAGTACTGTTAGGGGGGGGATGTGGGAGATGCATAGCGTCATGTTCATACAGGTACAATGACAACATAAACATAATTTCCGTATGGAAAAAATGAAGCGTTGTATTGTGAGCTATGTTATTCAGGCATATACTTGATTAGTAGTATAAACTGCTTGAATAAGTAATAAAATTAATAACAATCAAAATTAACTGAACTTATGATAATGTTGGGATATGAAATAGAAATGGAAGGAATAAATGCAACCATGTTAAAAAATTGGATGTCCTTCATACAAAGACAGGAGAGAGGAGCCTGTCAGAGAAAATTTGAAGCCCTTTGTGATGCTGTGGACAGAGAAACATAGGTTTCATATTTGCTGTCCAATAAATCAATGTTTGTGATATAGCAGAAGTATGATGTACTTCTATAGAGAAGCACTCTCTTCTCTTTGGGATCCCATAGAAGTTTCAGAAATCCGGGAGAAAACTCCCAATCACCTCAGCAGGCTTTGAAAAAGTACAGAAAACCTCCTCTTACCTTTCCATGCACTGATGTTGGCATTCCCAGAGATTTTGCTGCAATGGCAAACTGGATGGAGAAGGAACCAATGCTAAAATGAAAACTAAACCCCACAAGTGCTATTTTTAAAGGATGACTCTGCTGCCATGGACTTTTTCCAAGAAATTTTTGCCCATCTGCCTGTAAACCAGTTTGCCCTGGCCATATTTCTATACTCCCCATAAAAGACTTTTCACATCCAATTGAGTGTCATTAGCTGCCTTTACTACACCCAAAGTTCTGATGTTTTCTCACCTCCCACGCTTGGGACAGAAAAAGATCCTATCAAAAACATTCAGAGACTTTAATGCCTCCCCTGCTTCCTTCCTTTTTATGTTCTACAATTATACAGGCAATGAAGCACAGCTGTAACTAAAGAGTAGAATAACCCTACCACCACTGCATAGTGATTTGACTTCTGAGGGAAATACTTATTTCAGGACCGTGAGATTGCAATAGGCTCCAGTGAGTTTTTTGTGTATTTTTCTTTGGTTGCCTGTTGGGAATATTTCAGTGTATGATCTTCATATAGCTCTGGCTTGCAGATTACAACATCACTGCTGGAAAAAGATTTAAACCCAAAAAACATGTTTCATCTATTGTGCCTATATTATGACAGAGTTTTATTTGATCTTGGCAGTTTGAACATCTTCAGGGAACAGTTGAAAATGTCTTTCTAAACTCATTACGGTTAGTCTAAAACAGCTCTCAGAAACTAAATTGCTGCAAGCTTCAGTTTAAGACAGCTGTACATTTATTAGACTGGACAGCAGAAGTACTGTGTCTTAGATAGCCAGATTGATAGCATTTTATACTATTCTGATACAAGAGAGATTATCTGATGTTTGCTAACAAGGCAATGAAATGCATTTCCAATAGAGCACACAGACACATGTAACAGCCTTGGCAAAGCTGAGAAGCATTCTGAATTTTCTGTAATAGCACTAATGCATGCTGGTGGAAAGGAACAGATCTGTGTGAAGTACCAGTTGTGGGCCAAAGGAAGGCAGAGAGCTAGTTGTTTCAGTTCTCTCTCTGTCTAGTAACAGAAACACCTCCCCCCCCCCCCCCCCCCTTAATGTGAAGGTTATTGTTAAAGAAATTAACTATTGAAGTTAAGCTTGTTACACACTAGAAGTGACCAAGATGATGTGGCTGTGGCAATTCCCATGTACCTGTGAGATACAGAGTAGTGAGAGACCAAATATTCCAACCACCCAAGTGTTCAAACACACTCAAGCTCAGTCTGTGATGCTGTTAATATTTCTGGACTTAATATATACAGAATTGGCGCTCTTAAGGATAATTATAGAATGTCTGGGCTTTGTAACTTAAATAAACCTCTTTGCTTAAAGAATATGAAGAACTATAAGTCCTGACACGATCCAGCCATGCTGCTTAAGGAGGTCTAGAGAAAGCAGGAGGCCGAAGTATGCTGTGCTCAGATATCCGAGGTGTTAGTAAAGCATCGGTCTCTCCTCTGCCACCTCACCTGGTGTACACACCCTTGGCTAGCAGCAGTGGTCAGGCTGTGCACTCAGGGGCATCTGTGTCCAGGGAATATCTGAATTTGGGGTGACACTGCTCTGCTGGCAAGATGATAACCCTGTCCGTAATGCTAGCTCCCTTGCCTGGCAGGTCTGTCTGTGCTGACACTCCCTGAATCCTTCAGTGTCCTTGGCTTACTGGCAAGCTAGTCCTGAGACATCAAGGACGCTCATGCATGGTGCAGACAGCTGTGTGTCTGCTCATTGGAAGGCGGAATTTATAGTCTCTACTCAACTTTACACTGCTGCGATCATATGGCATCTGGATTGCAGCTGGTTATGGAGCAAGCTGGGAATGTGAGGAACTGTTTGTGGGATTGTAGGTGTGTTTCAACTCTGCATGTGAAGATGGTTTCAAGGAGTTTTTCCACAGAGAAAATAAGGGCTAGGAGTTTTTCCAGAAGAAAACAAGAGTGACAAATATCAGTTATGTCTTTGCTTTGTAGGCTGCACTCCCAGAAGGTGAAATATGTTTATGGTCTTTATGTATTTGTTCCATGTCACCTGAACAAAAATGAAACATTATAAATTAATTGCACTGAAAAAAACTCCTTGAGGTTGGGCAAGTTCCATTGTATGGAAACTCCTGGACTGCACTCCTATTAGCACTGTCCTCTGGCAAATTCAGGAAACACTTGCTGTACATCACACATGTTTCTAGAGTGGAGGAGAAAAACATCCACACAGTGTAAATGCTCCTGAAAAGATTAGCTTACTAAATCATCATGGTAGAACTGACTCATGCACAGTTTGTTGTCCACCAGGACCCCCAGGTCCTTCTCTGCAGAGCTGCTTTCCAGCATATCAGCCCCCAGTCTGTATGATGCCTGGAGTTATTCTTCTCCAGGTGCAGGACCCTGAATTTTCCCTTATTGAATTTCGGCGCATTCATCTCTGCCCATCTCTCCAGCCTGTTGAGGTCCCTCTGAAGGGCTGCAGAGCCCACTGGGGTATGGACCACTCCTCACAGCTTTGTGTCATAAATGAATGTGTCATCGATGAACAAGTTAAACAAGATTGGGCCCCGAACTGAACCCTGGGTGACACCAATATTGACACACCTTTAACTAGACCCTGTGCCACTGATTACACCCCTCTGGGGCCTGGCACTCAGCCAGTTCTCAATCTGTGTCACTGTCCACTCATCCAGTCCACAGTTTCTGAGTTTGCCTATGAGGATGTTGTGAGAGACAGTGCTGAAAGCCTTGCTGAAGCTGAGGTAGACAATATCTACTGCTCTCCCCTCATCTATCCAGGTAGCTGTTTCATCACAGAAGGCAATCAGGCAGGAAAAACTTGGCTTACCTTTAGTGAATTCATGATGACTACTCCTGATCAACTTCTTGTTTTCCATGTGGATAGAGATGGTCTCCAGAATGATGTGCTTCATAACCTTTCAAGGGATTGAAGTGAAGCTGACTGACTGGTAGTTCCCTGTGTCCTCCTTACCTTTTTTGATGACCAGGGTGACTTCTGATTTCTTCCAGTCCTCAGGAACCTCTCCTGATCTCCATGGCCTTTCAAACATGATCATGAATCTTCTGGCTATGATGTCTGCCAGTTCCCTCAGCACTTGTGGATGCATCCTGTCAGAGCCCATGAACTTGATGATGTCAACTTTATTTCGGTGTTCTCTAACCCTTTCCTTCACCATTGGAAAGCCTTCCTTCTAAGATTCCTTTACCGTGGTCTCCTAGGTTGGAAATCACTGAGGGCTAATCTTATCAGTGAAAACCAATGCAAACATGTCATCCAATAAATTTTCCTTCTCTCTGTCCTCTGTTACCAGGGTCCCCTGTCCATTTAGCAATGAGCCCACATCATCCTTTGTTTTCCTTTTGTTACTGGTGTATTTTTTTGGTGGCGTATTTTGCTATTCTTGACATCCTTGGCCAGATATAACTCCAGGTGTGCCTTGGCCTTTCTAGTCTTACTTCTGCTTACTCTGACAACCTCTCTGTATTCACTAATTCAATATTGCTTGATTTTGTGTATGCAAAAAATAATTAATAGAGAAAGTAGGGTTTAATGCAGATGTACATATGAAGCTTCCTTTTTCTGAAAATAAGAGGCTCCAATTTCAAAGGGCAGATTTGTGCCCAGGCTGAAGCTGTCTGGGGTGTCTTCTGTATGAACAATGAGTTGCTTTGAGGGTAGGATGGCTTTTCAACTGGTTTATTCTGCTTGTTACAAGCTGAAGGGAGAAGTGGAAGATGACTGGAAGGTGAAAATTCATCCACTGCTCAGAGGCCTCTTACTGTGTCAGCTACAGTCCTCAGCTTTTTAGGGAAGAGACATGGCCATGACAAATGTAGGAAGCTGATTTAAAACCTGAGACTGGCATGGGCTTCCAGGGAAACCAAGCTATATAATAACCTAGAGATCTCGAGCTTGGCATGATCTTCTCCCACAGTAGGGTCTGTAGCATGCACAAAGCAGGTCTCAAACATCCACACTGGTTTTCCTGCATCCTGCTTGCTGAGTGTCCTTCGAATATGGGTTTGAATGCCCATGGGTCCATGCAGAAAAATGACACTGAGAAAGAGTAGTAAAGGGAGGGAAGAGGTTGTCTTCCATATTACAGCTGTCTTGAAAGTATATTTGTGTTCTGAACCTCTGGAGGTGTTTAATGTTTGAAGAAAAATCATCTTCTTTATTATCAGCTATGTTACCATGAGCTGGAAAGAAATCTTGCGCTGTTATTGCAGTTGGTGCAGAAAAGTGTGGTCAGTAAGCTTTGGTTTGGCTGCTGTCACTAGCTCTGGTTTTCCCATTAATTCCAGGGACTTTGCTGGCATTCCACTGATATACTATCATGGATATGAATTCCATGTGCGCACTGTCTGGGCAGGGTTTATTTGTTTGTTTCTGTTTTGATGGTTTGTTTGTCTTGGAGATTATTTTCGGGCAGGGCTCACCCTGTCCTCACCCTGTCCAAAGAAAAGACAAACCATAGCCTTACTGCCACAGTACAAGGCCCTCATTTGAAGCTCCCTCCTCTGCCAGAACAGGCAGCCAAATTATACGTGAAATCTGACAGCTGAAACTTCCTCAGGTTTCTGGGTTTAGTTTAATTTAATTTATTATTAATCCAGTTTGAAAATATGAATTTCCAACCCTATGTAATCAATGGAGAATGAATTTAAATGCTGCATGTTCAGGTCTGTCCAACTTGCATACATATCCTAAATCACAATATTAATCATAATATTTTCTACTTTCTCTATTGAAAGACCCTTTATAAACATAGCAGCATCAATTACACAGAGTGAACATTTTTCTATGTATCCAATGCTTTGAACATGCAAAACATTGAATAATTACAGGTATTCCATTTTTTATGCTATCTTCTTTAGGAGTATGTGTCCTATTTTAAATGTAAGTGTACACTACCCAAGGCTGTAATAAAATCCAGTCCTGTCAGCAGCTCTGCATATGTAACTTAGCAGTTCTTCATGCATTTGCAGTTACAGAGCTAGGAACCAGGATGAAAGCGAACATTTCTGTGTTAGTAAGAAAGGAGTCCTTGGAAGGCCTCTTCTGGGACTTTTAGCCTTGAGAATTAGGAGGCCTGAATGTAAAGTAAGTGGGCTATGATATCTCCATATCAAGGCTAGGGAGCGGAGGTGAAGGCAGTGTAACTTTAGCTCACTTTTTTGTTCACAGGAAGTTATTCCATGGCTGGATCTTCTGCTATTAAACCTTGCTTTTTCATTCAGTGTCCTTTTCAGATGGATATGAGTATGTTTTCAAGATTTCTCTACATTAGGCTGCAAGGCTGTAGTGGTTTGACAGTTATGAAGAAGGTTGTCCTGGGAGGTATTGGACAGCACCTGAAGGACAACACGGTCACCAGTCACAGCCAGCATGGCTTCATGAAGTTAAAGTCCTACTTATCAAACCTGATTTCCTTTCATGAAAAGGTAACCTACCTAGTTGATCTAGGAAAGCCAGCTGATGTATCTTTTTGGACTTTAGCAAACTCTTCTCCCACAGAGTCCTCTCAGACAAAACATCCAGCCCCCAGCCGGATAGACAACATCCTGTGATGGATGAGCATGAATGGCCACTAAAGAGCTGTAGTGGATGGGGTGACACCAGTGTGGTGACCTGTCACTGATGAGGTTCCACAGGGCTCCATCCTCTGCTCTGAGCTCTCTTCAACATCTTCATAAGTGACTTGGATGGAGGACTGGAAGGAACACTGAGTAAATTCAAAGATACAAAACTGGGATGAACTGTTGTCTCCCTCAAAGGCAGCAAGGTCCTGCAGCAACACCTTCACAAATCAGAGAGATGGGCAATCACTAACTGTATGAAGCCCAACATGGGGAAGTGCTGGATTCTGCATCTGGGCCAGGGCAACCCTAGATGTCCAGACAGACTGGGGAAGGAGAGGCTGAAGAGCAGCCCCGTGGAAAGGGATCTGGGTGTCCTGGTCAATGACAAGCTGGACATGAGCCAGCAGTGCCTTGGCAGCCAGGAGGGCCAACCTGCCCTGAGGGTAGCAGGCCCAGCACGGCCAGCCAGGCAAGGGAGGGGATTGTCCTGGTCTGCTCTGTTCTGGGGCAGCCTCACCTCGAGTGCTGGGGGCAGGTTTGGGTGCCACAATAAAAAAGATTTTGAACTATTAGAGAGCATCCAAAAGAGAGCCACAAGCATGGTAAAGGGTCTGCAAAGGAAGCTGTTGAGGAGAGGTCTGTTCAGCCTGGAGGAGAGGGGACTGAGAGCAGAACTCATTGCAGTCTACAACTTCTTCATGAGGGGAAGAGGAGGGGCAGCCACTGATCTCTTCTCTGTGGTGGCCAGTGACAGGATCTGAGGGAATGGCCTGAAGTTGCGCCAGGGGAGATTTAGGCTGGATATCGGGAAAAGGCTCTTCACCCAGGGGGTGGTTGGGGATTGAAGCAGGCTTCCTAGGAAAGAAATCACAGCTCCAAGCCTGACCAAGTTCAAGAAGCATTTGGACAATGCTTTCAGGCAGCTTCCTGGTATGACTCCTGGGGATGGTTCTGTGCAGGGCCAGGAGCTGGACTTTGATGATCCTTGTGGGTCCATTCCAACTCAGGATATTCTGTATTTCTGTGGCTCTGTGACTCTATGTGCCCTTTACAATAGACAGCTAATAGCTGGATGTTTGAGAACAAGATGGTTTTTTAGGACTTCTAGCATCACAGATTATTTGAACAATATGTTTAGCTATTTTCTGATAGAACTGAAAACTAATTCAAAGTATTTTGTTGCTGTTGTGGATCATACTAGACTTGACTGATTTTTTTTTTCTTAAATGAAAACAGGCTTGTCAGTTTACTCTGTCAATGAAACACTTCCTGCTCAACAATTCCATCTGTTACAGCAGCACAGTGTACATCATTAGTTTGACCATTTTTATTAGCTGTGTTGACTAAATAGGTTTTTAAGATCTTCAATCCTTTCCACTCTTGGGGAAAACAAAAAGTACCTATCACAAAGCATATTATTTTTTGATTATTGTTATATAATTTAGTTGCCAATGTGTGTAGTCAATATTTCAGTGGAGAAAATTCATATGTGATGAGTTCTAAAGCCTGCCATCAAAAGGTCATAATTCTGCTCTATAAATGTCAAGCCTTAATTAGTTTTACATAATTTTGATTTTTGATTGTTTTCTTGAAGAATTGTTGTATTGACTTTTGTTCTTCCATCTCATTGATTGCAGCTCCAGTCATGGTGCCTAAACCAGGGGGCATGAGGAGCACCAGGGACTGGGAAGGCATTTAAGACAGGCAGAAGGATATAGACATTTCTGGAAATGGATGCAAGTGAAGCATGAGGATAGACTGTGAAACCCAACTGATCTTGTTCCCACTCACTGTCTCTTTCTTTCCTACAAAAGTACACTATCGTAGATTAACAGAAGCCAAAAACCTAGTTCTGTATCACAATTCATTTTAATTTGTAGGTAAGATCAAACAAAAAAAATTCAAAACATTTTTGGTTTAGATGTCCACCATTTTTTGGCATTTGAAGAAAGTGCAATGGCTCTATCTCCCTGCCTGAACTAAATGGTTATTTTCTAATGCTGTTCATTACAACATAACTCGATGTTGCTTGCCTGGTTTCTCAAGGGTTTTTCTGATGCAAAGAATGGCCTGGTGAAATACAGGTCAAATAGAGTCTGAAATGTTAAAAAGCAAACTTATGTATTGTTAATTCAGACTGTGCTATGCCCTGAACAAGCAGAGCAGGAGACAGAGACATTTTACTGCCTAAAAATTTGGGATGGAGTGGCAAACAAATAGAAAAGCAGAACACCACAGCAGAGACAAAGATCCTATTTATGTAATTTTTAAAATTTTGCATTAGCTTAGTTTTTCTAAGTTAAAATCTGGTTGGGGAGAGTTAGCCAGTAATTATAAAAGAAGGCTGGGAATGTCAGTTTGAAAGCATCACTTTGAACACTGTTTTTCAGCATTATCTGTAACATAAATGCAAATATTTAAGAGGTCCAAATATATATTACTCTTTTCTTTCTTCATTGTTCACTTCTGTTGCCTGATATCAGTGAACTGAATGTAGCTTTCTATTCACAAGGTAGCTGAGAAGCCTCTGTGCCTTGTATCACATTGGCCTTATCACCAGGTGTCCCCTGTGTAACATGATCTTTTGAAACTCAGTAAAAGTTTCCAATAATGTTTTTCTTCTTGCAAAGTCCCATTTCTTAAATCAAGACACATTCTCCCTGTGATTTGTTTTCATTTATTTGCAGGTTGAAATGCAAGCATCCACACTTGATTCTCTAATCGCATCTTAGTTGTCCTAGTCACAGACAACACCACAAAGCCATCATGGTAACAAACTAGGTATTTTGTTTCATGCTTTCTGTCAAACTTTCGCATTACTTGATTAGAGAGAGGAGTCTCTCCCAGAGGAGACAGCTGAACATCCACACGGCTTTAGCCAGCTGCATTTGAAGATGGAATTAGGAATAGAATGAGCTTCCAAAAGAACAATCCTAGTATGGAAGAGAGCCATAAAATGATTTAAAGTAGTGAAATAGCAAAAAGGAAGTACTGTGGGTTTCCTATGACAACTAATACTTTGTCTCTTCCTCTGACTCATGATATCTTGTAATATTTTTTAGTTTTTCTTTCTAAAACGTTTGAAAGGACACAATGGACTGAATGTCTGTGATCAAAATAGTGTCTTAAGGGTAGAAGTTTTTTGTTTCATGGTTTTTGTTTTCTTTGGTTGTTATGTGGGGTTTTCTTCAGGTTTGTTGCTTTTTCTTTCTTCTTTTTTTTTTTTTTTTTTTTTTTTTTTTTTTAAGATACTCAGAAGCTGCAATTCTCATTGGTTCATGTCCTTGGGAATAAATCAGTAAGATGTTAAAATCAATGTCAGTATCTCCATGGGAAGAAAAGGGATCTCACCAGTCCAAATTACCATCTTTCCTGGCTCTTCAGAAACTGAAGAAGAACATCTGAATTGGAGAAAAGCTGCTGTCAACTGTGCTGCTTTTTTTTCTCAAGAAAATAGGTTATGAGTTGAGACTTGTTTTGGCAGTAGAATTACTGCACTTTGCCAAAAGTGAAAGAGGGAATAGAAAATGGGGAAAACCCTGACTGCCATCAAAACCTCTGGGGTGCCATAAATGTACAGTATTTTGGGTGCATTCCTTACATATCCTCCCAGAACGTGAATGTGATTTGCAGCCCTTCACGTACAAAACTTCTTTTCTGGTTGCTAAACATTCCATCATTGCCATCATTGTTGCTTCTTCCTGAAGGATGGAAGAGTGTCAGAGGTTTGAAAAGTATGTACTAAAGCAGAATCAATGCTGTAAAAGTGTAATTTTGAGGAGCTTTCTTTCACTTTCAGTGTTAAGGTTTCTACCTCAGAACCTTTTTCTGTTTGGGTCACAACTTAACATCTCTGATTTGGGACAAATATTCTCTGCTCTGGAAATAACATTCAAACAGGTAAATGCAGACAGCATTTGCAGTTGGTCTGCTCAACAGCACAGTTCACTAACTGAAGTTAAAGGAGCTGAGTTTACCAGTGCTGAGACCTTGGTGCAATGTGATGTCACCAGCCTTGGTTACAGTGCAACTGTTTTACACCGTAAGGAGGCATTAGTTCCTTAAGTAGATCTCCATTAATGACGCAGAATCAAAGAGAGCCAGGGAGGTTTGGAGCTTGAATGCATCTAGAAATAGTATGTCTGGGATTTTTCCCACTCAGGTTGACATACACTTTGAAGGAAACATATCAGGAATGAATTGTTAGTAAATATAATGTCTTGTTTGTTTTTTTATATTTTTAATAAGTTCTCTTTTAAATGCAAGGAAATGGCTCCAGCTGCCTTAGATTTCCTGCTGATGTTGATGGGGTTGATTTTGACTTTAAGGGGATTTTTGTCAGCAGTCAAATATAGTTTAGTGTAGCAAGCAATGTCTCTGCAGCACTAGTACTGCATTTGTACTCCTCTCAAACTATCCGTACAAGGCTCAGCATTGTATAGAAATAAATTGCACTTAAATGGCCTTAACAGGAAAGGTTGCCGTTCCTATGTACACGGCACGGCATTGTCAGGTTGCTGAAGTGGTTAAAGGCAATGGAGGTGCCTAAAACCCTGTGCATTGGCAAGGAAGTCTTGCTTTATACTGGAATATTTTTGAAAGCAAAGATAAGACAAGTTACGAATTTTTTATCTATTTGTATAACCTACTGTGTTAAATGATTGTTTGCAGTTAAGGAAATATATTTAGCTTTCTAGTATGTGCCAAAAATATTCCCAGTATTTAATTTTCTCAGGAAGCTAATGTGCTTGGGATGCATTTCTTAGTGGTGAATGGATTGCCCTTGACTTCTGGGGAGTTCTCTATTCAGGCACTGTGTTTGGGAAGCTTTTTTTCCAATTCTTCAGAGCCTGCAACTGATTTCATCCCTGGTTTGCTTCTTGAAAAATAGATTCAAGTACTCACTGTTCATTGCCAACAGGCAGCACAATGCTGTATTGCAGTGCCCATAGGCTGGTATCGGGTGATATCTGTTATCACAGATCCCTGAAGCCTTTTCTCTAAAGATCATCTGATGCATGACAGCATAATACATTGCCCAGTACTAATGGGAAAAAACCCAATTAATCTGCAAACCCTTTCAAACACTACTTAATTTCTTTGCAGTAGTGGCTCATTCAAACTCACACCCCTGGGTTAGTCTGAATGAGGGTGTACTGCAGTTGCTCCAGGACAAACAGCCTATTTCCAAGTCTTCTGTATCTGAGTCAGGCTGCTGTTCAGATCCCAATTTCCAGCATCATGTCCCTCCAAAGAAAGTCCAGTCAGTGAAAGACTCTCAGATTTGTGTGTCTGCATGCCTGTAGCAGGTTTTTTTGCTTGCAGAGGAATTATCATTAAGAGTAAAAGAACCGGCAGGCTTTTAAGAATGGAGCTTCTGGTCTCCCTTGTAGTGGATCAGAAGCAAGACCAGGACCTGCCAGCATCATTAATGAGACCTGGACTGGATCTTATTCATAGTTCAGCACTTTGGGTCCTTTTGCTTCAGCGATGTTCCAACTCTAAAACTGTGGTTATAAGTTCTCTGCTTCTGACTGCAAAAAGGAAAAAGGAACTGTACAAAATAGGCCTTGGGATATGTACCTTAGCCAGGGTGTATTGGTGGTGGGCTCTGGTTGGCCAGGGCAGCAAAGAAAGGACCAAGTCTCCATTACAGAAATTGGAAGCTTACATTCACAAATAGGGTTGGAGTCTAGAAGGTCCTCCTTTGCTCTGGGTACTCACTTCACCTGGGTTGAAACCACAGAGATATTTCAGTGGGGCTCAGGCCAGGGAATGCACCAGTGGCAGTGGTACAGAAAATCAGATCTTACTTTGACAATATAACCAGAGTAATGACAATGAAGAGTTGATATTGCAACAGAAATTCAATTAATACAATGACAATGGTATAGATTTGATGTTTCTGTGGGATCTGGCCATTGTTTTTTGTAGAAGACTAAACAGGGCACTGGACCCTGATCTTCTACATTATTAAATTGTTAGAATGGTCCCAGGTGTGACTCTTACCTTGGTTCTATCTCCCCAACTCTTGAGTGTCTTGGCAGTTTGTACCAGAGCAAACTTGTGCAACTTCAGTGGTAGTTTGGTGGCAATATGAGTTTGATAGCAAACTTCTTGTGCCATTACATATTAGCTGGTCTCAGCTTAGAGCATGGAACTTTTAATTGCTCCTACGGATGTAGCCCATTGGTCTAGCCATGGTACGTCAGAGGAATTTCTGATGGAGCTGTTGTCTCAGGCCTGGAACAGGCAGGCTGGGGACTTTTGTGTACCAGGGATGTGACGATAAGGAAGATTTCAAGTGTCTGTGTCTTTGGTTTATTGTGAAGTTTATAAATGTGTATCTCAATAGATAGATACATAGACCACCATGTAATACAAAATTGTTAAAAGTTACTTTGAATGTCACATGTATGTAGATATATGAAGAATTTTAAATAACATTTTTTCCCTTTTAGGTTTGCAGTCCCTGGAATTCCCACACTTGAGAAAGTAGAACAACTGTAGTTAACAGTATTTTTATTGCAATTGTCCAAAGCCAAAACTAACTGAGCAGAGGAAATCTTAATGGCCCTGGAGGGAGTCCTAGAATATTGTTTTATTTGTATTAGAACATAATTTTTGTTGCAGCCATGGAGTTCACAAACTGTGCTGCACAAATACGGGTAGCCTTGTGGGACCATGAATATGCTCAGTGTATCAAGGTGGCAACCTTTCACAAATGATCTCTGGGGGATGTTGAACTGGAAATTTCAAGGGGTCAAGGACTTAATTCTTTTTTATCTTAGCTCTTCTACTAGTTTTTGAGAATTAAAAGACGGTGACACACTGAAACCATTTTGCACCACAACCCATTCTGAGTGAGTTTTTCACTGAGACAGAGAGCTCATTAGTAGGACTGAGTACCTCAGAAACAAAACAGTATGGTAGTAGAGGTGGAAATGGTAACAGGCTGCTTGTGATTAGCAGACTTGCAGTGGTTGGGACGCAGCTATTTGACACAGAGTGTCCATCTCTTAGAAATGTTATGCATCCCCTGTGTCTCCTTTAAGTCTGAAGTACCTGTATTGGCTGAACTGCCCCAGTAATCCTCAGACCAAATGTGTTCTGCTGTAAATTAGTTGCTGCGATGAAAATGAGAATTTTGCTTGACCTCTGTTTTAAATTATGAAAGGATCATACAGACCCCAAACTATGTTTTGGCAAGTTATAATCCAAGATCTTTTATTTTCAGAACAATTCCTTAGTCCTAATCCTCCATGGGATGATCACAAATCACCAGTACATTAGTCACTACAGGTTTAGAAGGTCTATTATGCAGTACTTTGATGCCAGGTTAAAAATCCAGATCCTCTCACTCATAGAAGTTCCTTCATTCAGAGATACCTTGATATCTGTCTCCCACTGATGCCCATCATTTGCCATGAATATAGCCCCAACCTTTTTGCTGAAAGGAACAATCTTGTGATGTGTAGACCTCTCTCTGTCAGAATACCAGGGTGTGTCTTGATCTACAGTTTCAGTTTTCTTTGTGTTACTACTGGCTTTCAGTACCATCCACAACAGCTTTATGGCAGATTGGTTAGACACCACTTCAGCTAAGGCATCACTGTTTGTGAATTCTTATGCTCTCCTTAATCTGTGTAATTTTATTTTTCTGAAAATCATCATATATGAGTTATTCTCTATTTTCAAAATCTGCAGTTCAAGTTGTGCACCTGACTGCATTGAGGAACTATGTGTGGCTTCATGTTCTCACCTAAGAGCTACACAGAAGTGAGGCATTCAGGCTTAGGAAGTAGTTAGGCTCCCTCTATAGTCACTAGCAGATACTTTCCTTTGAAGGAGATAATTATCTTCTGGATCTAACTGTTCAGTTACCAAGGTGAGTTGCCTGTATAACTACCACAGAGTGAACAGAGGAAAAGAGACACCTAAGTCCAGTAGGTCCAAAACACACAATATTAAGATATTAACCATAACTTACAGCTGGAAAATATTAAGTGATGCTTGATACTCTTAACTCCTTTGGGATAGGAGGCAAAAATACCTTTCTGTTATATATCTGAGTTCCTTTAAGATGTGCTGAAAAAGAACGTTTTTCCTTTTTTTTTTTTTTTTTTGAGTTTTGTTTTCATTTTTCAGATGGCATTGCTTAAAGTCAGGAACAGAAGAATTACAGTTTTGCTGAAGTCTGGTGGCAAGTTTGTGAACAGTCACGTTGTGGCCCAGATCTCCCTCCAACTCTTTTGGTCAGTAGCACAGTCACCCCAGTCTGTGGCGGATGCTGGGAAGCTGTGACCACATCAGAAGCTAGTGTACCAAATGCCAGAGCAGACAGTGGGAATGGGAAGCAGAAGTTGTAGACCATCAGACATGAGTTGCGAGCAGAAAAATTCAAGAGACAAGTTAGAAAAGCAAAGTATTCCGAGGTTTTATAAGTTCACTGAAGTTGCTGATTTGCGTGAATGATTCTACTTGATACAATAGTCTGAATATTGAGATTCCTGGATGTGTTAAGATGCTGAAAAAAAAATGCAAATTCCTAGCAGGGGGCCTTTAAATATGAAACTGATGGAACAAATGGGAAGGGAGGGGTATTACATCTCCAGGAGGAAGGCAGAATGTGAACATCAAATGGGAAGACACCACCTTTTGTTATCTCTAATGTAAATTTCCTTCTATAAAATAAACCTAGAGCATATACTTAATTTATCAGCCTGTTTATATCAGTACTTGTTTAGTGTAGGCATACTATGGCTTTGGCTGTAGTTGTTTGAGGGGGTTTTTTTGGTTTTTTTTTTTTTAATTATTTGGATTATCTTAGTATATCTGCTCTTGTTGTTTGGTTAGTTCTAGTTGTATAAGTAGTAAATTTATTTCTTCTGTCACTTCTGACTTGCACCTGCTCCATTTGAATTTCTTCCACTGGCATCTCTCTTTGGCCTTAGTCTAAAATCCTCAATTTATACAGCATTTGACAGAACATTTCCAGGAGTCTGTTACCATATTCTTCCCCTCCAGTGAACTCAGTAGTTGTTTGTTCAGCATGTATTGTATAAAGACTAAAAGATGTTGAATATAAAGGCTCCCTGGCTTCCGGAACAAATCTGTATCTGTGTATCTAATCAGAGCTCTCTTTCTCACTCCAGGCTGGTAAAAACTGAATTGCCATAGAGCTCAGTAAAGACTGATTTTGCAGGTGCATCTTTTGTAGCTGTGCTTGTAAATCTGGCTTCTGGGATATTTGGAAGGCAGTCTCAAGCACCTCCAAAGAAGAAATATGTTATGAAGAGCAGAGATAAATATAAATATAAATATTAAAGTTACCATTGACTGTTTAGAAGCCACAATATTTGATAGCATTTGTGAGAAGTTTTATGTGTGTCTATACAGTACAAAGTGCAGATTTTAAAACTGGTATTTTTCGAGGGGGAAAACTGAAATAAATTTATGCAATCTTTTAAAGTATTCTGGGAACATAATACTGGGATCTAATATTTACTTTCTTGGAATGAGAACGTATTTAACTCTGGCCATGCCAAAACATGAAATTGTTCTTTTGTTAATTCACCTCTTCCAGATCACACCAACATTGGTTACACTGCAGCGATGGACGTATGCACCAACTTTAAACCTTTCCCAAGGGGCTAGGTAAATCCAGAGAGTCATTTCGTCCAGACTGAGATTTTCCAACTGATATTTTGTTGCAAGTCATAGCTGAGGTGTAAATTCAAGTCAAAATTGAGAATAGTTTTATGAAATCCAGTCAGTTTAGTGAAAGATACATGGGAGCAGAGAGGAGATTGCTTTTTAAGGAATAGAGTTGACAATGTGTGTTTGCAGCCCAGAAAGCCTGCTGAATTCTTGAATTCACATCCAAAGCAGTGTGACCACTAGGGAGGTGATCCTGCCCCTCTGCTCTGCTCTGGTGAGATCCCACCTGGAGCACTGCATCCAGCTCTGGGGTCTCCAGCACGGGAAGGACATGGGGGAGGCCATCAAGATGATCAGGACTGGAGCACTTCTCCTAAGGGGACAGGCTTAAAGTGTTGGGGCTGTTCAGCTGGGAGAAGACTCTGGGGAGACCATGTTGCACCTTCCAGTACCTGAAGGGGTCCTAAAAAATAGCTGGAGAGGGGCTTTTTACAAGGCATGGAGTGATAAGATTAGCGGTAATGATTTCAAACAGAAAGAGGGCAGGTTTATATTATATATTAGGTGAAAATTCTTCACTATAAGGGTGGTGAGGCACTGGCACAGTTGCCAAGAGAAGTAGCAGATGAAGTGCTGAAGGCTAGGCTGGGTGGGAAATTGAGCAACCTGGTCTAGTGGAAGTTGTCCCTGCTCATGGAAGGGGAGTTGGAACAAGATGATCTTTATGCCCCTTCCAACCATTCTTTGATCCTATGACAAAACATAAAAGCTTTAAAACATTCCCCAGTAACCAAACTGGAAAGGATGTCCTCTACTTTTAGGATTTGCAAAAAAAGGTTAGTCTGTCTTGACCTGAGAACCCTTTTGACTAAAGTGGTTAATTTTTTCAGTTTCCACAGCCACCCAATCACAGCCATGTGGTTTGGACCACAGTCAGCATCTTCAACGCTCCTGCCTGAGTGACCAGCTCCTCATTAATAGGATGACTCTTATCCAAATTCAATACTATTCCTTTAGGTCCTGTAGCAACCCTGACTGTGTGAACATATGTGTAAACACATATGTATGTACGCATCTGCTTTTAGCGAAGACATCCTTTAAATTCCCTACAGAAATAGAAGTCAGCCTTGGTTTTAAATATTGCGAGGTTAAGCCCTCTTCTCCCTTTCACATCCCCTCCCCATGAAAAAACCTGTACATTGCTACATTACATCAGCATTTAGGATTCCTAGAATAATGAATAACAATTGTATCAGATTTTCTAAGCGCAGTTCATGCCAAATTCATGCAATAATTAGAAATGCAAGCCCAAATAGTTTTGTCTTTCTAATATGAAAAAATTGCAAATTTGTGGGAGAAAAGTGCCTGCTTTGAGCTTTGCTTTTGCAAAAAAGTCTCAAAACCCTATCCTCCAAGCGCCCAGTCTTGCTGAATTTTTAGGCATTTAATTAATCTGAGGCATGTGAATAAATCAATTGATTTTGGAAAATCAATAGGTGGATTTGCTTTAAGGTTTTGCTACACAGAGCATCAGGGATCTGCAAGACAGAATCCTTTCTATTCCTCTGTCAGGTCTTTCAATGGAGTTTTTAAGAACAGCTTACTAAGGTCTACTCAAGTCATTCTGCATGTGAAAGCCCATGCAGAATGGGCACAAATTTGCAGAAACTTCAGCTACAGAGGAGGTATGATGAGGATGCAGAGAAACCTGTTATTTTTGTGAGATGTAATATTCTTTCAAAATATTCAAACAAAACCCTTTGGTGGATATAGGATCCATTACTTAAGATATGGTAGTTTGGCCAATCTGGAGGTGTGGGTATTCTTGAATAGCCTTTGGTAGCACTCTCAGCTGTTCTTTGAACAAGCAGAGAAATGTGTCAGAGGCCTTAATTTTGTAATGTTGGGCTTCCTCTGAGATACCTTTTCTGGGATCCTGAGTCGGCGGGGCTCCTGCTCTCTACTTAGTGTGGTGATGTAATAATACACTGGGGCCTCCAAAGGCACTCTCCCAGGAAGGAACCACATTCGTGGCAATCAATTTGTGGGTTGTAGAAGGAAAGACAAAATAATGGCCTAATGAATCAACCTGTGAGAAAACACACAGTTGTGACTTTCTTTATGTATCTATAGCTAATGAGAAGGAAGGAAAAAATATAAGCATCAAAAAAGGTGGGTATAGAATGTGTCAAATATCTTAAGCCCTGATGTAGGAAGCAGTTTTAATTTGTTGACAAAACTCCATTGTGTTAGTTTCTATTGGAATGCTGGTCAGCATAAAATCTTAACACAGATTCTTTAATTGTTTTGGGGTATGGTGTTTTGTTTCCATTTTTTTTATGTGTCCTTCAATCAGTCCCTGAAGCCAAATGACATATCAAATTCATAAAAACAATCTACAATATTCAAAGAAATGTTGTCAAAAGATTAATTCACTCCTTACTGCTTTGATGAAGCAGAAAATAAGTATCAAATAGTGGACAGAAAAGGATCTGCTTTAAAAAGACTAATCCTGCCACTTTGGGGGAAGAAAAGTAAAAGAGTAAATCACACTGAAGGTTTTAAGTACTCTGCCTTTTCAATAAGGTCATGCAGTGTATTTTCTAACAATGGGCTGGTACTGTGCCAACCCAATGTCATGTTTTTATTTTTCTATACATGTTTTATAGGTATCTGAGTGATACAGTCCTACTGACCATGCGGTCATGGGTCTGACCCAAAAAGCTCCGAACACATTATGGAGTTATGTAAATCAGGTGTAAGATATTGCAGCTCAACTTAAAGCCTGAAAGCAATCTGAATCCTGTTGTTTAGGCCTGTTTTACAGATTTAGTTCAAATGAATTGCTGCTTATGCATAATGTGCTAGGAAAGTACTATTACAAATGTCTTTTGCACTATATCAAATCAAAATGTGTTGGAGTTCAGTACCATGTTGCCAGATTAAGATGATAGTTAATCATGTTAGAGAATATTAATAGATAATGTAATGAAGAAGAGACCAAATCTTGGCAGTCTCACTGCAGAATGCTGCTGACAAATGGAGCTTTATGTAGGTGGCTTGCAGATACAGATCTAGTGTTTCTGTGTGATGAAAATGCACCTTAAATTAAGATTTGTCTGAGAAGGCAATATTAAAATTAAATGATGGCAAATGGCAGCTGTCTGTGTTTCACACAAAGAAATTCTAGTAACATAACCTTCTTATAAGAAGAACATATATATAATATACCTCAGAGGATTAAGGAAGAGAAACCTGAAGTGAAAGCAAAATTCCATGAATAGCCCTTTCAGTCAGAGATTACCACAAAATGTCAGCTGGCTTAATGGGGCAGGTCATCTACCTCTTCCAGTAAACATCCTAATTCAATTTGTTGTCTATAGACAAGCATTCTTGTTTGCGGTTCACTACAGGAAACTGGAAAATCTACCTGAATTGAATTTCTATTACTTAATTATATTGTTCTGGAAGGTGCATTTTTCTAAGTGAATATGTGGACTTCAGTGCATAGCTGTCACATAAATCACCTCAAGCACATATGAGGAATGATTTAAAAGCCTATAATACCCTTCCCTCATAGCCTAATGTTAGACTTCCTGACTAGAATGTGGAAAGCATTGAACAATGCATCTGCAAATATGAGCTGTGCTTTAAAATTTGGTTATATTTTATAGTTATAACCAAGTTATACTTTTCTACCTCTTTATCTTTTTTTTAAAATTTATTTCCTGAAGATATACAGGTGAAAGAGTTTTGCTATAGCAAACAAGAATTTTAAACAGTATGTTTTGAATTGCCTAGTGAGTAATAGTACTGGGTTCAAATGTTTCCCTGCTGGCTGCCATTTGCAATTTGTTTACTCAGCTGACTTTAAGCCTTCTGTCTCTCAGCAACTTGTTCAAAGCCACCTAATTTCCACCTAGCATTTCCCCCTTTTTTCTACATTCTTGCTAGTCCTGCTCCTGGCCTTTTGGTCTAGTCTTTTCAGGTTGAAACATGTGCTACAAATATATTGGATGGTAAAGTTGGAAGCATACAAATGTTAAAGTGTAGCTTGGGCTTATTTCTCCTTGTCTTTTAGATTGCTCTGAAGATCCCCTAAAGACTGAATGCCACCTTGTTCTCTAGCAATATGGATGTGAAATGTGTTGGATAACCAGTAATATAAACACAACAGAGGGTCCAGCTGCCATGGAAAGTCTAAGGCAGTTCATTAGGTGCCTGATGGTTATTTAAAAGTAGTCCATAACCTGGGCAGTCCCATCATATGTAACGCTGTGAACTAGTACCATTAAAAAATCCCTTTTCTCGACCTCTTCTTCACATTGCCTCTTATTCAGAGCTCTCCCCAAATGACCTGCCTTAGAATAGGTTCTGATAACCCATTTTGTCTCTTTTGCAGCAGTAGATCATTTCTTAATCACCTGGACAACAGGAGCAGAACCTGAATCCTGTATTTGCAGAGCAGAACAGCTCAGCTGAAGGGTGCAACAATTGCCTGGTGATGAGTAGTCTGAGATGTGTGCTGGGATCAGACTGGCAGTTCCTGTCTGACAGATGAGCAGATCAGCTGAACAAATTGAAACAAATCAAAGCTCTGGGAGGAGGCTATAAATTTGGGGGCTACTGTTATACATGTGGGTTGATCAATTTTCATGTGGCTGCTCTGGGAGAGGTGCCAGTGACTTTGATGGAAGGCTGATGATTCTTTTGGTCTGTTTGGAAAGCTGAGGATGTAGTTTGTGTTTGCTTGGAGAGTCTTATGCCAAGCAGCTGTTACCACTCTCCTCAAGCTGGAGTATCCAGGTAGGTGTTTGGAGCCTTGTTCTAGGAAGGGAAAGTTGAAAAGGACTTGTTCGGCTGTCTAAGACTTTAGGTACTGTTTTAGGTGGAATTCCTAAGCTCCCTGATGTCAGATGTAGGGAAGCTTTCTACTCTTTTACTTCTCTCATTGGAAAGATACCTAATTTTTTCAGGGTATGAGAGCAGAGGAAGGCATGTCCATGTGCTGGTGTGAATGTCAACTTCTACCAGTGTGGAGGTGGGTATTGAAGTAGTTAGTATATATACAAGTTTGCTGAAAAGAAGCAAAATTAGAGTGGAAATGTTTGCTATAAATATTTTGCTTATTAAGTTGTATTGCTCTTTTTGTGAAGGTAATGCAACTCTACTGGCTATTTCTGTGTAGGGATTTGCAAATCATACCTCTAAGGAAGCAATCTGGGAAATATGTCCTCTCTTCTGTAGGGTTCAAATAATGACACATAACCTTCTTTCCTCTTTCCTGTAGATTGGGAGATCTGTGACATTTTAAACCGGTTCCAAAGTAACTCAAAGCCTAAAGTTACATAAATAAATAAAATCATATATATTTACAAATTTTTTAAGGGCATAGCCCAGGCTGTCTAAGGGTTATTGGCATGTACCTTAAATATTGTTGTGTCATAATGTTCTTGACTGTGTTTTTCTAAAACCTGCAGACATTCTCCTGTGGAGTTCTAACTGACTCCATTTTTTTTCAGCTTTATTAACTGTCTACTTTTAGACAAAATTAAGTGATTGCTTCATAGTTTGAAAGAGTGGGCTTTGGAGTCCTGGTATGCTTTTGCTTGGCTGGGTGAACACTCATGTGTCATTTTCCACTCATAATTCAAAAACAGTGAAGAAAAAAGTATTTTGAACGTTTGGATGCCAAAATGGATTTTTTTTTTGCGAAGTTTGATTTGGCTGAATTTGTATGGTTGAATATTTAATACTCCACTGGGAAACTCACAGGTGTTATCAGAGATCAAAAACCACCTTCACTGCATCAGCAGCCAGTAGCAATTCTGCAGCTGCTGCATAAAGAACCTAAAAGAGCCAATTGCCACGTGGCATAGGGTCTCATCCTGATGGCTTGTCCTCTGCTACCCTTTGGCTCTGTTTCTCCTGAGTGGGAAGGGCTATTGCTGCTTGGCTGCCCTGTGCAGCACATTTCCCTGATTATGTGGAAGAGGAACATATTCTACAGCTTTTTTGCCTCTTCCTTCCCACTAGAACCAACAGGACAATTACAAAACAGAAAGCCCTGGTGACTGGGTTGTATTAGTTTTTCTGGATTGCTTGCACCATCCTCTCCCCATCCCAGCAGACTGGTTCCCAAACTGCAGAGCCCAAGACTTCCTTCTCAAGCTTCCTGTCACAGAGAGCAGTTGCTCATCTCCAGCCTCTCAGGACAGGTCCCTTTGCTTTCCCCTGATCCAATCACATATGTAACATTTTTCTAATTTAGTATTTGGTAGTATATGTGGCTTGTCATCAGGCATCAAACAAATGCAGCTAACACAGGAATCTGATGTTAATTTTTTTCTTGCTGCATTTCATATGATATTTTAAAGTCCACTTTTGTTAATTTGTGTTTTGTAGGTGTTACTTTCATTTCTCCCAAGGGGTTTAAGGTTTTAATAATGTCTAACTGAATGTTTGATATGTTTCTCTTAGTTGGCAAATGCCTCATCAACATTTGCCAAGTTGAAAGAAGACACTGATCTTTTAATGTATAATTCAATGCATTCATGGCAAACACAGTTATTTAAGAACTTTTCTCAGAGTAACAGTAATAATGCCTGTTAACTGGCAGAATTTGTTTACAGCAGAATGAGCTTGGATGGCTTTCTGGCATGATAGTCAAGTTTAACCCTTTGTTAAAGAGTGTTTTCTTTACATGCTAAGTTAAAAGCATTATTTAGAAATGAAGCAATGGCCATTTTTGTTAGCTAAGACTTCCTGCTGCTGTAAATTATGATATGTAAATAAACTCTAATACAATTAACTAAACATAACTTCTGCAGATTTTGGCATAGTGCTTGTTTGTCACATGCTTTGAATTTAGGGGTGGGGGTGACAAGGCTTGAGCTTGTGTGTTTGCTTTTGTAGACTCTGTCCCAACATAGTTTCACCAATATGTCTGCTTCATACAAGCATTCCTTGTCACTTCAGAGAGCAAAGCCATTACTGTAGAACTTAGATAAATAAATCAATCAGTTCCAGCACCCTCCTTATTTGTGAAAGGAACAACTCTTGTGTAACTGTGTCCCATTTTACAACCTGATGACAAGAAGGGGTATGCAAGTGCCAAGAGGCCATAAGGCTTTTCCCTCCCTCCTTCCTTGTCCAAAGTCTGTGGTCCTTACCCTGAGATGGGGAGGAACCTTCCTCCAGACAAATGACTGCAGATGTTCTTCCTTGCTTTACACGACACTTTGTGAATAGGCTTTCCTTTCCCTTCCACCTATTCTGAAATGAATAGGAGAGAATATAAGTCATGAACAGCAAGAAACACTGGACAGTCTGGAGGGGCGAGTTGCTACATTCCCTTCTTGTCCGTGGGAAGAGTCCCAGTGCTGATGAACACAGCCAGATGTGTCATCCTAAGGGGTGACGCTTCTGTCAAGGTGTTTGGTGCAGTCCCGAAGTCTCTGTGCTGCCACTGTTTGGTGCTGCCACCACAGGCTCTCACACTAACCCCAGAGCCAACCCCTCCTCTGTCCCCACCTTTGGACCTTGCCCCACAATACTTTCCAGGATGCCAGGAGTCACAAGCACAGGTTTGACTGGAATGGTGTTGTGCATGAGAAACATCACCATAATTTTGCAAGAAGTCATAACTGAAAGTTGAAAATTATTTTTGGAAAGTTGAGTTTAGTATTGGAGAAACAGTGAATGAATGCTTCCCATCTACCGACTTGAGAGAGCTGGGTACAGTTCTCCTACTGTTTACAGCAGGAGACTAAGCTGTCAGGTGCACTCTTGCCAGCCAGCACCGAAACATAAAGACATTCCTTTTTTTGCTCAAAATATTTTCTACAGTATGTCTTTTTGTATTTTAGTTTTGCTCTCCTGCTATGATTCAGGCTATTTTTTTATTACAGTAGGGGTTTTCCAGTACTTTGGTAGCACTAATTATAAATTTCAACAACTAAAAAAGAGTTAAAGAGGAAATCTGTAAGCAATTCCATAAATTATCTTTCTCTGAAAAGTCATTCCTTACTTCATCTGGCTTGTCATTATTTTGTCACTGCTGCATCTGGATGTCTCTGTCAACATTTGTGATAGAGTTTGTCTCCTGCTAAGACTTCTTTAGGTTCATTCTGTTTTTTAATTCAAGTTTGAAGCCAGTAAAACTAGTTTTATCTAGTAAAAGCATTTTAGCAAACTATGCAGCAAAATATCAGGTCACAGTATCTACCTATGATCTCCTGAAAATTTATATTTGCAATAAAAAGTATATGTCAGATACCATTAAAGTTTTCTGATGGAAATGAAGAATAGTTGAGTGACACTGCTGGAATTGTTCAAGGCCTGGCTGGAGGGAGCTCTGAGCAACCTGGCTTAGAGAAAATTGTCCCTGGACATGGCAGCAGGGTAGGAATGAGACAATATTTAAGGTCCCTTCCAACTTAGGCCATTCTGTGATTCCATGATGTTACTAGTCCTTGTGTTTACTTTTGCTTTACTAGTTCAGAAAAGAGTTGAGTATCCTCTGAATTCTCATCTGAAAAGAGAAGGTGCAAATGAAGGATTTCTTGAACACTATTCTGCAGTTTATAGAAGAAGGCAGCTCAGCAGAATTTGGATGTTTATTTTAAATCTTTCCATGAAATCACCATCAGTATGCTGTCATGGGTTCTACCCTAGGGAATAAACCTCCTAGCTGTTGTCTTGTCAACAAGATCAATTGTGAGCACAAGCAGGTTTATTTAATTTCTTAATTTTCAAATGAAAATGAGTAAGAATATTGAAATGCTCTGCTTATAAAACCAGCTACCTAGCTCCCTCTTGAGTCAAGATCCCTGTGCTTAGGACAGAAATGCTTCTCATTGGTTTTGAGAATATTTGTAATTTTGCTAGATTTATTTTGCATCTACTTATGCATAAATCACATCAAAATCAATTTCCTGTTACTCTATAGACCACAAAGTTATGCAGAATGCATACATTTTGATTTCAAGTTTTTGCATTTATGTGTCCTGGCCTGAAATACAGACAATATCATACATTCTTACAATCTTTATTTATTCAGATGCTGATTAACATTAAAAAAAAATTCTCTGAAACATGAAATCATGGCGCCGGATGTTCAAAATCACAATAAATCATATGAAATGAGGTAAAAGCATCCTTTGCAGAGTTCACTCTATTCTTGTAATAAAATGCTCATATTTTAATTAATGAGCCGCTTGCTGATTATCTGTTAATGAGATATGCCTAGGCTCATAAGAACCATAGCGTATGAGTTTCCCACTGGGTCTGGGGTCGGAAGGAGGTGATTCGTGCTGTGTGGCTGTTGTTTCTCTACACAGGGGACAGAACTCTACAGAAATTAAAATCATACCTTGATTGTCTAATGGGGGCTAATGCATGCAAGTGGAAAGAAGAGCCTATTACTTCCCTGATAGGAAGAGAGGAAGATTAGTTGAATGAAGAGCATCTCCTGGGTGCAAGAAAGACTGAGGAAAGTTGAGGAATGGCCTCTGACTTGCTGGCTTCTCCTCACAGATGCCAACAGAGTGCAAAATGTGTATCTCTTGGCCTCCATTTCTTTATAGCCTCTGAGGAGAGACTAAACCCTAAACTTGGGCTTTGAGGACTTCAAAGGTATCTCTTTTTGTGCTTTGTAGAACTTTGGTTTGCCTCTTCCTCCCTGCTAGTTTTCCTGCTCCCATCTACTTCTGGAAGTCCACAAGGGGCTGTGAAGGGCTCCTCTGGGATGGCCATAGAATGAGGAGACTTTGCTGCCTCTGGAGCCTGTGTGAGATGCAGTGCTCCTTTCCCCTGGAGGTGGAATGTAACAACTCCTTACAGCTGACATTTCCCACACTTGCTGAAATGTGAGGAGAGGCTTGAGAGGTGGAACAGAAAGATACTACCCTTCTACTAGATCACTGGCACCTTTTTCATGTTCTGCCCTGACTAATCTTCTTAGGAAGAAGCCTGGGTTTAATTATCTGATGTGCCTGGATCCCTTTCCAGGCTGGTTTGAGACAGTTAGTATTCTGTTCCTAAGGAGAAATGCCCTGTTAGGAAAGTACTGGGCTCAGTCTATTTTCCAGACAGGAGAATCCACTATTCTTCTGTTTAAATTATGTTGCTTATTTAAGTTTCTTGTTGTAAATATTTTTCCCCAGGGAAAAGGCTATTTTTCCCCAGGGAAAAGGCTATTTTCCCCCTGCCTTAAACCTTACCACCAGCTACTGCTCTGCCCAATAAATGTAAATTTTATAGAAAATAAAAAACAGGACCAGATGAGGCAGGCACTTCAGTGTTTTAGCCTAGTAATGCAAGTGACTTAATGTCTTTTAGGGGGTTACACTGTAGAGGTATTGTACCTACATCAGTATTTTCCTCATTCATTTTACAGTAGAGATGTAATGAGGACTGTTAATAGGAGATATACCACTGGCAAGATTTTTATTCAGCTTTAATTGTTCTAAAATTTGAGATTTAAAATGGCCTTTCTCCTTTGTTAGTATGATGATGCTCCTACAACTGGTAGGAGTAAAGTTGGCTGGTTCTGCAGAGTCCTGATGGTTTCCATGCTAATTATCTTATTCTCTGTTACCATCTTGTCAGGTGATTGCTATGAATTACTTTTGACTGCATTTATGGAAATGTTAACTGCACGCGTTTAAATACATAGGAGTCTGGATAGTAAAAGGCTGAATAGTTTTCACTTTCTATGTGTATTATATTATGTATGCAATATAAGCATAAATGTGAAAAAAAACACGGTTCAAAAAGATATAAAAAGCAAAACTTTGGACAGTTGAAAGAAAATGGATCTGAATTGTTCAGAATTTTATTTTCCTTTCCTTGGAATATTTATCTTTGTATGTTCATTCTGGTACCTCAAGTGCTGTAAGTTACTTTTTCAGAATAAGGATTTTCTGGGATACCATGGTATCTGAATAACTATTGAATCTACCAGAAAGGGAGCAAAAAAATTTCACAGAGTTTCCAAATCCTGCTGTAATAATACAAAAAAAAAAAAAAATCATAGATATAATGTGTGTGTATAGGTACACTTATTGAAGTCAACACAAACCAAAGATGGGCATGATTAATTCTGAAAATGTTAATTTTCTCAGAAGAAGCTTTTGAGTATTCTACTAAATGAAAATAGTCTGAGAGTGGTCACTTGTATTTTGCAGTGCCATAAATTTTCAGTTGTCAGGGATTAGTTTCCAGCTTTTATTGTTTCTTATCTGTGGCAGTCAGCCTGCTGTTCTGAATTTATTTTTATTTCCTTCCTATATTACATTTTGTTGCCAATTTGTTAGATTTTTCATCTCCAAGTAAAGCTTTCAGTCCCATGCTTTCAGCAAATAAATTTTTTAAGTATATTGGCTTTAATGATCTCATTCACTTCGTGAGTTGTTATTTGTGTTCTAGAAATGAATTGTGTGGTCTAACTGAACTGGTATAACTATATTTAATTCTAACTTGATTACCTCTCTGCTGTTTTCTAGATAAAGCATACACTCAAATATACCTACATGCTTCCCATGACTCCATATGCTGCCATTGACTATGGCAGGATTTGCAAGCAATATATCTAATTGCACTTTTCATTATGTAGTCAATAGGCATCTAAGTTAATTGCGCAGTTTTGCTTTCACTGTAGGTATACGATAAAAATTGATTTTCCTTCCTTCTGACATTTACTAACTGGCCAGCACAAAACTGCCTCAACACTACTGAAGGTCCAGTGCTCTCAGTAACTAGCATTCCTACTGTTTTAATGATGGAACTGACTTTTGGCATGATGTATTAGTTAGGTGATATACTTGCAGATACAGATTCATATTCTTCCCTCCTTTTCGAAGCGCTCTTGTATTCCCTGACAGATATCAGGGTAAAAGTATAGATTGCTCATTAAAAAATCTCATATACCCCATTATGGGGTGGCTATATTATGTATTTCTGGCTCTTCCTTTCTGTCAGGGGGCCTTGACCCATTCACATACAAGCTACGCTTCACTGTTTTTTCTTTCTCTAAGTTTTGCCAGCCAGCTTCAGCTTCCCCATGGCAACCAGTCTGCACCCATCATAGCCACAGCTGGCATATTCAGTTTCTCCATATCTGTGTGGCAGGAGGTATAAATTATCAATATGATTATTGCTTTCACCATATTTCATGAAGATATGGAAATTAGATCTTGTAGCAACTTCTGATTTGTTGATTTTTTGGTGCAACACAGTAGAGGATTATTCAACCTATCCCCTCTAGCTGGGAGTTGTGCTAAAAACTATGTTCATGTACAGACCTTTAAGATTTCTGTTAAATTTAGGTGCGGTTTCTTCCCTCATCTGTTTTTTCTTCCAGTTGCCTGGAGATACTTGCCCACTGTAGTAAGGTGAGCAAAAGGGCAATCAAATGTCTATAACTGTGGGGATTCTGAGTTATTCCAACAAAACTGTGTATTTTCTGCAGGGGAAGTGCTTTGGGTCCTTGGGAAAGGAAAGAGCAGGGAATGGCCTGTTAGCAAAAGTGAAATATTCTTCTGATTTCCAATTGGCTTTCCAGGGATTTTCCTAATGGCTGTGGTAGGAACAAACAGACATGGCTCTGGTCTTCTAGTTAGTGGAAATTCTGGAGATGTTTTTATTATATATCTCTGTTTGACTACTGAAGACTGTAAGAGAGGCTTGAGTGTCATTAATAACATTCATCATAGGACAACTTCTGTGATTCTGTGAACTGAAGATAAAACAACAAGAACCAAATCCAGGTTTTCTTGTGCCTGTTTTGATCTCTCAAAGCTAGCAGAAGAAATGATATGAAAACCATTAGCAGGCTGCCCTGAAACTGCCAGATAGGTGATTGATTGCATTTATGGGCTGCAGGATGGCCTACAGTGGCTGAAGAAAATATGAATCCAATTCTTTGCAGTTCCAGTCATAAAGGATTTTGTTCCAACACCTCCTGGCTTAGCACCGTTTTTCCTGTTATATGTCTCTCAATTGGATAAAGGAACAGCCAAGCTGTGGGACCAGCTGTCCATCCACCAGGAAGGGGGAGTCAGTGTGTGTGCAATTGAAGGAGGTAGCTGTGATGACTAATTAATGGCACTTTCTCCTTTAAGTTAAGTAAAATTAAAACTGTGTGGTTTTAGGTAAATGTGGGTGCAAGCAGAAGATAATCACTTGAATATTGCATTTGGTTTATCTTCTCTTGATGTTGAAAATGAGTGGAAATATTGCAAACTGAAATCATGTCTTTAAAGACTTTCGGAGCTGGGGTTTGGGATTGTGCATCTGCTTGGGTGAAGATCATTGCTATGTTTCAAGAGATAATCTGATTAAAACAATGATAAAATATTATATTACATGTTCTTAGTGATCTTTGTTGTTTCTTCAGCCCTGTGGTCCTTGATGGACACACTGCTGTTTAAAGCCACTTGTTTTCATGTTAGTAGTAGCCAAGATGTGTTATTTTGTTGTCCTGATTTTGTGAAGTGGTTGTGTGCGCTATGTGGATGATTGGGGGAAAGCATAGCCAGAGATATTAATGAAGAAAATCCCAACTGCCTTATCCAAAGGAAAGCTTGGATGGAGTGAACAGGATTTAAAAATCTCTCCCAATTACTTTTTCCACAAGGAAAAAAATACTTGCATGATCTACAGTTGGGAATTTGCTGATTTTTATCTCAAAATATTCACAAAATCATGAAACAGTTTGAATTGGAAGGGACCTTTAAGGATCATTCAGTTCCAATTCCCTTCCCATAGGCAGGGACAGCTTAGAACAAATTGCTCAAATACACATCCAGCCTTGTCTTGAGCACTTCCAGAGATGAAGCATCCACAACTTCTCTGGGAAACTATGCCAGTGTCTCACTACTCTCACAGTGGTGAAATTGTCTTCCTAAGATTTAATCTAAACCTACTCTCTTTCAGTTTGAAGCCATTCTGCCTTGTCCAATCACTCTCTGCCCTTGTAAAAAGCCCTTCTCCAGCTTTCTTATAGGCTCCCTTCAGGTACTAGAAGGGCCACCCTGGAATTTTCTTTTCTCCCAGCTGAACAGCCCCAACTCTCTCAGTGTGTGCTCCAGCACTCTGATCATCTTCATGGCCTTCTCTGGACTCACTCCAGCAGATCCATGTTCTTCTTGTGTTGGGGAGCCCAGAACTCAACTTGGTACTTCTGAACCAGTGTTTGGTAAAAAATCATGGCACACATACTGACATTTTCATACTAACTCATGTGGAAGAAGTGAGAGTAAAAGGATAAGCAATATTAGCATCTATGATGAGCTGTTTGCTACAAATTCTTGCTAGCATGCACTGGGGTAATGCCATTAATCAAAAAAACAGACTTAAAATTGAGTTGTATTGTTTGTCAAATGAGTGGCAAAACCATTATTGCCACATGCTTTCAAATTTTAGGAAAGCTGAGTAAGTCACACCCGTGAGTTGGAGACTCCTGTGACAATTTGCACTTTGTAAGTGGCTTGCTCTGTGCTAATATCCAGTTGTCGATATTACTTTTAAAAGGAATCATCTTAAAACTAAAAAAAATACCCAACAAACCCGAAACAATAATCTGTTTTTCCTCAATGTATGACCTACTAAGCCCAAATCATACCCATGTATGGCAAACAATAATGTTTTAGAAAAGGGGACTTTGACACTCATTACAAGTAGAGATGGAAACAATATGCAGTCAAAAATTCAAGAGGGCACATTTCCAATAGTATTAAAGTACTTGTTCCTAGACACAGTAGATCATGAGATATTGAATCTTAATCTCCTGGCATTCCTATATGCAAGGATGCTATTTTAAGACATATTATAAAGCTTTGAGAATGTTTTAATGATTGTTCTCCTTTCCCTGACATCACTTCTGTCTGATTGCTTAAAAGCACTCTCAGGCAGTTGTTTAAATAGTTGTCCTTTAGCATGAGTGCATGTGTTAAACACTGGCAGGTCTTTTGAGGAAAACTTAACCTGTCAGTGCAGATGCTGTGACTAAAAGGTAGTCTCTTCCCTAGTTCTGCTGCTTTAGATCCCTCTTTTTGTGCCCTCTCATCATCGGTGTCTCTGTGCCTGCCTAAAACATGTCTCTTTTGCAGCTGGGGTGCTTGCTTGAGCAAGCTTGAGCTGATGCCATCTGGCTGATGCCAGGCATGCCCAGGTCATGGTGAGGTTCTGGGCCTTGTACTCCCTAGCAGGTGGCTGGAAGGTCAGGAGCACCACTAAAAAGCCTCTCGTAAGTATAAAACTTGGAATTGGCATTATTGCCCATATGCTATCAGTGTATTCACTATGGCTGTGAGTACATTAATAATCACTGTGAGTACAGCTGTTTTCCAGCTGAAGTAGAATTGGTAAGGTATATGCTGCCTTCCAGAAGCCTATGGGCTTGCATGGCTGTTCTGAGCTATAAGCAAAACACACATATAGATATGATGAGACCTGTCCTGCTATAGCTTAACTTTTGTGTGTGCTCATACTACTAACCTGGTTATATTTGTTCACTGCAGCCAAGCTCAGGTCATTACTCCAGACTGCAAGAGAGATATGGCAGTGCTTAAAAACTACAAACACAGAGTAGTGTAGTTGTCCTTGGCTCTAGCTTTTACAGGGCTGCTCACTGCTCAGGACATTTGGAGCTTGTTTTCTCAGCCAGCATAGATGATTTTAACAGACCTGGCAGCCAGGCAACATTGAAATACCTGAAGTCAAGTTTTATTTTCCCTTGAGAGAGATTTTATGAATAAAGCACAACTGATGGAACAATTGAAATCTCTCTAAGGAAGATGCTAGTTCCCCTTTGGGACATGCATCCTATCACCAAATCACTTTCCTATTTCTAGGCCAGGATGCTTCAGAGGTGGAAACTGTTTTCAGATTTTACAGTTTAGTTCATAACTAACGCTGTCTCCATTTTTATGAGTTATTTTCAAGCTCATTTGGGTGAATAAAAGCTTAAGTATGTGATGAAATTACCCCAAGTTACCAAGTTTAGCTAATCCAGCTAAACATCAGCTTATCTACTGATGTAAATCATAGTGTCTGAGTTCCTGTGCTGGCTAAAGGAGCTGGCATAAATAGTGACAAGGTTGTCTGTGCAGGGCAGACCAGAGGTAATTTAGAAACTGCTGTTGTATGTCTGAAGATGAGCAAGTGATCTTCATGGCTTCACATCTGGTCACACCTGTGAGTGAGCTAAGCTGTTGGAGAAAATGAGTGTAGCAGTCAGATCAGGTTGGCTCACAGGCCTACCTTGTTGGTCAGTTGTTCTGAAAACTGAACTGCAACACCTGTGAGGCCAAACCATGGTTGGGACAGGGTAGCTTTGACTCTGCCAAGGCTTTTGTACAGATCTTGTGCCCAGGAAATGGCAACTGGCATTTGAAAATGACCTGTTGTTGCCTGAGCTCAGCTACCGTCAGCTTAAACAAACACCAGTCTGGGAAGGAGGATGTGAGTAATTTCAAATCATGCACAGGGGCGTCTGACCTCGGTTTAACACAGTGACAGTGACTTCTTTCCATTTCATATGGAAAATGCGCTTTCTCACTTCCAGAAGTTGTGATGCCCTAAACCACTGAGGGGTTTAAATCAGGGTGATATGGGGTTTTGTTGCTGTTGGATTTTGCTGGGGTTTTTTTTGTTTGTTTCTTTTCTTGTTTGGCTGTTGGTTGGTTTGGAGTTTTTTTGGTGGTTTTTTGTTTGTTTCTTTGTGGGGTTTCTGAGTGGTTTGTTTGTTTGGTTTTGCTTTTTTTGATTTTGTGGTTGTTTGTTTGGGGTTTTTTTTTGGTTGGTTTTTAAAGGAGTGATCCCAAGAGGTTTGCAGGCACAGCTTTGGTGCAGTCCTCCTCATATTTGTGGTAGCATATCCAGCTTTTCCAACCTTCCCATGAGCTGGTGGGTTGTGGCTGCTTCTGGAGGACACAGAGCAAATAATGACTATATCCAGCTGCCTTTGTATTTTTCTAGGATAATACAAACAGGAAATTTCACAATATCCTAAATTAATCAATCTGAAGTTCATTTCACTAAGTTTTAGAGACTGTGAAATGGCTAGGCATTATTTAAACATATGTGATACTTCAGAAGTGTGCAGATCCAACTGTTATATTAATGGTAACTTCCAAAGCAAGGTTTAGATCAGGTGTGAGAAAGTGCAGGACTGTTGTCTATTAGGTAAGGTCTAATTTTTACACACTCAATTTTATTTTCTTTTTCCATGAAAATACAATACTTTGATACACAAAAAATTCCTATACAATAGTTCTGAAAATATTCTCTTCTATTTTGCATTGCATGCTGCCACATGGACTATTTTCTTTAGGATTTTTTAAATGCAAAGTAAATTTTAATGAACTCAATGATTTAACCATATTTTAGTTTGAATCAACTGACTGGAAAGCACTTAGTTTCCATGGTTTTCTTTCCTTATTTCTGGTACATAAATGGACACTTGGTTTTTTGCAGTTCCATGGCAGAAAACCTGTATTCAACCATCTTTGGTGACATTTGAATGTACATGAATGTATTATGTCATGGGTTTGACTTACACCTAGCAAATGTACAAAATCAAGGGACACATGCTGCTCTGAAGAAAGTAAAAAAATTCTATCAAACTAGATTTAGTTTCCATTTTTCATTGCCTGTGTTTTAGATTCTCTTGCGCTATACAAAACATTTTTGTTTTTAGAAGGCTACTGTAAGCTCATTCACCTAGATTTGGTTCTAGACCACATATGTTTTTCATAGAAGAAAACTTTCCCCAGTCAGGCCTGCAGAAAAATTGGAAGGTGCTTTTTTTCTTTCAAAATGAAGTTTTGTTTCATAGGATTTGGGAGACAGTATTGGAAATGGCATTGTCAGGGTCAATATTAAGAACCCAAGATCCATCAACATGAACTGTGATGTTAAAACATAACTTGTAATTTGTGAATGTTTAATATATGTGGTGCTTAAGAACTATGCAATGGAAGTTTAAACTCATGTCTTGAAAATGAGCTATGTTAGAAACCTAAAAAATGAAATGCCATGAAACAGAAATCTTGAACAGTAATTTAATTTAATTTCTTTGCAATGTTAGGGAAAATTCCCAGCCTGACTGTTCCTGAGGCGTGCTCCCTCTCAGTCCAAGGTCAGAGACTTTCACTGTGGGACCGAAGCCCCTCCACCGAGGGCAGCTCCAGTGCCCTGAGGGGTCCCTGCTCACTCCTGCACACCCCACTCACCCAGACCAGGTTTCCTCACTGGCTTCACCCCACATTTCCCCTGGCAGAGCCTCAGATGTCTCATTCCATACATGTTTATTCACAGCACAGTGACACAGACACAGCTCAAGCTGAGGTGGTGCTGAGGAAGGACCCCCAAAGGAACACCTGGGCTTTTATACCCTCACAGTCCTGCTCCTCCTCCTTAGTCCTACGCTCCTGCTGTGTTTCCAAGTGTCCTGGAAACCTGGCTGGCCACTGCTTCTTATGCCCTTTGTTAAACACCTTTGTTGGCAGCTCTTGGCTTCTTGTCTCATACTCCCACCCAGAGCTCAATCTACATCTCAAAGTGCAGCTTGCAAACTCAGCTACCTACACCAGATGTATTTCTCAATACCAATATGTATCGCCTCTGTTGTTAAACAAATAGTTGAAGCTGACAGTCTCTTGGGCATTAGGAGGGCCATGGAAATCGTCCTGCTGTGTGCATGCAGTCCTTGTGGATCTAGTAATCTTACAGTTTGTTTTGAGAAAGTGCAGGAAGATGACAGAACATTAGGGATACCTAACATGAAAGAATGGCTTCTCAAGTGGAATGGATATTTTGTTGTTTCAGTTTTATCCTTGCAAGGTTCAGAATTGCTGGGACTTCTGTGTAGCAAGGTGATAACATGCCCTTTAATCTGCCCTCTTGTAAGATCTTTGAAGGGAGGTGGAGTTAGCAGAGTGGATAACTTTAAGCTGACTTTGTGCCTCTTTATGCCATCTGAGGAAAAGGTATTGCTCTACATGAGACTATGTTCCAGAAAAAAAAGATCATATCTATTTATAGAAACAAATAATGAAAGAGAATATCAACTCTAGTGGGCAATGTATTATCTTCTCTGTTATTCTGAGTTATTTAACTTCCAGGATTTGTGAAAATACAGCTTCAACATGAAAATACAGCTCCAACATCAAACTGTCAGGCTCCAAGGGTTGTTGCAGCAAATAAAGAATACACAATAGCAACATCTACGCTTGGTTGAATTCAAGCTCTGAACTGGCATTCCGCCCTTGCAGATACAATGCAGATTAAAACAAAAAAAAAATTGTTAGTTAATTAATTCCTTGACATATAAGATTACTGACCTTGACTTTTCATCAAACTTTCAGATATCTCCTTATTTCTGGGGACCACATATCTAAAGTATCTAAAATACTTTAACTCTTGTCTCCTCTCTGTTTTATGAAGCACAGAGTTACTCCAAAGTGCAGAAGCTGCTCCCTGTTCTGTTACTGATTCATCACAGGGGGCTCTGACTGCTTGGTTTATCTTCACAAGGATTGGAAGCTGGTCACATGCAAGGATTGCAAGACATTTTCTTCCACATAAGCGTTTTCTAGCCCCCTGAACCTCCAAGCTCCAGAGGAGTCCGATGCACACTGCTTGTTATTAATGTGCTCTAGCCATTGCTTTCAGCCCTGGGCTAGGAGCAGGAGATGATACCAGTGTTGTGATGATGCAAGAGACCACACACAAGTAAAGAATGCAGGTGCACTTGGGTAGGGAAATTAAACCTTTTGGAGCAGGCCAGAGAGAAAATCTGTCTGCGCAATGGGAAGAAAGGTACATTGATACTGAACTGCACTGTTGCAAAAAGGCAATATTTTAAACTGTCTAGGAGCTCGTTTTCCTCCTTTCCACATCCAGGAACTTGCTGCGAGAACAAAATTTATCAATGCAGAAGAAAGCTGGTTTGAAATATTTGTACATTCACCTCTTGTAAACCTGTCTTTCCTTAGTTTCTATGTTCCATTTTCTCTGCCTTGCTTGTTCTGATTTCTGTGTCCACAGGGTCAGGTAGAGACACCAGAACTGACTTTAATGGTCTGGGAATGCTACTGAAAGCACCTCAGTGTCAGGAGCCCAGTGGTCCAGACTGGATCCCTTTCTGCTAGGAGAAAAAGCCCTGTTCTTTACCTCCAAACAAGTGTTGATAACATAAAGCCTGAGGGACATGATCTGTCTCTGCAGGGTTCCCAGATCAGGCTCTACTTGGTCTCTCACTTCCCCAACCACGTCCGCTCCCGGTCTCACATGCTCACACCTTCTTTTTTTGTCTCTTTGGGGACATGCATGACAGTAGGGCTAAGAATACTTTTGGCCGAGAGCTTCAAAGCTACCGCAGGAGACAGATGCATCATTCTCATTGAAGTTCATGAGAGCCGTGTTCTAAATTCTCCATGCTGCTTGGGGAGTTTTTGCAGCCGCTGATGTACCAATACCACTGGAGCACTGTGATCCAAATAACATGCACAATCAACATTATCAAACTGATGAGCTGCTGATATTACCCTGGATGCTTGTTTGACTTCCACTTTGGGCTGCCCTGTGTAGCCTGGCTTTGTGCTGTCCTCTGCCCTTCCTGTCCCCTGCCTCACCTGAGCTGCCCTCCTTGCCTGCCTGCTGCTTGCCAGCTTCCGCTGTTGGAGATCTGCCCTCCACTCAGCCAACCCCTAGTGCAGGGCTGCTGTGCCAGGGGAGATCTATGGGGTCAGAGTATCCAGGGAATGGAAAAGTTTTCTTGAGGTGATCGCATGTCCTTCAGATCAAGGGGGAATATCAGACCTTCTTATGCTGCAGTCCCTGTCACTGTGTAATGTCCCTAAAAGGTCTTACAGGGGTGAGGGACAGATTGATGGACAGACTTTTGCCTTGCTTGCAGGAGGCTGCACAGATTGCCTTGCTACTCCCAGGGACTCAGTGGTGTTTGATGCCTTTTTTGGTATAAGTAGGAGTTTGGAGTGGTATTGTCAATCACTAGTCTGTATATAATTAAACTGCTTTCAGTTTTCTAAATGCTTTACCTGTGCATTAGTCGTACAGTCATTAAAACAGCTGGAAGATGTATTTGTTATCATCACTGATCCTCTATGGTTTTCAAAGATTCCATTTTATTGAGAATAATAAAAATGGAATTAGGAGGCAAGTGTCTATGGTCTCAGTTTTATGCATGGATTTAGTGAACACTCTGTGCTGCTTTGTCTTAAACCCTGTGTACTGTGATACTAAGAAGAATAATGCTCGTAGGGGAATTTAAAGGGAACAAAGCCTAATTTTTGCATAAAAAATGTAAGTGTTATATGATCTGGCATTTCTCTTCTTTCAAGTAATCACCCTTTTTAAAGTTTCTTCCAGGTTTCTTTTCACAAAACAACTTCCAATGGTTTTATGAAGACTGGACATACAAAATCTGCAATTTTTAAACTTCTTTTTTCTCCAATGAAATACACTGATTGAAACTAAAAATCTAATCTTGATAATCTTCAGTGCTGGAAGCCTGAAAACTAAATCAACTTTTATTTTGCATTTTCCCTCCTGTTTGGAAGACACAAAATCTTCTTCTCTCCTGTCCAACAGCAATAATAGAAAAAACCTCAGCCCATCTCCCCAGAAAGATTATGACTTTGTGAGAAAAGAAAAAATTACTTTTTTTTTTTTAAAACATAACTCTTTCCTACCACTATGACAATTTTATTAATTCTTTTCCCCTGCATATTTTTGTTTCTTTCTTATCTGATTTAAAATCTGTGCAACTGGGGAAGCTGTTTGAGTTCTCTTTTGTAGGAAAATGACTGGAGTGGAGTAAAGTTGGGGAAGCTTCCCAAGTTTTGTTGAAGACATGCTACTGCAACCCCCCAGAATGGCTCAAGAGATTCCGAAGTGAATCACAGATGTATCAACATGGCACTCGTCTGTTCCTGGGGCTTTCAGTCCTGCAGATATGGCAAAATATTTTTGCTTTCTAATGGCTTGTTCCTTGATTTTATAGATGCAAAAAAGCTGCAATACACAATGTCATGGGTATATTTAGTTGATCCTAATGAGCTTTAAAACTAACAATCATTTAGCTGCAGAGAAGAAAGGTTGTATGTCCCAGGGGTGGTACAGACTCAAGGTGAGTTGAACATCTTTACAATGGGAGAGTAGCACATGACTAGTCTGTAACTTTATGGCACTAAACCTTTTTGCCTTTTTTTTTGTCTGTATTTTCTACCCAATTGAGCTGCTTGCTCCTCTTCTGTAGGAGAAGATGCATGTATAGTGAGCTACTCTCTGTCATGGAACTACCCAAGTGTGAAAGTGTGGTGGCTGTAATTAAACCTATTTGTTCTGTAGCTGATTTACTGGAAAGATGCTATATACGGTTATTTTTCTGGGAAGTGTCACTATTGGGTTTCTGGCAGAGACCAGCTCATTTTGAGGCTGGAATGGCTTGAGAAATCTGATCTACATTTGAAACTGGCCCCTCTTGGAGCAGCGGGGTGGACTAGGTGGCCTCCAGAAGTCCCTTCCAGCCTGAATTATTCTATGATTCTGTGAAAGGTTCCTCGATCTACACAGGGACATTATCCTTTAAAGCCTCCATCTGGCCACGTGTTAATCTTGGACTGCATGGGCCATGAGCCTCTTCCATGCTAAATCTGGCAGGTGAAGAGAGAAAAGTTACAGTATGTGTGCAGACCATGTGTCCATAGCACATGTGTCCATAGGTACCTCTAGAAGGGTTAGAAGTGTTAAAAAGGAATGTCTCAGCTCTGAGAACAAGGCTATTAAGAAGTGCAGAGAAGGGGTTTTATAGGCGAAAGCAAGATATGGCAAAGTTTCATTATCCTGTACCTGATCAAAGATATTGGGTCAAAAAGTTGTATTCATCAACATCACTCTCTAAGCAGTTGTGAATAAAAAAACATTACTGCTTTTCAGTTGCAGTGATATAGAACTTGCACATGATGGTGGCTTGGAACAGGAATGGGCCGTCCAGAATTAATATCTGACACATAAAATAACAAAAAAAATAATGAGTCTGGAGTAAAACTTCTCCTCTCCAAACCTAAAAAGTTCTACCCTCACAGGTCAAAGTAATAACCATGGCTATAAAAATCTTTTTCTGTTATATAGTTTTTACTGTTTTATGGTAAGGCATAGAGATCCCAGACACTGTTTAATAGATTTAACACAGCTCCATAACCCTGGAAAGTCACGTCCTAAACCTTCTTTTATGATCATCAGATTTTGTGTACAGAAAATTAAATTTCCTGCAAAAGTAGACAGGAAGAGAGCATCTCCCTATTTAGGCAGGTTCACAGATCCACTAAATCCTTTTCTGCACAGTTGGATGTTTGGTATGTTGTAGCAGACTCTTATCAACAGAATGGGCCAGACTTTGAAGAGCAGTCCCAGAGGAACTACTTAAATACGACACTCAAAGAGAAGCTTTAAAAACTAATGGGAGCTGTCTGTTTGTTTTCTTTAAACTGTTAATCAACATGATCTGTTGTTACTAATGGGCAATTAATAAAGTCAATCTAAATTCCCAAGAGAATGAGGCATCCAATAACTGAGTGCAAGAGATGTGCCAGTGTAAAAACAAATTCAAAGCTTTTCAGTTAGTGTGACCATTGCTATAGAGAACAAGGGTGAGGGCAGGCATAAAAGATAGTAAAAAAAGAGGAATTCCTTTCCTGACTATGGCAATTGTCTTGATTTTTGTGGTAACAGGATAATTATTTTTCTTTGATTAAAAGGACTAAAAAACCTAAAAAGACTAGATCACACTCCAAGCTCTGAGAAAATTTTAATTAGGCAAAAAAAAGATGTGTATGAGATGAAGATAGGAAACATGCTATTAGAGTGATAGAAAAGAGATCAGGATTATTTATGCGAGAAAAATTGTTGGGAGGAGGACGAGGAGGAGATTCAAAATCAGGGTGGTAATATTATCAAGTGTTGAAAGTGGTCTTAGACTGTGAAGCCAGTGATAATAGGAATTGAAGAACATTCTCTTTGGTTCATTTTAATTTCCCAGTACTTAAAGTTTAAAAAAGTCCAAAGCTTTCTAATTGAGGGAAACAAACAAACAAGCAAAGAATTTCAGTGATGATTGTGGAGTTGATGCTGAATTTCCTGGATCCATCATAAGCAGTCTTTGCATGTCAGTATTTCCTTAGCCCTAGCTTAGAATTGGAGATCTATTTGACTTTGGTTATTGCAGACCCATGGAGATCCACTTTTTCACTCACTAGTGCAAGGGAGTGGGTTTTTTTAATGTGGTAAGTTTGTGTTCTGGTACCAGATGGCTCAGTTCTGAACCTGTGCACAGAGCTGCAGGAGGAACAAGAATTGCTTATTGAATGTGAGGTGAGGTGTTCCCATTCTCGAGACAGGCTGGAGGTCACCCAGCACAAAGCCAGGAGGGGGAAAACGTAGAGAAAGCAGTTATATAATGCAAAGTTAAAAGATAAAAAATCAGAATCCCATGTGAGATTGGGATGTTGTGGAAATTCAGTCAGACATCCTGGTTAAATTTTATTTTTCAGTGGCCCTGTTTCATTCTCACTCCAGTGGTGTTGCTCAGGTAATGTCATATGTGAGAGGCGACTGTGGGTAACAATGTACAGTTGTGCAAAGTACAGTATTCAAGTGATACATGCAGATAAAGACAGCTTTGTGATACAATAGGTAATAAATAATATTGAATGTACTGCTTTCTAGCACTCCCCTGTGCAGGTGTATATGTTACAAACTGGCAGACAGCACATGCTGAAAATATACTACACCTAGAGTATATGTTTCTATGATTTATCTGCAAGCTTTTTTGTACTGTACAACACTTTGAGACATTTTTTTAAATTATCGTTCTCAAATCCATACATCATAGTACTTTAGTACTTGGTCTCTTGTAGCATTACCTTGGGAATCCAAGAGCATGTAATACTTCCTTTGGAGGAGAAATTTATCAATTACTGCATCTGCAGCCGCCTTTATAGCACTTGAAAGAAATGTGTTAAAAAAGAAGAAAAACCAAACGCAAAACCAACCAAAAACCCCTGTCTGTTCAGACTTACACTTAAATATTTGGTTTTACACTATATTTAGGACCGCCTGGCTGTCAGCCAAGACAGAGCCTATCACAAATCTAAAACACTAGGTGGAAAGACCACATGACTGTTAGTTTAATTTTTTTTTTACATGCTTTTTTTTGTTGGTGCATCACTTAATATTAATGTATTAAAGTTCATGGGAAATAATGTTAACTGCACTTTCAGAAAATATCTATCAGGCTTTTTTAGTCATATTAAGGCACTGTTCTGCTAATAGAATATTTGGTATTTCCACCAGGACTAAACACATTGTTTGAGACCATGAAACGTACTAGTACTCAGCAGTATCTTGCAAGCAGAGCCTGAGAGAAGGATGACGGCAAGATGATGGGCTATTTCCCCAGGCTGTGATGGACCCACGGCAGGACCCCTCTGCAGTTTTTCAATGCAATTGTGGTTGACTTGTTTTGTCCTATTGACATGGGGGTACAAGTAATTCACAGGCACAACAACAGGCCACTAACTACAGACATCAAAGTTTAGGCACTAGGAACTGAGGAGGTAAGAATCAGCAATGTTTAAAAGCCCTCACTCCCCAAATGTGTAGTCAATTATTCTTAGATGAAACGAGGGGTTTAGCTGTCCTGGCTAGTTGGTATGGATCTGCTGATTGTTACAAGAGATGGTGCCTGTCTGAGGGGGAATTTCTATCTCCAAAATCCTTCTGACCTTTTACAGCATGCTCACAGCCTTTTACTTGGTAGCCTGGTTCCCAGCTTCCCCATGTGTTTACTCTGTCTTTCAAGGTACTTTGCTTCACTCTGTGCTACTCTATGCTGTGCTTATGTTAATGAATGTGTGAGCTCCTTCTTCTGAGAGGTGGATGCCTTGACTAATCCATGCCTCTGAAAAGCTCAGATGTGGAAAAAGCTACAGAAATAAAGAGCCTTGCAATCACTTCAAATCTACGCTGCTCATTTAGAAAAGTTAGAATGGAGCAATATCCCTGGAGAAGCTGGAGATTGAAGGGGAGCAGTTTTAGAGAACCAGCTGCAGGTAAATAGGTATGTTAGTCTGGGACCAGTAATCCCACATATCATTTGGATGCTTTCAGCAAATTTTTCAGTAAGACATTTTACAAAACTCCTTTCCAGGTGTTATGGGCCAGGCTCTGGTTTTAAGTGCTTGGCAAAGGCAAGGTAGTTCTTGTTAAAGTTCTTGGAGATGCCTTGTTTTATGAAGCTCAGGCATAGAGGAAGATTTCTCCTGGAAGATTTGAGCCAAGAAAAAGCACTCGCCTTTTCCACTGTCTATCCCAGGTAATATTATTGTATGTTGCTGAAGCACTGAGTGCTATATGCAGACATTCAGAGCTGTCAGGAAACACTCCCTGACCTTTTTAAGCTGCAGGTGAACCTACACAGGAATGATCTCCTCTTGATACACCACCACCTTTCTTCCAGGGTCCCAACCCTGTGCCTGCAGCCATCTCTGAGTACGAGGCAGCAGCTGGTTAAAAGTGTAGAAGAACAGTACATGATTGTTTAGGACAGGAAGTTGCAATATCCACTTGCAAGAATGTAATTGCCTTTGGGCTGGAACAGGGCCAGGACGGTTGATTCCAGCTGGTAGGAACAGCTGCAGCTGTGAAGGCAGCCAAATCTGAGCCTGCTGCACGGAGGGGAAGAGGAGAAATGGAGCTTGCCAGCAACCTTCTGAACTCAGAGGTGTGCAGGGAAGAGCCCTGCCCAGATGCCTCCTCCTCCCCACTCCACTGTGTGGCCCATGGGGAAGTCTGCAGAGGAACTGGCCAGAGACTGTAGCCAGCTACAACCCAGGACTTCTGGCATTCAGAGACTCCACAGAATTTTGCCTGGACTGCAGCTAGCCATGCTGCCTGCCTGTTTGTGTCCATCCTCCCATTCCCTTTTGTTCAGCTTCTTCAATTCTGTGTTGCTCCATTCTTATCTCTTTGCCTACCATATTTTACAGCACCCTTCCTCCTTTCATTGCCTAAACCCTCTGGCCAATCCCCCACTCCAATACCCAGGAGCTATTGTTTTATGCTCATTGTGCTTTCCAAGGGCTTGTGTGTTTCTCACTACTAGGTGTCCATTCAATAAGCTCCTTCTGTTGCGCCAGTCTGCTGCTCTCTTGATGCTGGGACCTGACACAAGCCTCATTCTCCACTGGTCCTGAAAGCAAAATGATTACAAGTAGCAGTGAACTTTGTTAGCCCCGCGATATTGTCTTGTGAATCCTACTTTAAATGGAGCATGCTGACTTAAATACCCAAAACCTAACTCTGTGGTCAAAGAATTTTCCTCTTTCTAAAAGAGGGGACTTATCCACCTGAATCCAACATACAAATTAAACACAACTGTACAAACAGATTATTTTTTAACCTTAAAATCCTATTTGAAAACCTTAAGAGAAAAAACATACTGAAACAGGCATAATGCCACTCTAACACAATAGTGGCTTGATTTTTAGGCTGAACTGTGAAACTATAGGTTTTGCACACTCAGAACCTTCCCAGGTTTTTTTCAGTTGCACTTAGATTTTCCAGGGTTGGTTTTGCAAATAAAGAGTGACATATGACTTCTGAGAGTGGCAGGTTTGCCAAAATGTCTTATGCTGTCTGCCACAAGCAATCATGGAAAATAAAAATGCTTTTCTTTTAGAAAAATCTCCTGAAGATTCCTTGTGCACAGGACTGCTTCCCATCACCCTGCTGTGTGCTAGGAAAGGCTAGGTTCATAGGATCCTTTCTCCTTCCTAGCAGGCCAGGTCTTCAGTCTGTTCATGAAGTTTCTGTAAGGGCAGACCCTTTACCCTTTGACTCTCTTGAAGTATGTTGAGGAGCTGGATACACGAGGCAGTTTCTTAATACTCATGTTTTTAAATTCACCAATCTTGATGAAAAACACTTTGATCCTACCCAGCTACCTTAGCCTGGTTTAAATTAAAGGAAAGTTTTGGGAAGTATGCCAGGAGAAGTACTTACAGCATCTAATATAGGCAACATAGTTACAAATGTTTATAAAAGAGGTAAACGAAGAAATTACAGAAAGAGAACACTTAATCTAATCACAGCAACCTCATATCTCACAGAATATTTTGGGTTTCATCTGACTTGTCATTGCCCCAAAAACCTTGCAGGGTTTTTCTGTCTTTTGCATCTGCAGCTTGGGGAGAACCTTTCAGGGGCAGCTTGGTCCTGATTGAAGGGATCAGCTCCCTCCTGAGGACTTTTTTCCCTGTCATTCTTCCTTCCACCTCCAGGCAGAGCCAACTTGATATGTTCTCCATGGCCCTGAAACTGCTCAGATGGGAGCTGTGGCTGTAGACTTTCCCTTTGGTGTCAGAGCTGGCAGTGTCTATGTTTCTGTGGTTCCCAGTTTTCACCCTCCATGCCTTTGAATTTCCTGCCAACTTCTACAGTGATAAATGCACTTGTTCTGAATTCATGAACGGGCTCAGTGATGATGATGATGTCTAGCTCATGACTGAGACTAGGCATGGGGATAACCAACCACGTGGAGAAACTAAGGTTATGGCACACTTGGCCACACCAAATTTAACCCTCAAAAGATGTTCTAGCATGTTTTAATCAAATTAGAAGCAAATTCCTTTTTCTGTCAAACACGCTCTATGGTGTGGTTTTTCATAAATGACAGGCGGCATTTGGAGAGAATTACTTTTCAATCTATTTATGGATGGATGTCTGAAAGTACAAGGCTGAGTAAGATACTGGACAATGCAATAGAAAAGGTAGTGTTGTACTGTCTTGAGAGCTGATACAAACAGAAAGCTTTCTTTTCATACCTGGGTGTCATCAAGAGATTCTGTGATAAACTTGAACATGGAGGGACAGAGCCCTCATGCAAGCATCGTAGAAAATTTGTTGCAACATCCTTGGGGTGACATATTGGGTCATCCTGTCTGCTGCCATGAGACAGCTGCATTGAATACCATGCAAATCATCAGAAAGAGTATATATGATTTTTTAAAAATCTGTGTTTCAAATCCACAGTCAAATAGAATTATATTTCTGTTAGTTGAATGTGCCTAATATATATTGGTACACATAAGAAATCAAGATAAAGAAATAGGTTGGCTCATTCATGGTTTTAACATATATTCTGAGAGATACTTTATTTTTTTTTCAACTTCTTGAGTATTCAGTGAAAATGTCCACTGATACCTCATTGTCCCAATCTCATTCTGACATTCTTTGCCACATGTCCCGATGCTTCATCCAGGAGCTGGGACTGACCTTACATGGTGTAAAGCTGTTACTTGTTTTCCAAATGCAAGGCTACATCCCTCTTATCCTCTGCTGTAAGGTTGGAACATAAAATGTCTCTCTTCTCAGCTGAAGTAAGAGAGATATTTTTTTCTATGGCTGTTGGCATTGACTGACTTCAATTACTCATTTAAAGAAGTTTGTAGAAATGACCGGTAACATGTTGTGCACCATGGGATATCTATGGCAGCACAATTTTTAGAAGAATGCAGAGCATCTGTTTGAAAGAATAGAGCCTAATTTTTAGATTTAGAATAGAATCTTTTCCATTTTTTTGTAAAATGTAGACATATTGCTGTTCAGAAGAACATGCAACTACAGACACTATACAGAAAATGCACTACAGTGTTGAATTTATGTACGTGAAGTTCACCTACTGCTTCTTCAAAGCTCTGGGTACTGCAGATGGTTTCTGCAGCTCCAGAACTGCTTGAAAGCAGCCGAGAGCATGCCTTCCATGGCCACCTCTTGTCCTTCACTGTGATTTCCTGACACAGGCAAAATTAGTGGGAGCATGGAGGTAATTCACATCACTTCTTCCCTTAGCGTTTAACAATCAATAATTATTAAACTGAATCTTGACCTTTTACATGCAAATAAAAATGCAAATAAACAGTTGAAATTCGTAAGAGCAAACCATTTTCTTTAACTTTATTCAGTATCAAAGCCAAAATTCAGTTCATCCTACTCTGTGTATTTAGTTTCAGGGCTTAATGAGGGACTGCTCTTTGTGAAAACTAATGCAAATGAATGATACATTAGCTTTTAAAATGACTGCAAAAAGCACATGCTAGATTCCAGTCAGTGGTAATGTTTTGGAATTCATCCTTCAATGGATACACACAAAGTTGTCTAAGTGGTTAGGAGAAAGCCTTTGCAATTTGTATTTTAACACTAAATGCAAGCTTTAAAATTATCTATTTACACATGTAATTCAAACTATTTCACAAACTAGTTGGAGATCAAACATTAATTACTGAAGAAATTTTGCCCAAAACATGAACCAGCTTGTTCTGGAGGCCATGCAAATAGTCAGGGAGAAGCAACAGAGGGTGTGGGGAATAAGCTGCTCAGGCATGGTAGTATTGTGAAACCTCAGCCCCAGGGCACAGAATCTATATGGGCAGGGGAAGAAATAAGACCTAACTGAATCATTGTGAAATGTAGACTACTTAAAATTCATCTTATGAATCTCTTTTTTTTTTTTTGGATCTCATGCAATATTGTGATGGTAACACACTAGCTTTAAAAAAGACCTGTTTCAATCCAGACTTCCAGAACTATGGGATGGAGACAACTTCAGAACATACTGTAATAATAAACACCTAAAGCACATATATTTACCTGAGAAACACTTTCACTTCAAAAGAGTCACTGTAACATTTCTGGGATTTACTGAACATGTGCACACAGGAAGTACAGTAAAAAGGTATTCAAGTAGCTTCTTTGGTTTAGGGGGAATGTCATAAAATGTTATTTTCGGTCTTATTGTTCAAGCAGAGTGATTCAGTTGCTCTGTGAACATCTCTCAAATGCCTCCCTGTGAACATAATTAACTAAGGACTGACTTTCTATAGTTTCTAAGAGAAAAAGAAAAGCCCAGTATTAAATACTTGTCATTTGCTATTTACCAGTCAGTTTTCTTCTAGTCTAAAACACATCCATTTTTTCAGTAATGTCTGTAGTCTGTTGACAGATGAGTTCTGTCAAGGGCTCCTACAATATGCGAGAGAAAACCTGCCCATTGGCATCTCTCTATCATGATGTTTGCTGTCCCTCTACAGCTAGAAGGAAAACAGTTAATGCAATAAATCTGTAAAAACAGATTTAAATGGCTCTCATAAAGAAATGGGTTCTAAATCCACCAAGGACTGTTTTCAGATGGATATTTTGTTTGACTTCATAACTGTGTGCAGGCCAGAAAGAGAAATAGATGCTACCACCAGAAAAGCAACTTCTGATCAAAAGTTGTGGCTGGAGAGGAGAGGCGGAAGCTGGAAACACGCTTTTGTGATGCCATGCCTGCCAAGCCTTGTTTCACAACTCCCATTGTTTCTTTTTGTGGAGACTTGTCTACAGCACAGCCCCGCAAACCCTCTGCTCCTCTGGGGAGGTGTGAGTGTTACTGCCTGCCAGAACCCGGGCTGGTGCTACCAGGTGGGGGCAGAGCCAGGCACTGTAGTATAATGTAGACTCTGGCAGTACATGACCTAATGTGCTTGAGGACATGAATGTCCTCTCTCCAAATTAAAGGTTTTCCCTGACCGTCTTATCTGTTTCAAGAGTGAATCTCATGTGGAAGTTTTCTGACAACTCGCTTTGATGCTGCTGAGGGATGGGGTACCAGGAGGCTGGTAATGTGCTCGAGGTCTGAGCTTCCAAGGGCTCAAGGGAGTTTACGTAATCGAAGACCAAAATCTGCTGCAGTCAATGGGAGACTTGCATTGACTCTAGAGCTTTTTGGATCAGGTTCCAAATGATTAATTCCTCATAAACAAAGAGGAAAAAAGAGATTCCAAGGAGTCAGGCCTGGAAGAAAGACAAAATTTGGTCCTATAACTGTCATACTCTTTATAAACTGAGTTACATGGTTATGTGGCTTCTAATTATCTTGTAATCTTCAGTGCTGTGTGCATATTAATATTTACATGATTGCCGTGTGCTACAGTTCTGTGAGTACTTGCACTTCCAAGAAATGCCTGTTCAAGAGTGAAACAAAAAATAACTCACATGGAAGAACATAGTTTGGCCTCTAGGATCAACTTCCAAGCACATTACTGAAATTCCAGAGTTGAGTATGATATAAACTTCAAAAATGCTGACTGGGAAGGGAGGAAGGAAGGGAGAAGAGAAGAGATGACAGTGAAAAAGAAGATGAGAGTGGAGAAGGACAAGGACCTTGAGTTCAGTAACATTCATTTGCAGTTTTCAAATGAACATTTTTAACATAGGTTTAATTCTGTGTTGTTAAAATAGTGAGGGCATGGCCAGACAAAGGTAAGCCTCATTGACCCTCCTATTAAGTGGATGTGTTTTTTCTCAAGTCTACTCTGACCTTTTTGTCTGTGTTTTTCGTTACAGAGTCATCATTCGTCTTCCTCATGCATTGATCCCAGACTTGTGGGACTCCTAGGAAAGGAAGCAAAGGGGCTTATTTGATGATCCCTGTGGGTCCCTTCCCACTTCAAAGCATTCTGTAACTCTGTGTTTCTTTTTGCTGGCTGCTGATGAATGAAGGGCTGTGTCAGAAGCCATTGAGCTCCTGTCTGCTGGGTGACACCAGGATTCTGCCAGCAAGGCTTTGCTCCTGTGGTGTACAAGTGCACCTTGCCTCTGTGTGAGGGACTGTTCTTTCTTTGTGCAACAGAGCAGCAGGATTGAACACAGTTTGCAATGCATGTTCATTACACTCTGAGTTCTTGTGTATAGCTGATCAGTGAAGTTCAAAGGTGGGCAAGGGAAACTCCCTTCTCCTCTCTTAATGTTTCATGAGCACCAAGTGTATGAGAGCAAATATGTGAGACAGAGTTCTTCACAAGTGGGTGAGTAGACTTCTGACTGCCAACATCAAGCTGGTGCTCACACAGATGCTATCACTATTTTTACATTAGGGAACTGAAGTCCTTGACTTGTTATAAGGGGGAAACATGGCAGTTTGTATTGCCACTCCATCTAGAGGAAGTGGCAAGGGAAGAGACTTCCATGCAGACATGACACTGCATCTAAGAGTGTCATGGGAACCAAGTTCACATGGAAAACCTCTTGTGGGAATCAGACATAATTTCCTTTCAAGAGCTCCAAATGTGTACCTTTTTATTTTGGCCCCTGGAGCCACACAAAGCCTTTATGGGCAGTTTGCAAAGTGTTTTCAGCTGTAGCTGTTTGTGATGGAACCCACAGATTATTAGTTTTGTGGTCTCTTTATCCTCCCTGGGACTGGAGCAAATTAGAGCTTGCAATGACCAGCCATATTGGAGCTGACAGTCATCTAACAATGACAGTCAGCAATGAAATATTATATATAACAGGCTGTGGATAAAATTTAACACATACCCAGGAAAAAAAATTCTTATCCAGTAGTCCAAGGCTTACCTATCTGCCTTAACATTCTTTAAAGGAAACATTCAGAAATCCTGGCATAGTGCTCAGCAAAATAAGGACATGCTAAGATGGAGAAAAAGATCAGACTGAAGACTATCACATTACAAAATGTTTATTTGGGATGAGCAGCTTAAAGAAGCTCTTACTGACCAATCTTAACAACATAGAGACAGCAGTAATTTTACATGGTGGACCTGTCATATAGAATTTGCGTTATCAATCAGAAAATCACAGCTGAGCAGAACAGAATCAGTTCAGTTGCCTCTTGATTTGAAATTGTTCCGCTTTCTTGAGATTGAGTTGAGCTGAGTTCTCATATAGCAGTTTTTTTGTCTTAGCTGGGAACCCACAATGGACAGCTGGAACATAACTTAGGCAGCTGAGCAGTGTTGCAAGTGATCCTGTGGTTTGCCACTACACATGAGCACCTTGTCATTAACACTGAAGTTGAACAGAGAGCTTAAATATTCCACAGTGGCCTGGAAGTCCTGGGGAGGTGATAACTTCCAAAGGTGCCTGAAAATATGACCTGGCTCAAGGCAAGAGTTTTGAGTGATGAGTAGTCACTGGGTCTGAGGCCACAGAACTGGCCTATTCCCAAGCCAGGGTGATCATACTCTTACCAGTGGGGTTTGAGAGGAGTACAGCCCAGGGTCTGTGCCCTACTCTGACTGCACAGACTCTCTAGCACAGAAGGGTCAGCTGCAGAAGACCAGACGGGCTAAAAATGGTGGGCAAATGCTGACCTACCAGTGGATAACACTCTTATTGTCTTCCCAGGCTCCTTTCTCTGACCTGCCAGGTACAGACGTACCTGACAAGCAAAATAAATTATATAGGTAGTCAGAATATGAGTGGTTCATTCATACATAATGGCTATCTTTAAACCTGCAACATCACTCAGGACAGATAGACTCTGGTCTGCTGCAGACATGAGTGTAGTTCCCTTTATTTCAGTTACAACACATCGTATCCTGCTTATACAGTTAGAGAGAAGGCAGGAGACCATGCTACATTGGCCAATGTACATGAATTTTTATGCTGTAAATGCTTCCAGTTGCAATGTCTCTCATCTCCTGTCCTCCCTGGGAAATATCTTCAGTGAAACTATCCATGCCTAGTGCTGTCCTAAACCATCTACAGCATACTGGTTGGGAACAGAACTCTAAGGCACAAGGGGTTCGAGCCCACTGGGAATGAAATCTTAGTGGGCAAGGATTCTTTCTTGAAGGTGGTCTGGGGGTGCCTTTCAAAATACAGTGGAGTTTTCTCCTTCTGAATGTTGCATTTCTGTTTTGTATCATTGGTAAAGGCATATTCATTTTTACCCTAGAGGGTAGACTTTCATTATTTTAATTGTAAGAGTTCATGCGCTGCAGAGAGTCTGATTTTTAACATATGTTCCCTGGAATATCAGTTGGAATGAATTACACTCCTTTAAAAAAGTCACTTAACCCAGTACAGGATATTTCTTTCTATACTAGTTGTTTGGAAATGCTAACACTCAAATGATCACGAGTATCCTTTGAAGTGAACTCTGGCTTGGAGATCAATTACTGAAGTTAGCACCTTGGTTGTTTTTGCTTTAGTCTGTCTGCTTGACGTCTCTATAACATGTGAGTTGATTGTTTTACAACTTGGAGGTTATCTTTGACATCTAAAGGGGCAAGCACTTCATTTTTTTCTCTTCCCATTTGGGGTTTGGATGTAGAGAACATCTCAGTCATGAGAGTCTCCAAAATTTCTTTGTCTAACAGACTGAATTACTCCATTTTGACTCAAACAACCAGGACAGATATTTCTGCCTTGTGTAGGAGAGAAAGAAACATGAAGGAGTTTCTGAGGTGGGAAGGTTGTAGGTTGTTTCACATTCAGTATCATCAGTAGGCTGCAGTAGAAGTTGACATAAGGGAAAAGTCCAGTGAGCTGGGGTGCCTCTGTACTAGATTGGCTAACACAAGGCACCAGCAAGGCTGCTGTTTTCAGGCAACACCTTGAGCCCTGGGAATCAGACCTCTTTATGGAGTCTCAAGGCACCTACAGTCATTAGTCACTTAAAAAAAAATCCTGACTCTTGTTTGGATAAGGCTTAAAGGATACTGCAAGGTTATTTTCTTCCTTGCTCACTGGTCTCAGAATAGATTATACTTCTAAGGAGCTCAGTCTCATGGAAAAGCAACTAACTTGATGGGTTTCAGATTGTCACTCAGAAATTCATAAAAACAGGCCAAGAAGGATTTTTACCTCTCTCAAATGTTTTTTCCCTTTTGCTAAGAATATTTGAAGATCCTGACTAAGTTTGTAAAAGAAGGTATAAGAGGTGCATTCCTCATTGTGAAATATACATTAAGGAAATTGGAATGTGATTTCTTTTCCAAATATATAAAACAATATTCCACAAGCTACATCCACTATCTCATACTATGCGGTGGTGGCAACCTGTATGCATCAAAATGATTCATCAATAGCCCTTTATTTGGAATGAAGCAGAGGAATAAATATAACAAGAAAACAACTTTGTGGCAACTACAAAATATCTCAAAAATAGCAGCAATAAAACCTTTCCAGAACACAAAAGGCTACATTCCTAAGGATATATCCAAACTGCTTGAGATAACTGCTTGAGAGGATACATCTAAATTTCTGACAACTTGACAGTGTCAGAAAATCACCACAAATCCTTCTTCATGAGGTCTGAAGCCCCAGATAAAACCTGAGGAGGTCGTCAAAGCAATGGACTTTATGTTGTCTGACAGCAGAAGGGAATTCCAGTTATTATTCTGTAGTAGTATGAGAGCTTTTAAGTTTCTGCTGAAATTTCTGGAGTTTATTGCTAGTGACAGCAACTACTTGAGTTCTTCTGTGACTGTCTTGAATTTTGTCTTTGGCAACTGTTAAGGGAAAAGAATTCGTGACTTAATTGAAAGGGTCTTGTGAAGGGCTCTGTTAGAGACTTTCTACTGTACACTAAGACTTCTGGAGGGCAGTTTTGTAGAACTGCTTGCCTTCTCCTCTTCCTGGTCTTAGAGAGTCTCTGGAATGAAGAAGGTTGTTGTTCTGATGTGGAAAAAAGAGTTCTGAACTGATGGAAATGTGGCCAGCTTGGGCAATGCCAGAAGTTTAGGATCCTGCTCCAGGATGTGTAATTAATCACTGAAACTCTTGTCCTCAGGTTGTCATAGAAACAAAATAAACTGGATAATTTGAAACAATTGTATTAGCTGAGATTATATAGAAATTTTAAAAGAGAAATAAGGCCTCAAAAAGGGAAATGCTAGTCTGTAAATGGATAAGAAAGAAGTTTTCCAGTGACTGGGTCTCCACAGAAAAGATTTGTTGCACCTGAATGGTGGTTCTTGTCACCAAGATTTGAGCTGGATGATTCACAGAGTCAAAACCTTACCCTATGTGTTGTGCTGCTGTGCTTATACATAGGGTACGCCAAATGTAATTGTCGTTTGGTCTTGTTGGACAAAACTTTTGCACAGGACTGAGATAGCAAACACCAGGCCAAAGCCTCAGAAATCCTCAAAAAATAGGGAAAATTGCTCTCAGATTTCAAACTTGCTGAACTGTTCTTTGGCTGTTGATTGACTTTGGTGGGACTCAAACCAGGCAAACACAGAAAACTTTTGCTGAATAGGGGTTTGAAGAATGTTAAACAACCAGCCGGTTCTAATTTGTATTATTGTCTTAATTAGTAATTTGATTTTGACACGTCTAAAACATGTACTCTCTTGGAATAAACTTTCTCTTTCTTCTGACTAGCCTGTTTCTCAGTCCTTCTCCACAATTTAACCTATTCTTCAAACAGCAGTATTAGTGCAAGAAAGATGAGTGCTCTGCCCTTGCCAAGACTGAACTCTAAAATTTTCTTCCCTCCTGAATCATCTGTTAGAAGGATGTGAATCCAGGAAATTATTTTTAAAATATTATCTCTGTGATACATGACATCTTTGATGCAGGTGACTCATTCCAAAAATACATTCTGCTGGTAGATTTTGAGCCTTTCATTAAATTTTAACCATGACTTCATTATGAAGACATCAATATGATTTATTTTAACTTAAATGTCATAGATGGTTAAGAGTTGGAAAAGTAGCTCACATTTCAATAGTTACATGTAACTATTCCTGAAGAATAAAGCTCCAATATTTTATTTTGCCACTCTGCACTTTTTGATGATTTAACTTCTGTTTCCAGCTCTCCAAAAGTCTGCACATACCCATTGTTCTTGGGGCAGGAACTAGACGTTCCCTCAGGATTGGAGATTCTGTGCCTTGTTCTCTTGCTACCCTCACGAAAATCCCATGTAATTATTTCTGAGTTTCTTTTCACTATTTTTGTGACTTGTGAGTTCCTGAAGGCAATGGAAAGGATGGGATTTGTTCTAAATTTAGATGAAGCTATTCAGAGCACAAGGTATAGGAGAGATGAAACCAGCCTCTCGCGGCTTTCCTGAACTGTGTCTTAAAAAATCACTGCACATCATGGATCCATCTTCTTTAATAAATTCAGGATGACCACATGTTAATTCATGCCAGCACATCTCACAGAATTCAAACAATCCCTTTTTGTCTTAAGCATGCAACTTCTGTTTCAACTCAGGTCTATGTGTCTGAAGGACACTGGTGAAACTCTTCAAATAAAATAGAATTCACTATTCCTACACACATTGTTGAGAGAATTAATTACAACTGCTCTTTTGACTAAACTCTCAGAGATAATTTCAAGGAGATATTTCTGTGTTACCAGGTACATGCAAACAGGAGGCTGAGGACACCATGGCTGAGTTTCCAATACCATGTGTTCTTTCCTGTCTTACACGACCTCTTTAGGAGCTGCCTGTTCAATTTCACTCAGTAAATCCTCTGGGTGAAGTTCATGGTTGCAATTCATTACTATGCTAACTTCAGAGAAGTAAATGGAACTAACTGCACTGCAAATAAATTTTATCCATTGTTTAAACACTTTACTCCTCTTTTACTGGGCACAAAGTTTGCAAGGTTGCAGCAGCTCCAGAAATGGCAGAGCCTGAGATCTCTTACATTGTCAAATGACAAGGATCCTGCAGCTGTGAGACAGCTAAATAATATATACATTTAAAAAAAATCCATTTGCAACTTCTTTATCATCAGTTGATCTCTAATCCAATTTGACTGAGTCTTAACTGAAACTCGTCCTTAATATTTCCTTATCTCCATCAGCCTTGGACTTTTAGTCTATGTTGACAAATTCAAATAGAGAGGCAAGAAAGGAAAATAGTTTCATTAGCAGATAAATTCAACAAGCAAAGAGTAGGAAGAAGCTGTTATTTTATTTTTTATTTTTAATTTATAGCCATATGACCAAGAATAAAACCTAGGTTTCACCAATAAACTCATCTGGAGTACATGTGTAAGCAGTTAAAAAAGTATGCTGCACTTTGGCAGCACATCTGTCCTAAACAGTCAAGCAGCACGCTGGAAGTTGCTTTTTATTCCTTTCACAACAAAACCTTTAATATGAGAGTCTAAGGAGGAGAAAGAGGAGGGAAAGAACCCAAACCAAAACCCCCCAACAATGCAATCTTCAAAGCTTTTACCCTTATAAATGAGTTAAATTTCTATTGTGATTTATGATACCAAAATCCAGAGGTACAGTCAGAATATAAATAATTTTAAACCTCTTTTTCCCTTCAGACACAGTGACAGCATGATTTCCACAAAGTCACCTCCAAATGCGCCATTTGAAGTAAAACCGTGTTAGTCAGATACATGAGTACTGACAGCTGCCCTACATAATTTCTTTGAAATTATGTTGCCTTTTGTTTTTTTCTTTTTTTTTTTCCTGATAAATTAATTATTTTTATACACTCAGAAGAATAAGATGTGCTCAATCCTGGGATAAGAATGAATTCACCAGTGTAAACTAGGCATCCACATTAAAAGACAGAAGTTTAGTGAAATCAGATTGCACTTCTTTTGTCCTTTCTTATTCTAGTGGATTTAATTGACCCAAATCTGTGCAAACTGCAACGTATTCTGATGGATTTTTACTGACATAAATATTTTTTATGAAAACTTAATATTCCTTTTTGGATTTCTGTTAATGCTTGGTAGTTAATGCTTTTTATTTCTACTAATGTTTCTAATGTTTTTGCAGTATGTCTTCTGTAGTGCTGACTCTAATTGTGCACCTCAGTAAAGAGGAGTTACAATAAGAGATTTAGTTTTTTGGGGATGGAAAATTTTACTTCTTTATATAATTTTAGAAATTTTTAATCCACAAAACCACAACAAAATTACATGGGAAATTCTGGAAAAAAGGAGAATGCAAATTATATGGAAATGATTCACTGAAATATGTATTACAATGTTGATAAACTTGAGTCAGCTTCACATGAAGACTGTTTTAGAGCCTGACGGACCTCCCTGTGGGTCACTGAGCCACCAGGTTTCCTTTGTCCCAGCCTTGTCCTAGATGAGCCACCACTTTTGGGCACAGAAGTTTGGGTGACTCTTTAATCCTACTTATTTTTGAGGTCAGTTTTTCTTACAGGGATCTGAATACTGGGAGTGCTTGCAAAGCAGCCTGTTGGGTCCCCGTGTTGGAAGATGAATTAGGAAGAAATCATTGTACTTTTACCTCATCCTTTGAGAAAATTTGGAAGGTTGCCACTGTCCTTCCCACAAGGTGAGGAAATGCAGGTACTTTTTGGGATGGAGCAAAAATGTTTGAACGGACAAAACCATTAAACCATGAAAGCACACACAAGACTGCAGCTACCACTTAGCTTCTAGTTCATCAAAGTTGAATTTTAAAGACTTCACCTTTGAGGGATGCACACTTCAATTAAGGTTTCCCTCTAACAGGTGTTCTGAGTTAGGGATGTCTTGGGAACAGCCGTTATTAGAATCTCAATACTATGCTGTAAGGACCTGGGTATAATTTTGTAACATCTGGTAGCAGCCACCTGATCTCTGACTTGTGCTGCTGATTTGTCCACATTGAGACAATTTCTATCATAGACATCTCTAACATTTCTTCTCAAGACTGAATGCTTTGCAGGCTGCATCAACAGCAAGTACCTTAAAGGCAAATACTTGCCATTACATAGAAGGTACAATGTCTTTCAAGTGTCTACAAGCTCTACTCATGCTTAGGATCCAATAAATCAGAGTGTTTTAGGCATATGGCTACAAGTACATGAACATTTTTGTACAGGGTGCTGAACAAGAATATTTCTCAACCAGTTTTGAGTCTTTTGTTTTAGTTACAAGGAAACTTTATTTTTTTTCCCCTTTTAAATGGGACAAAACAATGTGAGAAGTAACCCGCAACATCTGCTAACATCTAGATAAACATCTCAATGACTCAGGCTGCTTCTGCCCTGTCTGCCAGGCCTCTACTGCCACCCACCGTGGGATGCAGAGGAGAAGCTCCAGGTGTGTTGTCAGCTGGAAGTCTTTTGTATCTGTTATGCAGACAAATTGCCAAAGAATCACCAAACAATGTGATTTACTCATTATGTAGAATTTTGCAATGGGAGAATAGTTTCCCTATAAACAAGCAAATCTTCAAATCTTTTAAAAGGCTATTTCCATTCAAAAGAGTTGCTGAATAATACTGGTTAAATCCTGTAGAAACAGAATTTAAAAGCTGCTCAACTGAGTTTGAATTATGATCTCTGGAAACAGAGAATAACTGGGGCCAAATTTTTCTTACATTAGCCTCTGAAATAGCCTAGGCACATTTGAAAATGTCACACTATGATCAACTCCCATCTGTTGTTCTTCCTCTGTGGAGAGCTGATGTATGTCACTGTTCTTTGCTGGGTGCAACCCAGGACTTTACAACTTGAACCATCACATTTGTGTAATGTCTTAAAATCATTCATGTCTGAAAGTACTTGGATGATTACTTTAATTATTTAATTTTTACCCCATCAGTTGATCCCAGACAGTTCCTCAAAAGCAGCACTTGGTATGTTACTGGCTGGAGGCTGCCCGCACCCCACAGAGGCAGGAGGTAATCACCATCCTGCCTGCAGTGAGCTTGGGCACGGCCCCACTTCTGTGGCCATTCCTCTCAGGAGCAGGTCTCCTCAGAGCTGTTCTCACAGCAGCTTTCCCAAACAATAAATTTCTCTGATACAAAACAGAACTGTGCAAATTTTATTATTGTATGTCACTAGAACATACCAAAACGGTCTTAGTGATGAATCAGTTAAGAAAATCCTTCACCCTGTCCTTTTAGTGTCCCATCTCCCATGTAGTGTTTGGGTTTATAAGCTTTTTAAAGGCTTCAGTGATAACTCTCATGAGTAGAGTCTTATGTGCAGCCATAGGGAAGTGTAGGCAGGAGGAGGTCACTGACATGCTGGGAAAATCTGCTGTCTCCTCACACAAGGGCAGTCCAAAAATAGTATCCTAACTGGTCCTATTAACTCTTTCAGGTCCTTATCCCATCTCTTGTGCATGCACTTGGGCCACCTTTGGTAAGTTGACATCACATTTTTCCCTTGAACTCCCCATAAATGTGTGATCTCTTGCCTCATGGATTTTGGAATGTTTAGTTTCTCACTGATGCGCAACACTTGGTAAGAGCTGTCACAGATGTTACCAGGGGAAGACAGGCTCTGAAATATTAATGCTTTGCGTTCAAAAACTCCTGTTACATCAGCTGTGGCTTGTGCTCTCCAGTGCCCAGAGAGAGGACAAGGAGAGAAAAGCAGAGAGGTGTGTCCCCTTCTGTCTCCCAGAGCACTGCTTGGCTAAAGGCTGGGCCATCTCTCTTGATGTCTTGCACACCCATGGCTAGGAGAGAGGAACAGCAGCTCAGATGCAGAACTACAGAGGTGCTACTGAGAGGTGACACTAAGCTATAAATGTCCTTTGGTGGTTGACACAGCTCCACAATTAGACCGGGATTCATTCACCGTAGGCAAATGTGTCCCTGGCATCAGGAAGAAGAGCTGCCCCAGGCCATGCAAGGCAGGAATGTCACACTGCAGGTTTTCCCCAGGAGGACCAGGACGAACTTGGTTCTGCCCTGCAGTGCCTTGCTGGGCTGCTTTGCAAATGATAAACGGCTTCTCTGAGGACTAGTCATAGGGGAAACTGTCCAAAAAAAGTAGATTTACGCTCCAAGGCTCTACAATATCTAGTTGACAGTTCTGGTGCTGCTGATGGCCCATACCTGTGGCCATCCTGTCTTTCATTTTCAACATGAAGGTATTTTCCCATCAAAGGTGCTTTCAGAAGAACCTGATTTTCAGCTGATAGTTTGATGAAAGCAAAGCCTTTTCCTCCTGACTACTTTGGGAGTACAAGAGAAAGGCCAAGCTCTGCTATGACTTATGTCATTTTAGATAAGATGTAAAGAGCTTTGGCTGCTTCCTCTTGTGAAACTCTTCCATTTGGCATTATAATAATATAGGGAACAGAGGGCCATATTTCCTGTTGGTGGGAGCAGGGACTTCGATTTGTCATATTGTAATAATACATTATATATATGATGTATATGTCATATATTATAATAATTATATATATTATTATAATAATATAGGGAAGAGAGGGCCATATTTCCTCTTGGTAGGAGCAGGGACTTCGATTTGTGAGTGAAGACAGTTGTAAAACCAAAGTATTATGAGGTAGAATTTAGATCACATATTAAACTTTTCTGATGTAAGTAATGGAAAACCTTGCCAGTCATCCTGGCTATATCCCCTTCAGCCTCCACAGCACAAAGCAAGAAAAGGACGCTGTCCAAACAGAAAGGATGTGATCACACATTTGTCAGGTTCCCGCTAACAAGAGTTTTATTAAACAACAGATACATTTTGCGGCACAAAGCAGTAATGGGCATGCTGAACTCAGAGTATGAAGGTCATTTATGTGAAAAATGTATGGTAAATACTTATTGATAAGTTGCAGGCAACCACAGTCAAGAGTGAAAAGCTTTATGTGCTACTAGCATAAAACAGAGTTCCCAATCCAGTGACAGCATTAACTGTTTTGAAACCCCTCAGGGTCAATACTCCAAGTGTGTCCTCATATGCCCAGGATTCATGTCTTTGTCCATCTGGCTCTTCTCTCAAAACAGTTTTATATTGTTCTACTGACTTCAATGTGTATATCACCCTGCTCAGATCTCCAGGAGAGTAGAACTGAGTCAACAGAGCTGAAGATGGATGTAGTAAAATTTTGAGTGATACCAGGTGACAGGAAAGCATCTTCAAATGAGCATTTTAAAGGGAATTAGGGAAAAAGTTTAAGCAAAGAAGAAAACATTAGGGCAGAGAAAACTAATGGTTGTTTTGAAGATACAGAATTCAGTAAGTAAGAGAAATGTAAAATGACATCCTTAAAAATTATGCAGATTGAAAAAGAAAGTGCTTTTGGTTTACAAGTTCTAGGTAGTAAAAGGGGGGAAGGGAAGTTTTTTGTCTAGGATTGTTAGTGGGTTACTAGACATAACCATTAAAAGTGCTTATTATTGATCATTTTAAAAGCTGAAAGGGCTTTTTGGATATGTGTGTTATCCCAGAAATTGATTCCATGTGAGTGGTATGTGACATTTTACTGATTCCAGTCCTAGCTGTGTGTGTGACACGGTCTGTCACTGATTCTTCACCTTTTGTGCACTGGAGCTGTTCGTTCTGTCTTAAAGCTTACAGAGAATTTAAGACGTGTCATGTAACAAGACAGCAAAAAGTGGAAAGGCACCATAAAAGCCAGTGGAATCTTTGTTATATTTGTCTAATATAACTAGGAAACATTGGGATACAGCTTTGCTGTACTCTGTCCACATACATATGTAGTGGATGCTGAATGCTGATGTTTAAAAGACAATAATTTTTCTCCAGTGAGGCCTCACCCAAATGGCCCAAGAGGTAGAATCTCCTGTATTATTCTGGCCGAAATTCAGTTGCTGTGTTTTAAGGACCAGGTCACCAGCCATGACATTGCTATTTTGCCTCTGTGAGCAATCTTGGCATGGCCAGGCAGTGATGTGCAAACCTAATGGACAAAGACTAAGGGCTTTGATGCATTGGAGAAGGGCACAAGACTGTCCTTCCTTAAGAACTAGACTGCCACAAGTCTGAGAAGGAATTGTTTTTCAATTTTATGGGTTATTAATAATTGGTCATAAGTGAGTGTGCTCTTTGGGTTTCTCTTCCCTTCCTTAAGCTATCTAGTTTTAATGAAAGGATATTTATTCTCTATTAGCCCTTTGATACCTGTCTCCCTATTTCTTTTTTCCAGATATCTCTCACAACTGTTCTATTGTGCTCTGTTTGGGGAGAGAGAGGGCACCTACCTGTCCTACAAAGAAAAGGTTGTACATAGGAGCTGCACACAGTGTTGTGAAGTCGCAGAAACAGACCCTTGTATTTCTTAATCTTTTTCTGCAATAAGGGAAATTCTATTTGACTTTTGTAGCAGTGGTGCTTGTGTTCTCACTGCCTCCCACTTGAGCATAGCAATTCTTGATCGGGTACAGCATCAGATTGCAGCGGGGTTAGCATGTGGTAACAAGAATGATGCTGGGGTGCCTGAAGGAGGGAGAGCATTGCTCTAATATTAAATCACTGAATTGGCAGCTTCATCTTAGATCAGCTTACCCAGACTCAAAGGATACAGCTATGATCTATTTAACTGAAATTAGCCTTCACTGATACGAGGTAATTACATTCCAGTGGCAAACTTCTGTTAATCAGTCCCCGTGTGACACTGTCCTTAGGTTTAGGAGCATTACTTTCAAGCTGTGTGAACAGATTTTTAAACCCAGCTTTGGGACTTTCTGAGTCACAGCCAACCTGTGGGCAGCTGAGCATGTGTGCTGTGCAGTTTTTAAATCAATTATGTTCTACTATGAGATAATTTTGCAGAGCAAGCTGAGTCTAACCCATGACTAAACTTACCTGGCTCCTGGGCACTCTTGTTCTTAGGATTGAAGAGTAAGGTAAGAAGCCTCCTGATGTGTCCTCTTCCTGTGTGCAATGAAAGTCTCACCTCCCACAATCTCTTATCTGTATAGGGACAGCACTAGCATGGTTCCACAGGCCTGCTCTAAAAGAAGGCAGGAAGAGACTGGGAAGAGCCAGTGCTAGGGACACCTATTTCTGGAAAAGGACTGAAAGTCATCAAAGCAATTCATGTTTATGGGACATCAAGGAGGACAGAAATAGGAAACTGCCCTGTTCATGTCCTCATTTAACAATGACTTATGGACATGGGAGAGGAAACTGCTAGTGAATGGCAACAGCAGATGCCAAGTCAGGTTACTCTGCTGTCTGAATAGGTTAAACTCAGTGGATACCATCAGAGGGTGTTAGAGTGTCCTAGACAAAAGATATGTGGATGAGAAGGGTGAGCAGTTCTGCTTCTCAGCCTCACCCTTTCCCATAAGCCTCTGTAAAGACACCTTCCTATGGAGTGGCATTTGGACATGAGGATGTCTGGTCACATGAGAGAAATCTTATGGGTTTGAAGAATCAGTCCTACTTACTGATATTTAACTCTAAACATTCAAAGCTTCACATTTGGGCAGTCATCTGAGGAGAGAGGTGAATTATGACCCATATGTAAAGTCCACAATTATTCCTTGTTTTATTCTAATGGTTTTACAGACTGGCAACTATTGTGAAGATACTTTGGGATTGAAGCTTTGCTTACCTTTGTAAAAGCTGACATTGTTGTGATCCTTTTCATCCTTTCAATACACAGTGACAATCTGCAAACTCTTTTCTTTATGTGGCCTTAGAGTCTGTGTGGAAAATTTGTTGTTGTGCCTTGTTCTCTGATTCTGATCAGTTGTGTTAAATTTGTTGAGGGCTAGCTGCAACAAACTCTACTGTACACTTATGGAAGGCCCTGCATGACTGTAAGGGAAGGTAAGAAGGAGAAGAAATGGTTAAGTATTGTCTATTTAAATTTAAGTACAGCTGAGCTGCTAAGCCAGCTCTGGTTTACCTCCATGCCCAACACATTCACCCTTCCCATCAGACCTTACAGGTACTGGTGGTGGTCACAAGGTGCACAAGGTTCTCTCTCAGCTGTTCCAAAATACTTGCTCTTTTATTTGTGCTTTCTTGGAAGCCCCTCTCAGCAAAGCAGGTCTGAGAAAATCTGTTTCTGCTTGTATTGAGTCCAGGTTCAAGCTGTGTCCAGAAAGAGCTCATCATTTTGTGTGCCTCAGCCCATATATAGAGGAAAGCAACTTACTGGAGTCAAGACCAATAACTAGACTGCTTTATTTCTACTGAAATAGAAGCGATATGGGAGAAGATCAGACTTTGTTTATTCAGGGTAGAGAAAAGATCCTGTTATGGCTGAGACATAAGGCAGTAGGATATACACATCTAAATGTAATGCTACTAAGGTGCTTGTGGGAGTGGAGAGCTGCCAAGCATCCTGATTGCATTCTAGTGTCTAAACCAAACAGAGTGGAAAAGCGCCTCTGTGCTTTAATGACCTTTCCTGGGGTCACATTCTAGTCCCATTCATTTGGGGTTTGAATTCTTTTTTTCTCCCTTGAGAAAATGTTTAAATGTTAAAGTTCATCATGAGTCTTGGATGAATTTCTGAACCCTCCCCAAAAGCCTCTGAAACATTCACACCTGTCTGTTGATGCTGACTTGTTACACACCTTATTCAATATGAGATGTCAAAAACTGCCTGCTTTGAGCAGCCTGCTGATGTTCCCCATAAAAAAGAAAAGCTTTAGGAATCCCAAGAGCCTGGATAAATAGTAGAACTATTGCTCTTGTAGGACACAATTCCTATGTTCTTAGCCTAGTTTATGCATTGATTCCTTGGATGACCTTGGAGAAAGTGTACTAGAACAGGGATTGACTTCATCAGGCTGGTGATTAACTCATCTCAGGCTTGTACTGGTAAAAGAAAGGTTTCTGTGTGAAAGAAAAGCCCCCACCAAGGGCTTATTTCAGCTCTTTTCATGCTTGTTGAGCTTTACTAAGAGTTTTCTTTTACAAAAACAATGCCATCTTTTATGGATGAGAGGAGTGGAGTTTGTCAGAACAGAGTGATATAACAGAGAGGTTTCCATTTGCCAAAGATTCAATTCAACACTGATGGGAAAATCTAAATGAAGCTCCTCCAAACATTTCTGATCCATGCTGCAGTATTATTTGAAATCAGAAATATCTGCATGTTCATCTCCATGCTTGTTCATAAAAGACTACCCCTAAAAATCACATCCTATACTCTCAATTATGAAAGAAATATCTAGTAGCTCTTTTCTTCACCGTATTTTGATAGTGAGCTTGGAGAGTGTTTGCACTGGAAAACTGCCCAAAGAGCATTTTATTGGTCACATTCAATTTTAAAATGGTTTATATCTCCCTAAACCCTAGGTTCACCGTATTTAATATTACTAATGGGATAGTGAGATTGCCAAGCATTTATCAGCATAGAGATATCAGAATGGAAAAGGTAAAAAGACACATTAATCTTTGAGTTCTCAATACGTCGCCATAGAAACACCCACTGCCCATTATCTAAGTGTTACAAAAATACCAAGTTAATAACAGACACTTTGGAAGAGCAGTAGAAGTGCTGGGGAATGAATACTGCCATTGGCCCAATCCTCCCTTTCCTTATTCATCTTCAGTCACAACCTGGACTTGCCGGCAGCACTGTCTGCCTCCCATGAAGAAAGGTCATTGCCATGTTGTCTTCAAAGGAAAGATAAGAGACAGATTGTTTTGTTGTTTAGTTAAAAAAGTGACACTAAATATTCTTATGCATGATAGTTGATCTGTGATGATAGCAGAGCTCTTATTGGCTTCACTGTCACAACGTGAAACTCCTAGGGACCTGATATTTATTGCAAAGCAAGTTAGAGCCTTAAGGGTGGGGTGGAAAACCAAATTGTAAGCAGCTTGTGATTTGCAGAGCTGCGATTTAACAAATAGCAGCATATCTAGGCTTTCCCCTCTCCCTCTTGTTCCAGATGCTGACCTTACCCATAACATATTCCCAAGGGAAAGAATTAGAAAGTGGAAAAATTGCCCATTTGACATTTCTGGCTGATGTCTTTGTCTGGTGAGTGGAGGGTTAGCATCAGTAGCATTTGCACCTTTGCCTCTCAAACTGCTTCCCACCGGCTTTATTGGGTAAACTAAGTTTAGTTAACTGTCATCTCATTAAACACCCTGCTTCCCTCTGGGTAGTGAAGGAACTGGAGCTAAATAACACATTTGTGAAGGTGCTTCCACTTTCTACTACAAGTAAAAATAATTGGTCTCTTTGTACTATTCAAATCTAAAGGAATTTTTTTTTTAAATTTATGACTGGGGAGGTGAAAAACTTGTCTGATAGTAAATCTTTTTTGATATATTAGGATGATAATCTTTCCTGAGAAAAAAGGCTCTTCTCGTAAATTCTCTGGCATACTCAGGAAGAAGCAGTAGGAATACCTCAGCTGGTTTTGGCTTTGTCTATAACACATGACCCTTGCTTGGACCAGGAATTATGCTGCAAAGAGTAGTGCATCACGCAGGCTGAGGGTTCTGAGCAGAAGCAGCATCTTATCCATATGTTGTGGTACCAGTATTTTCCAAAGGCTCTTTATAAGCAATGGAACTGCTGCTTTATAGCTTGTCCGTATGAAAGTAGTGATGATTTTATTTGTGGAATAGGTAATCAGGCAAAACAGAGATTCTCTCTTTTAATCCAAATGTCCTAAGGCATAGAGAGCATATGAAGCCAAATGTGGGTTTTATCTGCCTTAATATGCAGCTGTACCTTTTTCATGAGGAGTGCACACATAGCCTTTCCCTCATGAGCAAGGGATTTGATGTTAACCGGTGCACACACAAGCTCTCAGTCCTTTGGTATGGCTCTCTAACAGTACTGTTGGCCCATTTCTTCCAAAACCAGATCCCACACACAAAATGTATATTTAAGTCAAACTTTCTCTGTGAGACACTTATCTTAAGCTCCACAGAGGCTTTGCAGGTGTGTCAGAAACAACCAGAGCTCACATAGCTGCAAGGAAAATAAAAAGCTCTGTTTATTCACTTAGTGATCTGGCTGCTTGTGTCATCCACAATGTCAGACAAAATGTCAGCACCTCTGTTTAACTTATGTTTCCACTTTTCACAGACCTGATAGCCTTAAGTATAACTAATACCTGCTGTATATCTTATGAAGTGTTGGGAGGCATGTCTGAAAATTGCAACAGCAGTTCTATAAGAAATCAGTCGATAGCTGTCTCACACAACCGTGTGTACAGATAGTAATGATAGTGGGTACATTTTAGAGCAACAGAAAACCCCAAACTACCAACCTTGCAGATTCTTTGATATTACTTGCCCAGAGCATTTTATTCAACCAGAATAAACACTGTGCATTGGTGATGACCCAGTGGAGTACATTGCAGGGGAAATCATTAATGCCTACACATTTGTTCCCATGGTCACCATGGCCTATGAATAAAAAGTCATCTGTGGTGATGCATGTGCACTTTGCAGGGATTAGCACATCTGTATATTTCCATTTTTTAATAAAATGTCAGCAACATGAGTGTTACAGCACTTGTGATGATTACTGTATTGTGCATCTGCTAAAAACTAATGATGCAAGTAATGTCTAAAGTTCAAACACTTTCTTCATTTCCTAAAGCTCAAAGTTAGAACTCTTCTGGGAATGGAATGCAAATTTCTGAATTGAATTAGGAAGGGATTTTTTCATTCTATAAGAGTTAAATGTCTTATCACAGCACAACTAGTCACAGTAGACCACACACAGTAAAAATTCCAAACTAGATAAATAAAAGTCCTGATTTGCATTTATTTTTGGAGGCACAGGATAAATCAAAGCTTCATCTTCTCCTTTAAATTAGTGAACTTCTGCCTTCTTTTCTTTCTTTTTTTTTTTTTTTTCTTTTTTTTTTCTTTTTTTTTTAATACTGTGGAATATGGTAGCTGCTTTTTCCTAAATAAGTCCAATCTGGTAGTGTGTGTGTATATATATATATATATGTATGTATGTATGTATGTATGTATGTATGTATGTATGTATGTATGTATGTTTCTTTGGTTTTAATTTTTTTTTTCTATTGAATGAGGTTTCTAAGCCTACATCCATATCTAGACTTGTCTGTAGATGAGGACTGGACTGCTCTTGCCAGCTCTGTATTTAGCTAGTCTGGTGATCCTGACCTGACCACCCTTTCTAACAAAAGCTACCTGATGAGGCTGACTGCAGCAAGACATCCATGTTAGCAGAGGGGTGGTGTAGGCAGGGAATATATTGCATATTGAGGCAGTGTGTGATTTATATTGCATTCCGATTCTTCATTAGCTGTCCATGGAAATATGTTTAGTGAGCAGATGATGTGGAGAACAACTCAACTCTGATAGTTCCAAACATCAACATCACGTGGCTTTGAAAGCAAAGAAATTTCCTTGTGTTGGCAACTGTATGGTTGGACTAGGGCAGATTTTTTCTTGGTAAAGAGAAAGTAACTGTTCCCTGTCACAGTAGCTTAAAGCTAGCTCTTAATCATCCATCAGCTGACCAATCTTCTGTGGTGTCCTATAACAGCTGGTATGGCTCAAAGATCTCACAGCCTGCTCGGTTGTTTTCAGAATTAAATTTCTAGTCCAGAAAAATCTCCTAATCCTTTCACTTTAGGTATGGTTAAATTTAGGATTTGCTCTGACTCCTAATGGAAGGCAGTGTTCCAGTGAGCTGAGGCTTAGGCCAAACTGAGTGGGAGAGGTCCAAAGGAGCACCTTGCACACCTGCACTGAGGATGTAACGTCAGCCACTGTAATTCCAGAAATATGATCCTCCAAATGTGTTAGTACCATCCTACAGAGGTTCAGTCACAGCTGAATAAAGAGCTTTTGGTGAAGCATAGCATGTGAAACTTTAGGAATAGTTCCTGATTCAAAGACATCCCAAAGAACTTTGCTACCCTTCAATGTGCATAGCACAATTTCAGTAAATTCCTGATGTCCTTAGCTCCTTCTTCTCTGCATTTATATTTACCTTCAGCTTTCCTAACCCTATCCCTATACACATCTCACCTACGGCCATAGAAAACCTGCATCTTTGTCTCTGGGAATGGTGGAACAACAGCCTGAAGTATCTGAAGGTAATACCTGCTCAGTTTGGAAACTCATATAGTTCCTTTCCCTTCCAACACGGTCATGCAAATTATGATGGAGAAAAAATTAAGTTGGACAAACAATTTAATCACTATCATACAGTATTCCTTTTTCTGAAATGTAAGTACTAAATAAAGAGAATCCTGTAAACTTTTCCTATAAGAATTCATTTTAGTAATGCAAAATTTCTGCTTAGATTCAGCAGTGCATTCATCAACGGTAGCAGGCACAAAGCTCAGTAGTAACCTACTTTTGGGTCACGCCCTAATGTTAAGAACAGCTTTGCCCTACATTTGGGAACATTTGGAATGATGTGGTGAGATTATCATAGTACTCCCCTGTGTCTAAGGAAATAGCTTTTACACTTCTCTTTGCTGAACAAATATCTGAGGAATCTTAAGGCAGGGAGGTGCAGGTTCATCTTGCTAAGTTGCGTCCCTCTAAGTCCCTCTCCTTGCAAGCAAGAGCACAGTAATTCTAAACAATGCTGTTTAAAACAGCCTCTGAAGTCCTGGGATAGCTTGAGAAGAGAATTAGGGTGTATAAAGCCTAATTAGGACCCTGCATGCAGATTAGCCATGGCTTCTTCAGCCTTGAAGGCATTGCAACAGAGACTTTGCTCATCTGCATTTCCAAGCTTGTGGTGCACAAGTTTTTAAGTCTGAGTTGCATTATAGCAGGATGTTTGAGCTGAGATCCAGAGCAGTGTATGTGCACAGGGACAGCCAGACATGCCCCTGTTCCAGAGGGCATGCTGCCCTGTGCCTGGAGGTGGCTGCCATGTCTCTACAGACTGCTTCAGCAGGCTGCCACGTGGGCAGAACAGGTGCTTGTGGGTGGCAGTATCATTTACCCACTGCCATCAGGATGGAGTCACCACTCCACACGCTGAACAGGGTCAGCAGCAGTTGTCTGTTCAAGATCATGATCCACACAGGCATAGGATTAGAGCAGATTGCTGGTTGCAGCCACCTGAGACCATAGTGTGAGTGCTTGCAAATGGGTTGCCGGTTTTGCTTTCTCTCTATATTTGTATTCAGTATGCTTCATTTAGCATAATGAAGCAGGATACAAACTGATAGTGATGAAGAAAGTGAAGAGAATTCTTTTAACATGCTAGTAGATGCATAGATCCTGAAAGGAAAATAAAAGGAATTACAGGACCAGCACAGATTTCTCTGCAAACATCTTTGAGAAAACCAAATCTGAAAACATTTTCCACATAAAATTCCTTTAAAAAGGAAGGGAATAAATAAAGCACATCTTTCTCACAGGAAGGAACTCTGTTCCCAGTGTTTCAGCACAGTGCAAAAGCTCTGTTGACTGCAGAAGTAAATGCAAAGCTGGTGGCTGGTATGTACCTAAGCTCCTGAGCTATGCTGGGCAGAAATAGAGGTAGCTCAAGGGGAAATGACAGCAGGAAGAAACAGCTGCAGCTCCTTGGCGTGGGCATCTTCACTGTTACTCCAGGACCACATGACCATTGATTTTCATGAGGTCAAATCTTCTGTTCACACAAGCTTATGTAGATCTTAGTTTAGCTAAATCTCTCAATTTGTAAACTTTTTTCTTCCATCTCTCAGAGTGCTGGGAATACTCTTTCAGTCTGAATGCTATAAATGTAACCTATCAAGTTATCACTGGGAAAAACCAATGTTTAGCAATGAGCCTCCACCTCTTTCCTGTGAACATCGACAAGAACAGCATGTTGTACTACCAACCTACTTCTCCTCTGCAGGCTACCTCCATCTCATCTTCATCTGACAGTGTGAGATGGCTTCATCAGGAGCCATACGATAAGGCACAAACCCATCCTTTTAAAACTTTAAATGGAATTTAAAGGTATTGTCTGTACACAACCCTGCTATAACTTTCCTTATCCTTGAGTAGTACAACAATGATTTCCATTCACAGGCATAAATTTAACTGAGTAATTTTCCTTGATGCATTATTGAGAAACCACTTAGACCCATGAATTCAGTTTTGCTTTATTTCATATTTAAGAAATCAACACTTAAAGTGCTTTTCACAGGGGCTCACTTTTACAAAGCAAATACCATCAACTCTGTTAACCAGAGGTTTCCAGTAAATAGACAATACCTTGCAGAATTGAGCTCAAAATTAATCAGGGAAAACAATGTTTGTTCTGAATATGTAATTTGTATGATTTTTTGCATGTTTCAGCAAACAGAAAATACTCACTCAGTATGTATTGAAGCTGGGACAATCCTGCCAGAAGTGTTTCATCAGATCAGTCCTCTTCTGTAAGAGGTCAAGGACACTGAGTAAATCACATAACTGATTCTGAACATGGATTTATTTCATGGAGTCTTAAAAGAGACTGGTGAAACTTAACAGCCTTGTTTATGGCAAAAACCATTTCAAACAAACACTTATCTAAATGCATTTGTCCCTGAAGGTCAGCACAGGAAAAGGTACAATACAACTACTAATGGTGTCTCTCCAATATGGTTTCTGTTGTTGATTTTTTTGTCTCATCTGGATACCCTCCCTTGTACTAGGGGTGAACTACAAGAGAAAAGCCTTTCAGAAGCAGTGAGTGGTCTAGCAGCCTCCCTCACTGTTCTAGAACTTCATGGCTAGTTGCTGGTGCCAGAGGAAGCATGCACAAAGATCTTCACAGGCTTATACCCTTGGATAAATTGTTGGAAAACCAAGACAGTGGAACAACCACATGACATTTAGCAGATCTTCCATGGCTAAGCAAAAAGATTTTAGTATATTTATTTGTGGCAGGTAGTGGAGCCTGAGGATAACTACAAAATCAGCCCCAGCTGTCAGCAGAATGATATGTCTGTTTAAATGCTGTGTTTGAACTTGCCTTCGAATTCTGGCCCAGGTGAAAAGCAGGCATGCTGCTATCTAAATACTCATGGTTAATAGCAGCAGAAACTCATGTGATGAACAGAAACCTTTTAGTAATGTCCTGTATTGCAAGAGTTCTGTCAGTTTTGAAGGCTTTCAGGATTCCTGAGAGCCAGCAAATGTGAAGTGTTCCAGACAACGAATTATTGCTCTTTCTCTTCATTTATTGTATATGCAGAAGGACAAATTCAGAGCAGATCCAACTTTCTTGATTTTTTTGGGATGTGGCCGAGGTGAACTTTGCCCTTTTAACTCTTGTTTTTCTTTACAAGTTGTGTTTAAATACTTTGGGCCCCTGTAGTTTTTTATTACAAAGAAAACATACTTGCTCTGCGCCTCCTTGTGTCACTATTTTGACATACCACCCCTTCTTTTCTCTCCAGGCAGTCTCTGGAGAGCCTGGAAGAGTGTAACAGCTCATTGACTTGCAATGTGATTAATCCTTGGATTAGTCAAAATATGATGCAAACAGATCCTGACCCAGTGCTGAATGCTGTTCTTGCCTGTGCATGCAGTGTTAGGTACCTTACAACTGTCTCGAATTGATCAGGACATCCGGATTTTGTAACCTCATTTTATAACTGTTCCTCTCTCTCAAATTCCATCCTGTGAAGTTCTGAGGATATGTAACAAGAAGCCACCCAGTTACTATTCCTTGCAGCTATCTGCCAGTGTCACCTGCTTCTCTGGCATCATCATGCAAGCATGCACTGTCACACTCCCCGCTGGAATCTCAGCTCGCGAGTTGAGATTCACACCATCACTCAGCCTGACAAGAGTGTTGACTCCTGGAGCCAGAGCTGTGCTTGGGAGCACATAAAAGCACCAGAGTCCCCTACATCTTGGCAGGACTTCAAGGACTACCCCAACGAAGAGATCTTGACAGCATAGTTGTAAACTCCACAGGCCCCAAGGGCTCAAACACCATGATATTTATGCTGCAGACTGGATTGCCAAGATAGTATCACTGTTATGCAGACACTGGTCCCAGGGTAAGAAGCAGCATTTCTCACACCTGTTAATTGGCATTTGAAAAAATTGAGGCTGACTGGAGTGGGCAGTACGACCGAGAAAGACAATGCATGCAATGGCTGTATCCAGTGTTTCTTCTATTCAGAAAGATTCCAGCTGCATGGGTACCACAAATAATTGCAAAAGCCAGTATTAACTGAAGGAATTGCATACTGAATTAACTGAAGCAGTTGCATACTGAATTATTGACATTCCTGGTGTATTTAAGACTGTTGTTTTACAGCCTTTCCAGTCCTGATTCCAATTTCAATCTCTGCAAAAATATAAGAAGTCCAGAGCTGTTAAATCCAAAACATGCTTAGGAAGCATCTAATAGTATGACCAACTACTTTGGCATTACATGCAGGCTTTCAAATGAAGCACAATCTTTATATTTTGCTCAGCTCTATCCCAGATGGAAATGCTGTATCTAAAGTAAGTCCTTCAAAACTTTCACTAGCCTGGCTTGATTGTAGAAGTAAGCCCAGGTGTTTTTGTATTAGTAGGTAGCAATTAGAACATTAAAGAGGAGAGATTAAGCTGGAAACCTCTGGCAGGTCTTGTTTCTGGCACTTCAGACAGTGTGAGGTAAGTACAGCAGCACTAAAGTCCATGAAGTCGAGTGTTGACAGCAGATTTCAGACTCTACCTACCGAAGTAAATGGGGCAATTAACACCTTTGAAAACTAGTTTTTAAGTTTGTTTTTGGGGGGAAAACCTTAACAAATTTCGAAGATATAACTGCATTCCTCAGCTCTGATCCTCAGTATTTTTTCTTGAGAATTGCAAGGGTTATATATTAGCATAATATTTAAAAAGAAATTGGACCATGAAAAGCATGATTATGGGACTCAGACAGATTTCTCCATAAGCAAAAAACCAGCTACTAATAAATCTGAACTCTATTTTGTTGGTCTAAAGACAAGGTTTTTGAACAAACTAATTTTAACTTGGAACAATTCCATTCTTTTCAAAAAATTGTTAATGAAAATAAGATCCATCTCAGTAACATGAGAATCTCAACCATGGGAAGTCAAACCCCAAACCATCTTGAAATTATTCAGACTCATGTAAAATATCTGGAAAGTGCTTCCATCTAGTAGCAGCAATTCATCAAATTCTTAGGAAAAACCTCTCCTCAATGAATGTAAAAAAAGTGAGAATGGTAAAATTTTTACAAGTAGCTGAAAATAGGCATCATAAAACTTAACTTAGAATCAGAGCATGGCTTGGGTTAAAGATCCATCTAGTTTCAACCTAGCTCCTTTCCATGGGCGGGGATGACACTCACCAGTCTGGATTGCTCAAAGCTGAATCCAGCCTGACCTTGAACACTTCCCAGGATCGGGCATCCACAGCTTCTCTGTTCCAGTGCCTCACCATCCTCTGAGTATCAGTATACTCCTAATATCTAATCCAAATCTCTCCTCTTTTAGTTTGACCATTGCCCCTTGTGCTATCATTATCTGCTGTAAAAAGTCACTCCCCATCTTTTTTATAATCTCCATTTAAATACAATAAGACCTCAATAAGGTCTCTCTGGAATCCTGACTGCCTCAGGCTGAATATCCCCAATATCCTTCTCAGTCTGTCCTCATAGCAAGGGTACTCCAGCCCCTGATCAGCTTTGTGGCCTTCTCTAGACCCTCTCCAATAGGTTCATGTCTTTTTCATGCTAGAGACCCGAGAGTTGGATGCAGCTCCCCTCCAGGTGACAGAGTAGGGGGGCAGAATCACCTCCCTTGGCATGCTTGTCTCATCTGTAAAAATTCTGTAATAATATTCCTGCTCAGATTTTCTCCTAGTCATTTCTCTATTTCTAATAAGAGTGGAGAAAACAACACTCTTTTCCAGCTACTCCTGTGCTTTTTTCACTTCCTCCCTTTCTCTCGCCTCACCCCCTCCCCATACTGTATGTGCCCTTGTTGCTCTTTTTGACTTTTATTTCAGGTAAATAGTAGTTTTGACTATTTTATTTCAACCTTAGTACTTTTCTCCTGTTGAATCTTTCTGTTGTTTCGTTTTCAGGGGGTTTTTGTTTGTTTGTTTGTTTAAATGTCTTTCCCACCTCATGTAACCACCTGTCTCCCGAAGGTACATCTCTAGCATTTGAAACCAGCTCGAGCAGATCCTCCGTGTGAGGTGAAAGCGCGCAGGCAAGGGACAAGTGCAGGGAGCGGGAGCGCTGAGATGAGGGGAGGGAAGGACGGAGCGAGGTCCGGCGAGGTCCGGGGTCCCTCTGGCGGCCACCAGCCCGTCGCCCCCCTGTCGCCCCCCTGTCGCCCCCCTGTCGCACCCTGTTACCCCGCCGATGCCCGGTGGCCCACGGGAGCAGCCGCGCACCCCTGCTGCTCTGCCCCGGTTCTACTCACTCCGCCCTTTAAACCTCTTTGCCTGACTCTTTTTACTTCTTTGGAGTAGCAATTTTCAGCTGTCAAACTCATTCTCCTTTTCTTTGCTAAGTCCGGTACTTATCCTGCATTATATAAGTGGCTTGAAAAAATGTTGGCCGTGTCAACTGCCAAAAGCTTGACATCAGAATTTAAAGTGCAAAAACGTTTACATGATGCTAGCCTACTATTTCAGCTGGTGCTATTTTAAACTCACAAATCCCCATTTATTGACTGAATATTCTTGTCAAAGCACACTTGTGTACACTTTTACAGAGAGGGGAAGCACCAAGAGAATCCCTGGCCCGAGTTGCACACTGTGCAATTCAAATTCTGAATACTGCCATGAATTTTTTCAAATAGCAGCCCATATCTTTAGAACTTACTGCAAGTTTGTGTAAAACTTTGGACACTGAACACTAAAAATATTGACCTTGTCCTGCATTTTTATTCCTGGGATACTTAATCTGGTAGTGTTAGCATGGGGGTTTCAGCTTTTTCTGACAAGTAGAACCTCTCACTTTCAACCTAAACCCACTAACAGGAAGTCTGTTTTCCTTAATGGTCTTCCAACAAATTGCAAGTTTGAACTCCTGCACTTGCTGTGGTTGAAATTATCATATTCTGTTGTTTCTTCCACAAATCATATATTTTGTGAGTTTACAAGTTTTGATAGTGTAGTACTGCATAAAATGGTTTCAGTTTCTTCCAAAGCATTATAAGAGAGCTCTTACTTTCCTTTTTTGATTAAACTTTATTAGTAAGAAGAGTCCTCTACACAGGACCTTAGATGAGGATCTCACCAGAGTTATTTGAATTTATCTCAGGGCTGCACAAAAAATACTAGAAGAGATTCCTTTAGCAGTGTTGAAATAGCATAAGAGGGCATATCTGATGCTGACCATGCATATGATATTCCCAGCAACTGACTGACATGCCTCCAAAAGATCAAATTCAGCCTTCCTTGCATGATGCAAGATAAAAATCTGGCCTAGGATTTAACTGTACCTGGTAATTAAGTTTAAAGAACAATAAGGCCTCACAAACCTCTCCAGGCCTACAGTAAGCATGCTGGAATCTTGGTTGCCATTTCTGCAAACTGTTTACAATTCACGTACCTCTACAAATCCAATCCTGATCTCAAATTGCTGCCCATAAACAACATAGCAGAGATTTGATGTATGAGGACATGCTCTGAATTCCCCTTTGCTAGCAGTAGTATGGCTAACTTCTAGCATTAAAAACGCCTCTGATTGCAAGCAATGCTCAATTAGCTACTTGAATATATATCTCAGCCAATTTTTTTTTTGTGACTAGCAGCAAAAAAGGCAGATATAACATGCTTTACTCTCCTCTTCTTTTGCTAGTGCCTGTAAATGAGTATTTTTCACAGCTGGAGTCAGGGCAGCCCCTTTAAACCATCTCAGAATTTCTGTAGCAGTCTATCAAAGCCAGATGTTGTCACCTTCAAATCACGATACAAAGCTGATATTTCAGGCAGTGTTCTTCCTTAATCTAAACACATCAGTGTTTATTAGTGAACCTTGCAAGTGCAGTGATTGTGAAAAATGAGGTAAACTCTCCTGTTTCATGAACTATATTTTTAAGAGGAAAGAAAGATCTTTGCTGGACGTATTGTTCGAAAAAGAAGAAAGAAATTACACACCTGCATTTGCTTGACTTTAAAATATTAAAAAAAATTAAGGGCTCTATCTCCAATATTGGCTGTTTCATGAAGACAGACAAGGATCCCAGTGTATATGTTACTCTGGGGAACTTGAGAAATTGTGCAGAAGTGAAGCTTGATCTGGTTTTAAAAGAATTGTGTTTGAAGAGAGATTTGATGGCAGGAGAACTGGGAGAGGATAACTGGGATATACAAGACTGAAAGGAGAATTGTCCAAGGTCAGGAATAGGAACAGCTCTCACTCATTTTACCTTGCTCTTCTTTACCTGTGTTTATCAGGTAAAGTTTACATTTTATGAGCTCACTTAAATTAGGGAAAAATGTCATGTCCTGAGCTGGGATTATTCCCGGTGGTCATTGGTGTAATGGTAAATTATTTCTAAGAGAAAAATGATGGGGATCTTAAAAGAACCAGAGGCAACAAATATGCATTTAGACATGAATACCCACCATCCTAGCCTCAGGATGTATAAGTTGGTTGCAACTGAGCCTCTATTCTTGCAGTGTGATATCCCCAGGATGGGTTTGCCCTTGCCTGGGGCCGTCATTGGCTGTGAGGGATGATACAAAAGAGTGTGACAAAAAAGACAGCCCAGGAAAACTCAATTCAGACTCCATGGCACCACTGCAAATTAGATTTAGTAGAGACGTGAATTGACATGCTGTAGTGGAGAAGGATTGGGTGTGACTTTACAGGAAGAAAGTAGCACCTCAGGATTGTGTTGGGTCTCTTTGATGAAGCTCTTGGTTATATGAGCATGTGCTTGTTTCCAGGAGACTTTCAACAATGAGTCAAAAAAAAAAAAAAGTGTCAAAACCCCTTTGCTAATCTATAAAAGAATGAGATTAAATGTTCCTCATAGACTGATTATTAGTTACAGGTAGAAATATGGAGTAGAAAAAGAAGTCTGGTTTCTTAATCCTAGGGGATCTTAGAACCTGTGCTCTCTGACATAATTATAAATGATGTAGGAAAAGGAAGTGAGAAGAAGATGGAAAATTTTGCATATGATAATAAACTACTCACAACAAGAAAGTCAAGAAAGAGCTATGCAGGAGAATATGATCTTCTGAAAGACTTCCTGCTATTGGTAGGTTAGAGGATACAATACCTAGTGAAATCCAGTGGTACCAAACATGCAGAAATGCATCTGAAGAAAAAAACACAGGTGTTGTGACTGATCCAACACTAGTTACTATCTCTGAACAAGGAGACATAAAATATTTCTGTGAAAATGCCTGCTCATTTTGCAGTGATAGTTAAGCAGGCAAAAATAAGATTTACTAGAAAAGGAAAAGTAAGTAAAAGGGACATACAACTATGCTACTACAGAAATTCATAGTGTGAGTGTATCCTGACAACTCTTCTAATCTCAGAACTGCTGTCATTGAGAGAACATAGCAGAAATAACAAAAAATAAAAAAAGAAAAAGTTTCAAAGGGTGGCAAAGATGAACCAAGATTTGCAGCAGCATCAGTTCAAAGCTCAACTGAACAGGCAAAGGTTCTGCTACCTACAAAGAAAGGTATGTTAGAGAGAGAAAAAGAAGAGAGGTCTAAACAGAGCAACACAGAGAAGTTATGTGGAAAGAGAGTCCAATCTCTGGGGACAAATTATCTTTTGCATTAGGACTACAGGTAGTGGGGTTTCACTACAGATGGTCTATTTAGATTAGACATATAAGAAAGGAAGTTTTTTTACAAGGAAGGTAATGAGGCACTGTAATACAATGCATTGGACTTCCCAGCTCTGGAAATATTAAAGACCAGGTTGGATGGGACTCTGAGTAACCTGACCTGTAGCAGAGGATGTCCCAGCTGATTGCAGGAGGGGCTGGAAAAGATGACCTTTAAAGGTCCCCTTTGACTCAAACTACTGAATAACTCTATGATTCTTTTTCATAATGACTTAGAATGGAGAAATGTCAAATGGAGCAAGGAAGCGCCAGACTTAATATCAAATTGAAGTACTTCATAATAGGCTTTGAAGTGTGGAAAACACCCAGAGAAGTTTGTGAATGATAGGTAGTAGTGTGGATTAAAAGATAGGATTTTTTCCTTGAATGGAAAAAAATTCTGTTTGACACAAAGAGGAAGCGCTTAGGCCCTGTGAAACAGCTCAGGTGTAGCAGCTGTAGCGCCCAAGCGCTCAGGTGCAAGTAACCTTATGTTTCTCACAATTCTGCTTAATGCTGCTGCACTTGCAGGGTTATCTTCCTCCTTGAACAGCGTGTCTGAGAACCTGCATACCCATGACAGTAACCTTTTCTTCCCACTAGATGTCCCACAAACCCAGCGATTGCAGTCATTCTGCTCTACTGGCACTTCTTTCAGTCACAGAAGTTTATCATCTCTAAAATAAAAGGATCTACTAAGGATAAATCTTTATTCATCTGTATGCTGATGCTTGAGAGATACTGGAGAAGAAGCTTAATATTCCAAACCACATTGATTAAATTAGATTTCAGTGGGAATTTATTGTTAGAAGAAGGACTTCCTTCAAGGATTCAAGTGGAGCAAGTTGTGAAAGTCCAATTGGACGACAGGGGATATGAATGAACAAACCAGTTTAGGATCTTTCTTGGCCTGTAATGCTATTCACAGCTCACACACAAGGGTTCTTTACAAAGCTGGTCCTAACTTGTTACTAATAGTGTTTGGGGCTTTTTGTTTCTTTTGGGGTATTGCCTTTCTAAATAAGGATTTTTCTTTCAAAATTTCAACTCTTCTGTCTCTAAACATATATAAGACCCCCACAGATACACAAGTTGCTCTGCTTAGCATACAAAGATCCAATTAATAACTCTTCCATTGAGGATACGGAGATCTAGCTGCCTGAGTATCTGTAGATTTTTGTTATTTGAACAAAAGCAAAGAGCTGCTGCTCCTGCTTTTAGGGTGAGAACACTGAATTTGTGAGCTAAAAGCTAGAACTTGGTGCAATTATTGACTCTACAGCTATCACATTGCCTGTATTTCAGTGCAGAATTTCTTTTATGTGCAGTCTAGGCAGCTGAATTTGGGAGACCCTGTTCTAAATGTTGCTAAACTACATTTATAGTGAAAAGCTATTATTTTTTTCATTTTGCAGTGGGAATACTATTCAAAAATGTCTTAATAGGATGGGTTTGCTTTTTTAAAATTTTATTTTATAAATGCAAAGGATTATAAGAACTTTTCTCGTGACATGCTTTTAATACAGACCAGCGATACAAGCCATACAGTTGCTAGTGCAAGTATTTAGAAAGGTTTCAACAGTCGAAGTGTTTGCCAAGAATAACACAGCTTCTAGAAGGATCTCTAAACTGCAAGGAAGACTGTGAAATCCATTGTGATCCTAGGTGTGTTGTTCCACAAACTAATTGCTCTCATTACTTAAAAGGTGTAGATTTCTCCACATGGAATTTGCCCACCTTTACTCTGGCCCTGGAGCTGATCATGCCTATCCATATTAGGCTAAAAACCACCAGAGCCAATATCAAGGCCCCTATTTGTTCTAACTGATGAAACACTTTGGGACCTATTGGGGTATCTACATGGGGGCAGTTTAAAAGCAATGAAGGGAAGACTCCACAGAAACTAGATTTAGATTACTAGGAGGAAACTTAGCTGACTATTGTATCACTTACAGTGGTGTAACCACAGAAGCGGTTCTCCCTTCAAGTACTTGCTCAGAGACTGAGAAAAAAATAGAAAAAATTATTTAGTGTGATGTGTTTTAGTGGGAAGGAAAACCTTTGTGTTTCCACAGCCCTGTCTGGTAGAAAGTTTAAATGAAGATGGAGGGTTGTCTTCTCTAGTTAATATTTCTTTAAAAATCACAGTGTCTTTTTGGGAAGCAGGTGTCTTTGTGAAGCCAGATAACCAGACAAACTAAGAGAATCCAAAATAACAGCCTAGGACTTTCAGGGTTATTTCAGTGTTAAAATAAAATAGATTAACAAAGCTTCTCTTCTTCGTTGGCAAAGAGATTTTTTAGTGGTTTGTGTTCCCCCCCCCCCCCCCCCCTTCTTCTCAAGCCTATCACAAAGTTGTCTTCCCTTTGGGGAATGAAAATATGAAAATATTTTCATATTTTCAGCATGTTCTCAGCAGCTGCTGCCAAAATCTGGGGTTCTTTGACTTCATATTTCTACTTATGTCATATCGCAGGGGAGACTTTCTAGCATGCGTGGGGTGAAAAAGGCACCGGAGACTCTGGCGGCACAATGCGTACTGAGGGGAAATTTGCTGTGCAGTGATAAGAGAGCAGTTGAGGAAATGCTTTAGATACTGACCTTCAAGTCAGAAAGGAGCAAAATCTAGGACAGCAGAAGGAAATCTAGTAATATGAAGGAAACTAAGAGCTTGTGAAAGATGTTTGAGACGAGAATGGAAAGAAGATTCTCTTGTAGTTGGGAAATTTTTGAACAGACCCCAGCTTTTCAAAAGCTAGATTCAGCAGTATTTTGGGAAGGTGAAACAATAGTGGGAATAGAGGTTCCTGAGCTGTAAGTCTAGCTTTCTGTGGGACACTACCTCACCCAGACCCCGTGTAGCTACATGTGGGAACATTGGTCCTGTCAGAGGACTTATTCATACAATTCTTTTTTGCTGATTGTTAATGTTCTGATTTTCAGATTCAATGTCCTCCAACACCATTTGCAACCATTTTTTATGTCATAGAATCATAGGATATCCTGAGTTGAAAAGAACCCACTGGAGTCATCAAAGTCCAACTTCTGCCCCTTCACAAGACAGTCCCAAGAGTCACACCATATTCCTGAGAGCATTGTCTAAACAACTCTTGAATTCTTTCAGGCTTGATGCTGTGACCAGTTTCCTGGAGAGCCTGTTCCAGTGCCTAACCCCCCTCTCTGCGTGAAGAACCTTTTCTAATATCCGACCTGAACCCCTCCTGACACAGATTCAGGCCATTCCCTTGGATCCTGTCACAGAGAACAGATCAGTGTCTGCTCCTCCTCTTCCGCTCCTGAGGAAGTTGTAACTGCAGTGACATGACACCTCTAGCCTGAACAGATCAAGTGACCTCAACCACTCCTCAATGGCTTCCCCTCCAGATCCTGTACCTTCCTTGTGGCCTTTCTTTGGACACACTCTGATAGTTTAATTTCTGGTTTACATTATGGGACCCTAAACTGCCCCCAGCACTCGAGGTGAGGCTGCCCCAGCACAGAGCGGAGGGGGCAATCCCCTCCCTTGCCCGGCTGGCCATGCTGGGCCTGATGCCCTCAGGTCAGGGTTGGCCCTCCTGGCTGCCAGGGCACTGCTGGCTCATATCCAACTCACCACTGACCAGGAGCCCCAGGTCCCTTTCTGTGGCACTGCTTTCCCAACATCTCCTTCCCCAGTCTGTGTGTACATCCAGAGTTGCCCGGGCCCAGGTGCAGAATCCAGCACTTTTCTTAGTTAAACGGCTGGTGATTGCCCATCTCTAATTTGTCAAGGCCTCCCTGCAGGGCCTCTCTGCTCTTGCAGAAGTGAAGAGTTCCTGCCAATTTAGTGTCTTCAGCAAACTTGCTCAGTGTCCATTCCAGTCCTGTGTCCAAATCATTTAAAAGATGCTGAAGAGCAGAGGGCTGAGGATGGAGCCCTGTGGAACCCCACTAGTGACAGGTCACCAGCCTGATGTCACCCCAGTCACTGTAATCCTTTGTGCCCCACCCATGAGCCAGTTTCTCACTCATCACAGGATGTGTTTGTCCACCTGTGGACTAGACATTTTGTCCATAAGGACACTGGGAGACACTGTGTCAAAAGATTCACCAAAATGCAAAAAGATTCCATCAATTGGCTTTTATTAGCAGGGTGGGTTACCTTCCCATGAAAGAAAATCAGGTTTGGTAAGTAGGACTTTCCCCTCATGGCTGTGACTGATGACTGGTTTGTCCTTCAGATGTTTTTCAATATCTCCTAGAATAATTTTCTCTTTACTGAAGTGAGGAACTGAAGTGAGGCTGACAGGCCTGTAGTTTCTAGGGTCATCCTTCTTGCCCTTCTTGAAAACAAGGACAACTTCAGTCAACTGGCACCTCTCTGGATTCCCAAGACTGCTCAAAAGTCATCAAGAGAGGTCTTGTGGTGACATCAACCAGATCTTTGAGTCTTCTCACATGAATCCCATCAGGCCTCATGGATTTATAAGGGTCCATCTGGAGCAGCTGATTCCACACTACTTCATGGTCAGCTGAGAACTGGTCATTCTCACAGCCATGTTCCTCCAGCTTAGGGCACTGGATACTCTCAGTCCATCATCTGTGTTGAGGAGGGAGGCATAGAAAACATTAAGCACCTCTTCCTTGTCTGTGAAGTGACCATCTTCATCCTGTAACATCCTGTAACAGACTGATGCTATTTCTGCACTGACTTCTGCCAATAATGTATTTGCAACTGTTTTTCCCCCCACATTTCTGTCAAGCTTCTACTCCAACTGAGCTTTGGCCACATGAATTTTCTCTCTGCTGTGGTATATTTCTCCCATACCATCTGACTTCACTTTCACTGGGAATATTTTTTCAAATAACTTTTTACTGTCTGTCTTTTTTTTAGAATATAATCATAGAAATAATTTTCTCAGCCATGATTTTTTTAGAGTACCAAATCAACTCTAGTAGCATAGAATCTCTTGTTTTTATATTAAAAAATATAAATATAATTTTATATAAAAATATAAATCTTATATAAAATATAAGATGCTTGCACATCTTTACAGTTATATTTAAATCTGGCACATTCATAAATTTTTGAAAACCATTATTGATTATCTGTGAAATCAGATAATGTTTAAATCAGACATGTTTAAAAAGAAATTAGACTATATTACCATATTTTTTTAAGTACATGTAAACATACTTGTTCTGCCAGATTGAAAACTGAGTCTGTCCTGAGCTTTTGTAGAGCAGATTTTGAAGCTGAAATATGTTAGTTTAAGGAGAATATTTTTAGCACTTCTTTTTATTTTGCTCAGGTCTCTGTCTTTGCAAATATTTTGTTTGTTGTTCTTCACTGTAATGGATTGAGGGCTTAAATTTTCATATTAGAAAATATTTGCCTGATTAAAATAATATTTCAATTAGTCAACTACCTCTGGTAGCACACTTTGCATTTCAGAAGAACATAACAGTTTCCTTTTTTTGCCCCACTAAGTTTATTTTGCAGTTTGAAAACACATTTTCTTCCAAGTATCTTGTGAAATGACACCCGAGTAAAAAGTGCCAGAAAGACATCAAGTTTGCAGAGTTAAAAGAGTTTTTATCTTCATTTGGTGATTTGTTGCTGTTCTTGAAAAAGTCCTTTTGGAATTTCATTCTTTTGATGTAGAGATCTAGATAAAAAAAAAGAGAGATGTGTATTATTGCTTTAATATGTACACTCAAGCCTGATCCAATAAACAGAGAAAGCAAAAGCCTTCCATTAGCTTTTATGAGCCTGATTTGATGCCCTTTAAACATTAGCATATCCGCCAGTGTAGCAGCAGATAAATTGTTGCTGATTGTGGCCTTTGAAAATGAATCACGCTGGAGTTTTTACCACTTCCAACAGGATTCCACCAAGGTAATCATTATGTACAAAGCTAAGTAAGAGAAACATTTGTTCTGTAGCATATTATTTATGTTTCTCTCCTTGTCTCCCAGTATTTTTTTCATTACACTCCCCTTTCCTATTTATTATCTCTGTAATCAGATTCTTTCAGTATGCATGACTTGTTGGAATATAGTTGGTATGAAGCAATAAGGTTTTATTTCATAAAGAGTTGTTTTTAAATGTTGGGCATATTGGCCATTGATTTCATTTTTATTTCACTATGCAATCATAAGCCACTTGAACAGTAAACTGTTACATTCTTCACAGCAAATAAGCAATGAAGTAATGAAAAATACATTTTTTATTTATGTTGCCTCCTGCAAGTTCCATCTAAGCCCATTGGGCAAAGATTTAATTTTCATTACATTGTGTAGCTAGCAGTTGTCCATCCATAATCTATCACAAAATAAATATTTGTATTGCTGCATTTAAAAACAAAAGGAAAAGTGGGGAACTGTGGTCCTGTTGAATAAGGCCTTTCCTTTTGTTTTTGATATCAGTTTTTTTGCCTGGGGATCTACTGTGGTGAGTGACAGGTATGGAGAATTTTATGTTTACATTTTATGTGAGGGTGGGTGAAAGTAAATTGTATTTAGGCATCTAAGGAAATGGTTGTGGATAGACAGGCTGTTAACTTAAGTATCCAAGCTAACTAGCTTTAGCAATGAGGGTCGATGTGCCTGCTTTGCAGATGACACACAAGTGTTAGAACAGCCTCTTGATTATTCCTACCTCAGACATTAGACATATCCACCACATAGCAGCGTTAGGAATTTGAGTTTCTTGCCAGCACTCAGATGGTATCTTGATGTTTGTAAAATGAAGTATCATTCTCCAGCACCTTCCCTTTCCCATCCATCCCTCTCTTCATGGCTCATTTCCTCCATTTTTGCTAGCAAAATGACCCAGGGTTGATCTGAGCTATTTTTGTTTTGTTTTATTTTGTTTCAGTGGACAGTGTCTTATCCAGCCTTTTTTGAAAAGCAGATTTGAGGGGTTATTATCAAAATAGCTACACAGTCAGGTCTAAAGAAATAAGACAGGAAAAGGCACATACATAGGATCAGGAAAACTAACTGAAGCACAGATGTGGCAGTTTTTCAGCTACTGGAATCTTTCCACTAAGCTACAGGCAGATGCTTGTTTTAACCCAAATGCTTATATTCAAACTTTCCAGTGCCTGTTTTGCCTTTAGATCTCCTATGTTAAGGATGAGGAACTCTTTGTAACACAAGAAACATTCAGAAGTGGCCTTTGTGATCCCTTAAACCACTCCAGTGGCACAAATGGAAAAGAAGCACCCTTTAGTCCTAGAAAGACCCCAGATATCTGAATTCCACTGAGTAGTTCTAAACCTGCCAAGTCTGAGAGGCCTCCAGAAGGTCAGTGCTCCATAGCTCAGTTCTCCCACCAAATATGTGGGTGTAATCCCTTCCTAGTAAAACACTTTCAGGCTCACTGATGGTAGTCTAAGAGCTGGGGACTGTCAAACTGTAATGCAGCATGACAGTGTGTCCACAATATTTCAGTGACATTGCAGGTAGGCACTGAACATAAAAGAGCTCTATGAAGATGGTCAAAGACCCTCACTAACCCATGAAACTGATCTGAGGGAGTTTTCTTCTACTGCCAAATCAGGGCAAGTAGAAAGGTTCTTCTAAACACAATATCGTGTGCATAACAATTCCCTTTCTTTCTGAACTGACCTTATATCTATCATCTCTGATGCTGATAGGCACAGCTAGGCTCTGGGTAGTCCATTCGTCCTGGTACCCAAAGAATGTTGGTGTTATGAAATTGAAGTTTTCTTCCATGACTGCCTTTAATACCCAGAAAAATTATATGGAAGGACCCCTCTCAGTCCTGTGAGTCAAGGGCCCTTTTGAACTCTTTTTTGTCCTACAACACCATGGGTATTTTCCCAGAGACACACAGTGGGCTGAAGTAAGACCATCACTAAGATACAAGGGTAGCTCTTAAGCATCATCACCACATATTCCAGCTACTTGTATCAGTCACCTTCATGTATAAACTTTCCCTTTTGCTGCAAAAGCTAGGATCTTATTTATTTTCAATAGAAGCTGCACTACTGAATTGTTCTTATACCTCTGCAGCATGGGGCTCTCAGTGTGGTACGGTAATATTTACAATATGGGTTGAACCAGGTATTTCTAAAGAAAAAAGGATCAGATGAATTGTTAGTTTATCTCAGTGACTTCCAGTTTTACTGGTATAGATCCTCCTCTTGTGATCATTTGTTGCTAAGCTTAACCCCTCTCCCAAAGGTTCCTTCTTGTTCATCACTATTTTCTATTTTAAATACCCAACTTCCACTTTGAAATAAGCTCAAAGCTCAGATCTTACTTCACAGCTTCTCTGTCTTTGTGCTTCTTTTGGCCTCTCAATGCCTTTCTCAGCCCACTGCTGTCGTCACGTGCTGTCTTTTTCTCATCTCCCACAGAAGACTGACTTTGACAGGATCAATTAGCACTGAAGTGCATTAGGTGAGTGCTGAGGTGCTGAGTGCCTCCTCAGTACCTGACATAATGTTCACAGAAAAGGAAGTTAAAACTCCCTAAAGTTCTTCTGAATATTCCTGTGTGTCTTCTCCTTTGAAGGGGGCAAATTTTGCAGCTTGTACGTCCTGATTATGGTGCTCACCAGCTCTTGGGCCATTGAGGGTTTATTGCCCAGGATCCCTTGCTGACATACACATTCTCCTTGAATATTGTAGCAGAGGTTAGGATGCAGCTTTGCTGATTAAGCAGTGGTATTGAGCAACAATAGCACTATACATGATCAGAAGTATTTTTCCAACCAGCAGCTCTTGGCAGCACAAAGCCCCCTCTCATCAGGCGATGCCTATGGATATGTGGAATACAAAGTCAGGCTGTGTGCAGGAGCAGTTTAGCAGAGCAGCACCGTGCACTTTACCAACCATAGGCGACAGCGGAAAGGGACCAGGGCATGGAAACTCAGACCAAGAACAAAACTTAGCCCTTGGACACAGCGACCAGATCTTGTAACAGCCAAGCTTGTCATGCAAAGGCCTGTTCAGCACTAGCACTCCCACTGAAAATGTATTACTGCAAGTGTTCTGCCACAGAAAGAATGTGTGTCTGTCCTATTTATCACATGGTAAGTTGGATATAGCACAGCTTGCCATCCCTCTGCAGTAGGGAAGCTCTGTGCTCTAGGAGAAAGGGTAATCCAGTAACATCTGTCCAGAGACTTCTGAGAAATCAGCTCTGGAGTAATAGAGGTTATAGGGCTGCTCAGGAGCACTTTTCACAAAGAAAAATGATCCATGGGCTGTGCAGGGGTATACTATAATGCCCATATCTAATAACAGCAAGTTTCCTTACATGTCCCACAGAAATCACTTTTGCCTCTACACCACTGCTATACAACTGTAAAAAAGGAGATGGGAGTCTCCTTATTCTTTTAATCTGAGTCTGGGCATGAGTCTGAGACTGAAGACCACATAGTTGCCTTCAGAACAAACCCTACTGAATACCTCTTATTATTTGATGGTCACTTTCCACATGAGAATCAGTCATGCTTCACTTTTTTCTGCCAAAGCTGGACTAGGGGGCTGGGTGGGAGGTTGGAAGGGGTCTTCTGATTATGGTCTCAGCACATCCAGCTGAGTGCCACAGGGTTTCTTTGAGGTTACATTGCAGTGATAAGGGGATAACCTCCCAATATGTTGTATTTCCTCCACAGGGAGTAAATTAGATGAGCACCCACAGGGGAATTAACATGAGATAACCAAAATACTGCAATTCCCTTGCCGGTCAGTAACCCTACTGGCAGAGAAGCCGTCTTCACACTGTGATCTTAAACCAGTGCTGTGAACTGTGTGCTTAGCATTGCTTTGCTGTAAACTGTCTGCTGTCCCAGTAAATGAGGACTGCTTCAACTGCTTGTGTCAAACACGCCTATCCTTGGCTGAAATACCAGCATTCACAGAGAAATTTGCACAAGCTTGGCTGAAGAGCATCTGTGTGTGGACAAGTCTGAGCAGCAAGACCTCTTTGGAGTCCTGGTACAGTGTGGCTGTGTGGTATCTTTTTCTTATCTGTAACAGCTGGGTTCCTCTAGGCAAAACAGAAAAAACCCACATCTTCTGTGTGTCCAAAACCCCATCTGCACTCCTGATCTGTGACAGAAACTTCCATTTCCATATGCAGGGTTTTACAGTCAGATTTTTCTTCACTGTTGGTCATTGCAGCACAGAAACAGCTGCACACAGCAACATATTTATGATCCCAGCATCTCTGTACAGAACGGCAGGAACCTTCTGCTGCAGGACAGGGATGCAGCCCTAGACTCATGTCTGGCATCTTTAGGAGAGCAGCAGGTAGAGAAGAGAGAGAAGATTTTTCCCCAGAGTATTGAAGCTTCTTTTCACATTACCTGCCAGCTTAGCATATTTAAATTACTAGAAATTTAGAGAATATAACATCGATGCACTGAAAAAGACACTGACCAAAGATAGGGTAAGTCAGGCATAGCCAGTACAGCTAATGCAAGAAAGTACTTTTGTCTTTTATTGCCATCATGTGCTGTTGCTTGCGTTTGAGAGTGTCTATGTGTGTCTGTATTTTTAGCAGCTTGGGCGTAGAATAAAACTAACTTCATTCCCTAGACAAAAAATATTAGACATCTGACAAAAAGTGTAAGTTCAGCATTTGCATTCTACATCTATTTTCTTTGCCTTTTAAATGATTTATACAATTACACCCCCCATAGCTTTGTGGTGTTTTGCACTCCATGAAAAAGTTTCTCTGTGGATAGGAGTCACTCTTTTGTCTTTGTCTTACTTGCTATATGAATTGGAAAACCTAACATATAAAATACAATGCCATAACAAATGAAATGGCAGCTGATTATATAAAAAATTAGATTTTTATTACCTGAATGCCTCAAAGATAAAAAGAAAAGAGTTCAGTTCTGCAGAGCGAAAGCAGAGAAACAGAACAATAACATAAATACTGTAGCAAAACAAAGAAATAAATCATATTCCTAGGCTTGCTCTTCTGAATAATTCCTAATAAAATACACAGGCTTTTCTGGATTTAATTCCAGACACAACATGAGTGCCTTTTCACTGATGAAGTCACAGTCTGATGGCCTGAATTTAAGAGAATGGTGGAATCTGAATATCCAGCATCAGCTTGTGAATCAGGTTATATAAAGTCAGACGAAACACTCTGGTAATGTAAAATTATAGAGGCAATGAAACCAAGGCTGCACCTTGTCCTTATCAACTCTGATGGCAAACTTCCCACTGGCTTTAATCTAAATCTTTGCTTGTTTGTGAGATTGGATAAATTATTAGTAACTTGAAGCTATGTCACAGAAATGTTGAGAAGGCAAAAAGAAATAACAAGGACACAAATTTTAACAGGAAAACAAATCATTATGTATTCCATAGAAAATAATTTATGTTCTTGAACTGTAAATTATCCTTGGAGTTCACTCTTTTGCAGATTTCTCTAAAATCAAACATCAAGAAAAGATTTACATTTTCTCTCTAGGAACTTCCTTGTTGCATTAGAGAAAATTAAGTCTTAGTTAAAACAGAAATTCAAAACTAAGCACTGACATTTGGAAATAAGCACTTTGGTTAGTTTCAAAATGTTGTTTTGAAAATGGAAATATTTTATCAAAATTGGTATTTTCCCAGGGGTGGATGGGACTCTTTAAATTAAGAAATGCAAGAAATTTCTCTCCTCCACTAATTCATCTACTTGACTTTGGAATTTGAGAATGAAGCTGAGGCAGTTCTTTGAAGAAAAACTGAGTGTCTGTAAAGAAGAATAAACTCCAGTATATCTCTCCATCTGCACAGTATTATTTCATGCCATATATTTTCTGCATTTTTCAAAGCAGGAACAGAAACAGACTATATATCTGTGGTGTGCTTAACCTAAAGATACCCTGATTTTCACCACAGTGCTGACAAGAACCAAAATGGTTTTGTCCAGTTCACTGTAATGTTTAATAAGCCAAGGACTTCTACACATCTGGGGGAAGTAGATTAAAACACTCACTCTTCTTTTTTTTTTCCCCTAAAGATTCCTCAGGGAAGTATCAGGACCTTCTGCTGCTCTTCAGCCACATTTGCAGCTGTGTCACTCACATTTCAGAGCTCTGATGTCTAACACATATCTGCTCTTTCCTGTTTCAAGGCCATCACTTCCCTTCACTGAGTCTGATTTTCTGCAGATTTTCCTGAGGTGAAAAGAACTTGTGCTCTAGACAAACTCAGTCCTCTTGTGCTGGATACAGAGCTGATACTAATCTTGCTAAGCCTAGAAGCTCAGCTCTAATATCCAATACGATAAGTCAGTCTCATCCTGTTCCAGTTTCATAGCTAAAGATTTGGAATTTAACCTCACATGATGGTTTTCATCCGCAGGAGCCACTTGTTTCAGTTGGGTGCACTAAGGACATGTCTCAGATGACCAAAAGCAGCCACATGAGGTTGGTGATAACAGTCTGCCAGAGATGTGCTAAGCTTAAACTCAGTGTCCCAGCCTCAATGCTGACAGAAAGATGCTGGTAATACCAGTGGGCTAATTATATATATATATTAAAAAGGAGAAATAGCTGGCTAACTCAGTCAAACTACAGACTGAGTTTTCAAACAAACTACACTGTTCTGTGTTTTGCAAACTGCACTGCTCTGCGTTTCACCTCTTCCTGGTTTTGCCTTAGCAAAAGAGATGAGGTAGCCATCAATTCTGGCTTTCCAGCCTGCTCCAGTGTTTTCCCCAGCATGCTGTGCCAGGGTCTGCACCAGGCTTAGGCCACAGCACAAAAGATGAGCACTCTTGCTCATTTGTCTGCTCTTTAACTCACTGCCCCCTGAACTTGAACCTGCTGATAGAAAATTACAGTTTGTCTCCATATGTTCCACCCAGCTATGCTTTACAGTCTGCTACAGTCAAGAAGTCAGTACTGATTCTCTGGTGCACAGGAGAATCCAGATTTCCCCTGGGATAACATGTCATTTCCTTTTAGGAATTAGCTTGCAAGCTTTGCATTGTCACAGCATGAAATCAAAAGTCTGGACCTTATTTTGATTTTTTTATTAGTAGCTGATTGACACTGGTAGCCAAGTAGAAAATAAGACTGAGTTCCTAGAATACACTGAAAAGCAAATGGAGTTGCCAGTTGCTGCAGATACCCCAGGCTATCTTCTCATTTTGTCACAAAATGGGAGTAATTTTTCAGGGCTTTCTGTCATTTGGCCATGTGAGCAAAAGCAGAGTCAGTGCAGCCACAGTTGTCTGTATGGGTGCCAGACAGAGCATTCCAGCCCCAGGGCTGCCTTGGATGAGCTCAGTACAACCCTAGGGCATTCTGTTTTTTCATCATTCATTCTCTCTTTTTGGATTATTTTATATGTTATTGGAGGTGCTACACAAAGACCTCCTTGTGAAGATGTAAGGCTTCTTGTTGTTATGCACTAAGTTGTGCTGGATAGGAGAAATTCCAACATTTGCACAACCCTTCATTTCACATTCCCCTACTTCAAAGCCATGTGAGGGAGTGTGGCTGTGTGTCTTCTATTATAGCATTCCCTCTCCTCAAATGCAAAAAGATACTCCTGGGATAACCCCAGAAATATAAGTTTGTGCATGGATGTCTCCTTTGATGAAGATTTTTTTCAAGTAAGACTGCCTGTAGAGATAGGAAAAGGGGTAATGGTTTTAAAGCGAAAGAAGGTTAATTCAGACTAAATATAAGGAGGAAATTTTTTATGCTGAGTGTGGTGAAACACTGAAACAGATGATCCGGAGTAGCTGTGGATGCCCCATCCATGGAAACAGTCAAGGTCCGGTTGGGTGGGGCTCTGAGCAAAATGGTCTAGTAGAACATGTCCCTGCATATGGAGGTTGGACTAAATGATCTTTAAAGGTCCCTTCCAACCCAAACCATCCAGTGATTCTGTGATTTTTTTGCTGATACTTCTTTTAGAATATGTATTTTCTGGTTCAAATGTAAAACATCATAACATCTCTGTCAGGCAAGTAGCTGTCACTAGGCTGTGAGGGGGTATGAAACAGGGTGGGAAGGGTTTCTCCTGACCCCTCTAAACTTCTGTCCTCAAAGTGGGACCGGAGAATAGGTAAGACTGTGAATTCTCAAAAATATTATTTGCTTAAAATCATGTAAAAATACCCAGTGGAATAAATTTCCTTCCCACTGATTGCCTTTTGTTGTTGGATTTTTTTAGGGTTTATGCAGAACACTTCTTTTTTCCTCCAATTTAAACTACAACAACTGAGTTTTAAAATGAAATCCTTAATTCTCTATATGATCATGTAACTCCCAGAGTTCAAGTTTTATAATGCATAAATTGTCAACCCAACTGTTTCCTCAAAAAATTGAGGGATTCAGAGCTCCTATAGCTTTTCAATAGAGCCGCAGTTCTGAGCTGGTTCCTTTATCTTCATCTTTGATTTGCTATATTTAGCACTCTCCCTAGACTTATTTCATGTCTCTGATCTTACATACCCTACATGCTTACATACTTGGCTCTAGTTTTTTCCCGTGGAGTTTGCTCCTCACTGGTTCTTCTCCCTGGCACTAATTTTCTCTATCAAGATACATCTGCTTTTGGAGTGTGCATCTCAAATCTCCCTGTTTGTCATTATGCTAAACCCGTTTTAGGCCTGTATCCATATACTTTCATCTTTGCCTTTCAAACCAAGCAGATTTTATCTTTTCTTTTAGTTGCTTTTTCTTTTATTTTATCTTCTGTATTTGTTCAGTTTATCTGTTTATAGTCAAGGCTGTGCTAAACATTCTTGTACTCATCTCTGACAAAGTGTTTTTTGATTCTCTGGATGATACAGCCATGTTATGGTGTTGTGAATGCTGGTACTCCTTCCTTGCATGCAACCATCACAAGTATTTGTTGTTGTTGTTGTTGTTGTTTCCTCCTAGTGATTTATGTTGGGTATGCCATTACCTTGATTATGCATGGATGCCATTTACATACAAAATTTAGGCAACTGAACCATATTAATCTTGCTTTGAAATGATGGCTGTCACTCTTTCACAGGTTAACCAATTACACAGAAGATCCTGTCATTCACTTACTATAAGTTAGGCATTTCACTTCTCCAGCAATTAGAAATACATCCATTTCACCAAAGCGTAGTTACTGAGCTACACAGACTTCCAAGGGAAGACATGGAGAGCTGGATCATTTTGGTGAGGCCAAGGACATTTTATAGGCCTAATATCCTAGGAAAGGAAAAGGAAAGATTTACAAGAATCTGTGTCTTGTCTAAGTCATCGTTCTCCTTTGTTCATAGAGAAAGGGAGGAACAACACAGCCATGGCTGGTATAGAATCCTTTCTCCTTACCACTTTGTTCATTTCAAAGGGGAAAAATATAGCTGTACTACACCATCTTTGACCATCCCTTCTGTGTCCAGTTGCATCGGAGGAACAGCAACCATCACAAAAGTAGTTTTGTACTACAGACTAGGCTGCTGCACTGCAGTGTGGAGGTCAGGAAGGACAGCATCAGCTGTATCTACCACATAGTGCCAGGCATGGAGAACTGTAACCTCCTTTTAATTTATTTACACAGATAGGAGTCAGTTGAATGTTTCATTCCCTTTGTTTCCAAGAAGTGGTCTGGAAAACAAACGTCCCAGTTAACTGCAGCTGTCCTTCACTTTTCTAATGATCCCCTCATTTTCCCTTTTTCTGCAAGTTTTTTTTCTGGAACTTATTTCACCAAGGTTTTCCTTTGTAAAAGCCTTTGTATCATGTCTGACATCTTCCAAGGTAGATCCTCACTCATAGAATCATAAAATTGCTGAAGTTGGAAAAGATCTTTAAGATCGTAAAGTCCAACCTATCACCACCACCATGTTTACCATTAACCCTGTCCTCAAGTGCATATTCACGTGTTTCTCGAAGACTTTCAGGGATGGTAGCCACCACCCTGAGCAGCCCATTTCAATGCTTAATACTGTTTCAGTGATAGAATTCTTCCTGATGTCTGACCTGAACATTGTATGGAACAGCTCGAGGCCGTTTCTTCCTCTCCTGTCACTGGCTGCCTGGAAGAAGAGGCTGATCCCCACCTGGCTACAACTTCCTTTCAGGAGGCTGTAGAATGATAAGGTCTCCCCTGAGCCTCCTCTTCTCCAGGCTAAACACCCCCAGCTCCCTCAACTGCTTCTCAAAATACTCACGCTCCAGACCCTTCCCCAGCCCCACTGTCCTTTTCTGGACACTCTCCAGCACCTCAACACCCTTCTTGTACTGAGGGGCCCAGAACTGGACATAGAACACGATCTGCAGCCTCACCAGTGCCCCGAACAGGAAAACAATTACTACCCTGGTCCTGCTGGCCTCACTGTTGCTGATGCAGGCCAGGATGTCCTTGGTCTTTTTGGACACCTGGCACACACTGGCTCACGTTCAGCTGCTGTTGATCAGCACTCCTGGGTCCTTTTCCACCCAGCAGCTTTCCAGCCACTCTTACCCCAGACTATAGCACTGTCTGGGGCTGTGGTTACCTGAGGGCAGGACCTGGTTTACTGAACCTCATACAATTGGCCTTGGGCCATGGACCTAGCCTGTCCAGATCTCAACTGACCCACCAAATCTTAGACAAGAGAACAGTCCTTTAGGGCTGGATTGCAAATTTCCAGTCTAAGCTGAGATGGATGGGAGGAGCAGCATCACTTTGTGTAGGGATCAAAATATAGGCTTTATCCTTACCTCTTGCCCCCTCATTTGTTTTGGAAAAGCTGATATCATTAACCTACAGAATTGCACTACACTGTCCTCTGCCCTTTTACTGTCAGCCCCCAACAGTGGCTGGCTTCCGCAGGAGTGGGAGGTACTAATTTTTCTCTGTTCTACTGCTATCCTTTTCCTAAATCACTTTGCTTCTCATGGTGTGGGGAGAATGAAGGTCTTTTTATTTCCTTCACCCACTAAGTTGGAGCAGTGCCAATTTAGTTCTCAGACAGCAGGTCACACCAGCCAGTAAACAAACCCATTATCCCCTATAGTTTTCACAGGCCTGCACTTCGACATTTGATTTCTGAGACTCCCATTGCAGCTGAAAAAGTCTGTTTACGTTTTGTTTCTAAGAGCTCTGTATGACATTCAAACTATCTTGTGTACATACAACATGGGTGGGGAATTTAATTGTTTATAACATGTCTAGGTATTCATAAGTGTTTAAGGAGTCCCTATGCCAAGCCTGCAGTGCATGATTGCATTTCTAAGTCCCATTTGGTTTTAAAATCCTTCTTGTTCATTTGAAGAAACTAAGCACTTTTTTACCACCTAAACCAATTTTTATTTTTGCTGTTCTAGAGTTCACAAACAATGGGTTTGCAAATAGCAAGAGAACTGGTTACAGCATGTGATTATAACCAGCAGCTGAGTGCATCTGGATGGTTTGTCACAATCACAGTGACACCAACTCTATTGCACTCAAAGGTGACAGGCCAGCAGGGTTCAGATGTCTGTGCTGTCACAAGTGCTTCAAAGTCAGGGCCAACAGAACAGTTGCAGAACAGTTTGGTATTTTTTGGTGGGGGTTCTAGACTCTGCTAGTGAGTGGTGCTGCACTGCAGCTGAGAGCCACATCCTCAAAGCCAGAGCATTCTGGGGAAATCAGAGACAGAACACTGTGGACATTGTCTTCCTGCTGTGCCTTTTTGCCTGTGCTGGACAGAAAAAATAGTCCTATTTAAGAATTAAATTCTGCATGAAGTCGGCATTAGATTGCTAGTAAGAGGAAAGGTTACAAGTACTGGTTTTCAGCAGTATGCATTAATATAATATCTATCAAAATAAAGATAAAAACCTTTTAGGCTCTTCATAACATGCCACATAGGCATTACACAATAGATTTGGTTAACTGAGATCTTGACAAGCTTACGGGCTACAGAGGATGAAAATATATAGAGTGTATTTGTCAGATACATTTAAAGAGTGAGCCTCTTTAATAACTGCCATTCTACTGCATCTATAGAAGACAATATTAGATGGATCCATGCAGTGCTCTCTTAACAGAAAATAGCATGGCTTTCCTCTGGGATTGGTACAGGAATAGAAATAAATCAAAGAAAAATTACTCTAGGAAGATACAGAATGGTATTCTTGAGGAGAGACACCTAAATATGACACCAACGAAACAGCATTCAATACATTTTAAATTGGCTTAATCCAAGAAACTGTGTGATGTCTCACAGATATGATGCGCATGATGCAAGCTTTTATTACTTCTGTTAATAGAATATATCTGGAAGGCCCTAAAGATCTGAGAAGTTTTTATGGGCATAACTTGTTTATTTCTTTTTTTTCTGAAAATATTTTTGTCTGATAGAACACAAAGGGAGAAGAAACACACATGTTCTTTCACCATGTAATAAAAAAAGTAAAAATAGTTTTGTTAAATAGTAATGTTAAATATAGTATATTTATAAATATATATATTTATTCATAAATATAAATATACTTATATGGAAAAATAAATTTATAAATATACTATATAAATATACATATATTTATATACTTATAAATATAATAGTAATGTTAAATATAATGTCAAAATGCTTTTAAATAACAGGAAGATCCAGTCATTGTCTTCCTCCTGGATGAGTGAGAAAAAGAAAACCTTGATGTTTGAAGAAGTGTTTGGAAAACACAAGCTACATAAACACTGGAATCTTATGTCATGAGCAGACTGTCCCTTCTCCCCTGCTGCTATAAAATAATGTGCTAGGGCCAGAACCTTGGTCACTGGCAGAGGCAGTGTTTTTCTGAATCTTATGAAGAATCCTAGGAGCTGTCCTGACTTAAATCTACAAAGGATCTGGCCTAATATATTACAAAATACAATATGGCTGATGTAAAGAGGACATACATCTATATCCTTATTGGTCATCTGTATATTTGGAAGCAGCAAAGTGACCTCAGAAAATGTGGTTGCAAAGCAAAGATACAGGTGGCATTTGTTTCTGTGGCAGTTTCAGATGAAACAACGAGCTGAGAGTTACATAGCAAAAAATTACTTGGTATATCCTCTTAATAAAATCCCTAGACTTCCTGCACCCAATGTCTATGAGATTTGTCTCTTTTATATGGTGAGTCCTTTAGTAACTAGAATGGAGAAATACAGCCTGATTGATTCCACTTAATCTACAGTTATGTATATGCCCTTTATTACTGCTCTGTCTTGAGCCTTATCTGAAAAGTGATCCTGAACTGAAAAATGGTACTATAAATCCAGAATAGCTCCACAGATATGGGTAGAGATGGACAGATTATTCTGAGGATAAGCTGTTGTATTTTCACTTTCAAATTGTTTAAAAGTCATTATTTACTTCCTTCTACAAAGAAGGTAGTTTATCTAATATTCAACAGAGCTCATTGCTTACTACAATAAAAAATGAGGCAGCTACAGTGAAAGAGGCAGCTATCCAATGTAGTTAGAGCAACCATTTTTCTGGCTATTCCTGTCTGGAAATTTTTTCTGGACAGAATTTAAGAACTTTTGCACATTTTTAGGATCCCTCATAATCAGGCCTAATGAAGCAGCAGACCTGATGACACTCATTAAGTATCCATATCCCACCTAGTACACATGCTCTTTATATCAGCAGAGCAGGCACTAGACCATGCACACAGAGAGTTTCTGAAAGGAAAACCTGGTCAAAGCCACAGTAGTACCACTGAAATTATAATATTACAGACTACTGCAATTCAAAACAATTTTTAAAAGATGTGGCATATAGTAAGGAAGCCTCTCAAAAAGTTCTCAATTCCTATAGAAAATTAAAAACAACAACAACAACAAACATTGTTTTATTTTTCCCTTTAGCTCTTTATTTTCAATATTACAGCTGATTTAGTTCAGCCTTAGGTTTACCATCTTTGTTACATATCTGTGCAGATATTAAGGCTGTTTAGGAAACCCTAATAACCTGTAGGACGTGCACCTGAGGAAATAGGGCAATCTCGAGTCAATGGGCTTCCTCTCTCCTGTCTTGTAAGCCAAAGCATAATTTGTTGCCTCTTAAATTTTTATTAAAAAGTAAATTTGATGGGTTCTTACAGTGTTCGCGTCAGGTTTCTGGTCTCACAAGACTACACAAGAGTTTTCCTCTTACACAAGAGCAGTGTAGCTCAGAGAGCTTCATACTCTTTGGAAGCTGGATACAAAGTCCTACATACATGCATAGATCACAATACAAAGTGGTGTTTCCCAACAAGTGCCCTTTTCCTAGTCCTCCTCGAGCATTAGCAGAGTGCTTGCAGCTTCATGTATCCCCACACATAATGGTATTAAAAATCATGCCTGAACAACTCAACAATCATCTGACAAATGCAAAATCCACTAAAGTCACTAAAAGGTTTTCAATTGACTTTACCAGTTTTGGTTGCTGTCCAGTAAGGCAATTGCATTAATAAGTTTTGCAGAACTACATGGTCTAAGTTACAAACAAAGTGTCTTATTTGTATTAGATCCATAGCAAAAAATGCTAAATCAGATGGAGAACTCATATTCAAATTACAGGCTGAATATACCATTCTGTTCCCTGTCTCTGAGAGAAAATAAATTAGTATGTTCATTGGCAAGCTGGCAGCTGGCCAAATTCATGCATAACTTCAAGTCCAAAACCACTGCCTCACAGAGACTTTGTCTCTGCACCTGGGATGCCATACATCTCAGCAGTGGGTAACAGAGAAACAAATGGCAAGGTGGCCGGCGTTCAAACTGGGGTGGCAATTTTAGGAAAACAAGCTCAAGATGGACATTGTGATAGGAACACAGAATCCTACACCTCACCCACTCTGCAATATAACAGGAATGTTGAGTGGAAATGCATGTCTAAACTGCCTTGGCATTAGAAAACTGTGCTGGAAAAATCTGGCCTTGAATTTCAGAGTCAAAGGAAATGGAGACACATGAACAGGCCAGAAGGCAGCACAACTGACCAAGACTTTAGACAGTTTTACATACACTAGCATGGATATCACACATAATGTGAGTGCACGGCTACCCTGCACAGCAACCATCAGCCACATTCAGAGTTACAGTTACATCAATGGAATAGCACCCTTATCTCCTGAAACTGTGTTACAGGTCAGCACCATCTTCCTAGTACGACTTTGCAGCCCACCAAGACACTTGGAACCTGGAATATGGATCCACAACATAGTCATTATAAACATCAATAAGATGGATGATGACATTTCCTACTCCATAAAATCTGCTTCTTTACAACTACTCAAGAGCTCATTTGGTGGTCTGCTCTTAGGGAAACAAAGAATCTCCCAGATCCCTTATGTTAACAGTCTGGGCAGTTCTTGTACCAGTGACTGCCACCAAGCAGTCACCTTTAGTAGCCACAGTTGAACTTGTCGCTCTAGAACAGAGGAACTTAGATATTACCCTATGCAGGTAAAGCAATAGGAAATTGTTGTCTTGTTTCTAACGTCATTCAGCCTAAAAATAAGAGTCATGATTTTAGGTTAAAATGAGTACCTCATTAACCCACTTGTTTTCATATTTGCACAAGCATGGGGCTTTTATAATGACAAGAACAATGTAAGATCATGTTGAGTTAAGCTTGTGAAATAAATAACACATCTTGTGAAATTAATAACACAACTTTTTTGTTATTATTATTTTCTTAATCAAAAAAATGAAAAACTTAAGAGGTTCACAACTTATTCACCTTGTAATCCTATCCTGGTACTGTTGGTGCATTTATGGTTTATTGGCTGGACCTTGCTACCAGCTATTTTTATATAAACGTTATTACTCTGCTAGGGCAAATATTTAAAACTGCTTTTAAAGATATCTTCAAAAAATTATGATTTTCAAAAGCTCCTTAGGGGCTTGTCAAGCTGCAAGACAGCTGGAGTTATCTCTATGGTATTTTCTCTGTGTTTCAAGACAGTGAATTTATGTGTGGCAAGTGAAGATTTCAGTGATCTTTGAAAAGAGACAGAGGAGGATCATCTTAGATGAACCAATGACCAAAATTAGTTGGAGACCTCTTATCTTTTATATTCATGTAAACTGGGAGACCATGTGATACCTACAAAATGTTTTTTTAAGTCAGGTTCGAGAGGTAAACTGGTATGTTATATCCATGGCAATGTGTTAGAACACTTAGGACTGTGACTGGGCTCCTACAAGATACATTGCACTCATTCAGCAATTTTCTCCTTGACTTGGAAAGAAAATTTCAACTTCTTAAAACTTTTGCTTTTTCCTCCAATGCTTATGTTTCCCTATGGAAGGAGGAGAAGAGACTGAATGAAAATGAACTAGCAGATCTTGTAGGTCTTCAATGACCTTCTCAGAAATGTCATTCCTTCTGCAAATTCATCTTTTAGTGGTCTTTTTGGAAAGTAAGAAGGGAGGAGAGGATGATACCCCAGAGTGCTGTACAGCCCTTCAGAGGGACCTCAACAGGCTGGAAAGATGGACAGGAAAGAACTGTTTGAAATTCTACAAGGGCAAATGCAGGGTCCCCTACCTGAGGGAGAACAGCCCTGGGCACCAGCACAGGCTGCAGCCCAACCTGCTGGAAAGTAGCTCTGTGGAGAAGGACCTAGGGGTCCTGGTGGACAACAAACTGTCCATGAGCCAGCAGTGCCCTTGTGAGCAGAAAGGCCAATGCAATCCTGGGGTTTCTTTGGAAGAGCACAGCCAGAAGGTCAAGGGAGGGGATCCTGCCCTGCTACTCAGCTCTAGTGTGGTCTCAGCTGGAGTCTGTGCTCAGTTCTGGTCTCTGGAGCACAACAGAGACATGGAGCTCCTGGAGTGGGTCCAGCAGAGAACTGCAAAGGTAATGAAGGTACTGGAGCATCTCTGCTATAAGGAAAGGCTGAGAGAGCCGATCCTGTTCAGCCTCAAGAAAGGATAACTGAGAGGGGACCTCATCAATGTCTGTCAGTGTCTGCAGGAAGGGGTCAGAGAATGGACCAAGCTCTGCTTGCTGCCAGGCAGCAGGACATGACACAATAGGCAGAAATGCATGCACAGGGAATTCCATCTGAACATGAGGAAGAACTGCAATGTGCAGTGACCGAGCACTGGAAGAGATTGCCCAGAGAGACTGTGAGGCCTCCCTGCTTGGAGATACCCCATTTGTTTGGACACAATCCTGTGCTGTGTGCTCTGGGACAGCTCTGCTTGGGGAGGGAAGTTGGACCAGATGATCCACAGTGGTCTTTCCAACCTGACCCATCCTGTGATCCTGTGATTCTGAAATCCTGATCACAAATGTGGGAAAAATACTCTGGGAAATGATATCCTAAACAGGAGTTATATACCAGTCTGTGAAGTTAACAGATGAGAGGGCGGGGAGATTATACACATTATATTAAATAGAAAAACAATGGAAGACAATCTTTGAAGTCACTTTTTTTTGAGAGCAGCAGAAGGACTGAAATGGGAAAATAAATATGAAGGTGGTGCCCTGAGCTCCTCAAAGCATTGTGGATCATTAATTTTTCTTTATATCATCATCATCATAAACAGAAAAGACAGAAAAAACATCTTTCTTTCAACATCTTGCACACTTACAAATAATAAATATTTAATATTTGCTGCATGTAAACTTTATGAGTGTCTAAAGCAATATCAAGTTTGTAAAAGAGCACATTTCTTCCTTCTGCTGCTTTTCAGTGCATTTACCATAGGTTCAAAGAACTGACTTGGCAAGAGAAGAACTTACTCTGCTAAACGTTCAGGAATAAACTTGGGAATTATTGACTTATCTGAGATGAAAAGGTGAGAGAGATGTATAAAACTATGCTTATATTCTTAGGTGAGAATTTTTTGTAATTTTGGTCTTTGGGCTTCTGCCATTTCTTTATGAGTTGAATAAAGGACACTATAAAGAGTGTCTGAGTTCAAAACAATTCTTTCCCCACCTTCCCGAAACACAGCCAAGGAAGACAAAAGGAGAAGGAAAACAAGGTTATTAAAACAGGAACCTACAAATCCACAAACAAGTCTGACAGAAAGAATAACTAAATAGCTTTCTCATAAATAACAAGAGTCAGTCTTGGCTCTTACAAGCTACTGCACATGTTGCTGGACCCCATTTCCAAGGGGCTCCTTTTCTTAAGAATCTTCCAATCTTGTAGATAAATTTACTCAGATTGAATGGTCTTTGGAGCTTACTTTGGACATCTGTAGCACACTGACACCCTAATCTGTGACCAAAGAGCTGTCAAATTCTTTGCCACATGAGTCAGAAAAAGGAATATTTACCAAACAAAACCACAGGATTACATTTTGGGATTTCATCACATAGACTACAACATCCATTTTGAAGTGCTAGAACAAACCAATGATTGTGTTCACTCCTAATCATATTTATTTTAAATTTTAAACAAAGTAACAAAGTTGGCCCACAAAAAGAACACCTGCTGTTTATTCCCTGTAATCTTATTGTTTTAACAGTGTAATGCATATTAGTTCTTAATTATAAATTATTATAAATTATAAATATAGATTATCATAATTACAAACATACTGCAAAGTGTGAATAATAAAAAATGTATAGTGTGTTAGGGAAGAACATAATCATGTTGACAACATGATAAGTACTAATTAGGCATAAAAAAAAGTGAAAATGAGCGAGGGCAAAAGAGTGAGACAACAACGAGGAATGGAATGGTTTATACTGGCCAGATGACTTCAGGGCTATGACCACTATTTTTCTCATTGCTCATCATCTTCCCATTCCCCACTTTTGCTCTCAGAATTTACTTCTGACATGCTTAGAAGTCTGGGCCACAACGAGGCCTTTCCATGTTATCTCTTGGTCTCTGTGTGTAGAATTATATGTCTTAGCTGCAGTTGGCAAGTCCTGATGGAGTACAAGTAACTCATGAGATGTATTTAATATAACCATCCTGAAATGTCATAGGCAGCAAAGAGATAGGGGGACTGAAAAATAGCCCAGCATACAGGAGCAGGCAGGGAGGTTAGGAGAAAGAGCTGACAGCATGTGAATGAGGGTGGTAAAGACTCTCTTCCCTGTAGCTCAGTCATTGCTTGCACATGCTCATGTGTGCTTTCTGGCAATGTTACAGCCAGTCCATGTGAGAGATAATGGAGGACAGAGAGAATCTGAGCCCTTGAAGAGGCTGATGGACTAAAAACTGTCAGTTCGGGTACTAAGTACATGTCAAATATTTATTGATGTGACAAGAGTATCTGATGCAGTTTGTTGGGTCTTGTTTTTTCAATATTTAATACATGTCCATGTGTAGTATGTCTCTGATGTACAGTTGTTTCTATATTAAGAGTAAAGGGCAGGCAGGGATTATATTGGGCTCCTTCCCCCAAATGAATTAAACCAGGGCTTCATAGACTGTCTTATGGAAAAAACAGAGAGAGAAAGAGCCTTGAAGGCTCAGTTCAGATCCAGATCTAAAATAAGTAGATGGTGTCAGAAGCTAAGAACCTAATAGGATAAACTCATCCCTTCACTGTTTCAAGGTAGTTTAAATTTACATAAACCTTAATGTGTTTCCTAATAACATCAAAAGGAAGAAGCTCTACCAGCTCTGCAGGAAAACTAGTTACCACGACCCTTGTCCCTTGAGTTTGTTGGACAGCCTGAACCACCTAACCTGTTCAGATATATATTGGCTGTAGAATATCAGAAACAGGTCTACCCAAGACACTCCATTTAGTTAACCCAGAAAAAAACTGTTTAGGTGGAAGAGTTATGGCTTTAAGTGAGATATATACACTCTATGCACATCTATGGCATTTTGTACGTTAGGAAATAGTTTATTATAAAGATTAGCAGAAGCAACAAATATTAATTTATCAAACATAACTGGTTTCTAATTTAATAATAAGATACAAATTACCACTAATATTTGTTATTGCTATAAAAGTAATTGTAACTTGCTAAATTAAAGTTTGCTGGTTTTAAGTGATATTACATGTATGGGGTTTAATTTTGAAAGCTAGTAACTAATATTCCTTCCATTTTCCAAAAATTGATGAAGTCACTTAAGTCATTAAAAAGATCTTTTCTTCTATATAATTCCATTTAACACATATACAGACAGGTGTAACTCTTAATCAGTATCTCATCGGAATTAATACCAGCATGATAAAATAGATAGAGTAACCTTGGCACACTGAAAGGACCTTAATAGGTCAAAAGTTTGCACACTTCCTCCGGGAAGAACCTATGAATAACTCCTGGGAAAAATGTATAGTGGATCATGAACAAATTGACACAATGCTACATATTTGGAATTTGGCTTTCAAAAAATACCGATTATTAAAAAAAAAGGAGGGAGAACACCAAAACTGTTAAAGCTTTAGTTAATGAGAAAAGAATCCATTCTTCATAATTATGAAAATGTCCAGATTCCAAATGTCTTAATCTGTCCCCTATTGTCTCATCATAAAAAAAATTCTAAAGGTATAAAAATATCCCACTTCAACATGAGATGCCCCCATTTGTACATTTCTATCTCAAAAGACTATCTCATTGCTTTTCTTTAAATCCTATTCTTGACTAAATGTATCCACATGTTGAGAAACTCTGGAAAATGTTATAAATTTACACTCCTCTTTCAAGTGAAGACAAGCTCCAAGGCAAAGACAAAACTCTTTTACACCCATGAATCACAGTGGAAAAGCCTGATAACCTCACTGGCCAGATCCTTCTGCTACCCAGTCTCTCCATCTGCTCACTTAACTGCCCACAAATGTTTCCTTGCTTCTACAAAATAGTTTTGCAGTAAACATCCTGTTTGAGGTTCTTCCACAGTGATTTATTGTAAAACCAGGTGTTGAAAATAAGCGTAGGGATCTATTTTTAACTATGAATGAGTAATGGTCTAGATGCCTACCAAACACACTTTGTTTCTTACAGAGTCCTGATGTGCCAACTTTGAAATTTACCAAAAAAATGAAGTCCTGTTACACTAGACCTCCAAAACCTGAAAGGGAGGTTATGGCCATGCTTGAAAATGTGGTGCTTTGCACTTATATCTAATTTTACCTTTTCAAGGAAAAAGGGTGACTCTTGATTCCAGCACTTGTAAATTACATGTTGATGTAACAGGCTAATGTAGTCGCAAGCTGAATCAAGTTGATCCTTTTGGATGTAGAGCTTTTAGAGGCGTCTGAGTACATAGAAGTATGAGACACACTCTCTCCTTCCTCCCCAGGACATCATTCCTTGCATCCCTACTGCTCTATGCACATGCATTTCGTCTTAAGGAAGAGAGGTGAGGGGAAAATTCTCTGTGTTATACCCCTTTATTTCACTGAGTAAGAAACTATGTGGACCGGAGTCTGATTCCTTCCCAGAGCTACCGAGCAAGAGCAAGAATGGAATCTTCAACCTGAACACAGGGCTAGTATATCCAAATTCATGTGCTGGCTTAGTTAGCATCTTCCCTGGTGGAGGAGACAATGAAAGAAAACTGCCTCCACCACCACTATACTCCCAGGTTTAGGGACTTTTGAAAGACTGTGTCTCAGTCCTTATCAACAAGTATTTACAGCCACTGGAGAACAAGGCACATGATGGATTTTTTACACATCTAGATATTCTCAGGAACAAAACAAAAATCTCATCACTGGTACAGAGATGGCTCTGAGGCTGAATCCAATTGCAGACCACTGATTAAAGTCAAATCCAGACAGAACAAGTTTCAGGTGAGGACAAGGAGAAGCAGCTGGTTGAACATGCAGACAAGAGGTATCATTAGTAACTGCTTTTCTGGTACAACAGAGTCCTCCATGATAAAGGTAATTTTTCATCTATAGGACAATGTATCAGAGCTGGTCTGAGACAGGCAGAAAACTCAGCAACAGTATGACCTCCCAAAACTGATCACTGTCAAAAGTTCATGTAACTCTTCACTCATCTTGCCATCTCCCAGATCAATGAACAGCAAGGCATACATTTATCTTTTAAACAAAATTCTAAGCTTTAATTCTATATACTCCACTAAAATGCTTTTCCCTCTGGACAGAGGTTGCATTAGCAAATGTGTACCAAGTTGTATTAATTTTAATCAGTATGCTACTGGAAGACAACAGGGACTATGCCAATGAAGAGAGTGTAAAAATCTTACCAGTGAGAAACAGCTTGGGAGTCATGTTGTTATTTAGAGGGAATTCACCAGGCTTGTGATGGATTACCTTTGTTGGTAGGATTTTCAGGAAGAGCACCTCTCCATACATCCAGAACTGAATATCCTGCTCCATCACAGCAGAAGGCAAGTTGCCAACTTGCATGGCTGCAGAGATAATCTCCCAAAACTGTAATTAAAATTACAAAATCTGTCTGAATCTTATAACTGCCTGAAACTCAGCAGCATCAACTTTGGTGTTCCAATCACTTTGGCCTCAATATGTCCAACTACAACTTAATCACAGAATACTTTGGGTAGATAGGCATATGGGAGATGACAAACTACAGTGGTTATTATGAGTACCGCCAGAAAAGAAAGTCAGAGGAAAGAAATGGGGGAGTGAAAGAAAGGAGGAAAGAGATCAAGTGAGAAGAAAAACAGAAATTGTAATGAATTTGATGACAGCACACTGTACAAAACACAATTACTTGGAGTGTATATAAAGACAGGCTTTGCTTTTCTCCACCCTTGGCTGCGATCTACTCGCCATTTTTGCCAACGAGGGAGCAGTCCATGTGCCTTTTTGGCAAATATGGAGTCCAGAGTTCATTCTCTGCCCTGTGAACTGCAGTTTCACAGTGCACTACAGTTACTGACCCTGCCAGGAATGCCTGCCACAAGTCCTGCACTTCTTCCACATGTCCTGCAATTCCTCTGTCTCTGCAAAGGCAGGCTGATAAGAGTGTGAGACAGATGTACTCCTGGCATCCCAATCACACTTACAAAACTATTCCTCATCTTTAATTCCTGTACCCTCCAGCATACTCTTCTGGCAGTGATCACTCTGAAACTTGGATGCTGCCCTTTCTAAGCACACCAGGTTTCTGTCTCCTTTCCTTGTCCATGAGGTAGGCAAGGGCTTTCCACTGTCTCCGGCAAAGGCTTTGATTACTGTCTCCAACTTCTTCATGAGGTACTTGCAGTGCTTTTACAGGATAGGGGCTCAAACTCCCTTTCTCTGATCTTCTGTCCAAAAGGACTTCATCACCATTTCCTTGTCTCCTCTCATACCCTAAAATGGTACAGACTTCCTTATTTTCCTGTATCAGCATTGTTCCCACAGACAGACAGTTTTCTTGTGATCTCTTCCTGGATTTTCTCCACATGTCATAAAATTACAACATGGAACTCATTGAACAGAGTATCAGTTTTACAGATTCACAGAGACTGTATTAACATACATAATTTATATGGACATCAAACCCACTGAAAATTATCAAAGTAAACAGCAAAATAAACAAATGAAACTAATTTCCAAACCAAAGCCCACACAAACCCTCAAGACATAACTCTGGTGTTTCAGGGTTTATTCTGATCTCTAACTAACCAAGTTTAGGATGAGACCTGGAGCAGAGGGCAGATAATCCCATGTCTGCTAATATGAAATTTCTGCACTTCTTTTCAGTTTCAAAGATGGGATACTGAACCAAATGGATTTGGTCTTTCATTCCACCAGTGCTTCATTGCTCTGAAGAGATGCTTTGGATTTCTTGTTTATCTCAGGTTTTTTTCAGGATTGTCAAACTCAAGCGCTTCCCCTTGCCTTCTCCTCTCTGCCCTCCCTATCTCTTCTAATCTCCACAGGGGTTTCTATATTAGTCTGAGTGGCTGGATAGGTCTCAGCCTCCATCTGGGGGGGATTAAACTTAATTTATCCTCTTAATTCAGCAACAATTTCCTCACCAAGTCCTCTTCCTAGCTTCGCCTTCGCCCCAGGAGTTGGCTAGCATTTCAGCCCCGTACCTTCGGGGAAAAAAAAGGACCCGTAAAAAAGCCCTAAACCCGTATCAAATGTCGATGCTCCCTGAGGAGTTCGGGTCCCGCAGGGCGGAATGGGGTCGAGGGCGGGGGAAAGGCAGGGACGGGCAGGGGTCCCCGCTGAGGAAGGGGTGGCACACCGCCCCATGGTACCCAAGGGTGGGTCCCGAGCGCCCTCCCCGCGGGCAGGGCCGGGCTGCCGAGCGATCGCGCCGGCACTGGGGTCTCCCGGCAGGGGACGCCGCGACCCCTCCAGCGGGGCTAGGTCGGGCGAGCCGGGGC